>OZ024912.1:59159963-59199963 GCA_964017125.1 Flabesymbios commensalis
CTGGACGGTAATTTTTCAAAGAGTCTTGGTCAAGTGAAGGTTTTTTTTATGAGGGGGGTCACATCTGCTGTCTTGAGCATCGCAGGAAAGACACCAGATTTCAGAGACCGGTTTATTATTTGACATAGTATAGGTAGATGTGCTGTGATAGTCTTTTTCAGCAATGACGTTGGAAGTTGGTCAAGAGAGCATGATTTTGATGGTCCCTTTATTATTATATTTTTTAGTTCTGCTTCATCTATTAGATGAAAAGTGTCTATTGTTGGAGGCGAAAAAGACAATGTGTTTACATCATGGTTATTATTATTACTAATAGATTCCGACTTTACAGTGTCATGGATAGTCGTCATGATTTTGTCAATTTTGTCGATGAAAAATTTTGAGAAGACATCACAGATGGCTTGATCTGATGCGAGCTTTGGTAATTTATTTTCTTCTTTTCTTTGAAGAGAATGCAGAATTTTGAAAGTTGTTTTAGTGTCAGCACAAGATAATTTTAACAATCTTATATAAGAATAACCACAAACAGTGACATTTATTAACATATTTTTCTGGCCAATTTGAAAATAATACCCCTTTAACTAAACAAAAGAGGACAATCTGGGATGCCATTAATCTCACTTATTTAAAGTGCGGAGCCCTAAACAAATATAATTTCGTCAATTGAGGATAGCAATCGAGCACGTAGTGTTGGCCAAATTAAACTGAGCTTACGCAGAATGAGAATGGATGCCCTGTCCACTAATGACACTAATTCTAAATCAGTCATTACTATTCTGCAGCACACATTAGACTAGACCGCCATTTACACAAACCAACAACCGTCATGCCTAACGACCAACCATTACTCTTCATCAACTTAGCAAACTAGAGACATTCAGCCAATGCTTGACTGATGCTGGGCCAGCGGCGCGGACGATTGTCCAGTATTAAAGTAACATTGGATCAATGTCTCGCGTTAGCTTGGAATATGCTGCGACCATTACCGTGCTGAAATTGCATCTTTAATCTTGTTTTTATTATGTTCCAATGTGGATATTAAAAGATGCATGTATCTAAAAAACAACAGATAAGTCCAAACGAGCAATAATCATTCTAACCAATGAGTGTAGTACTTGAAAAATGTAAGTGTTACATCTGTACATAATTAATCACAGCAAACTTGTATTGTATTGTGTATATTATGAAAGTGAGACTTGAAACAACTTGGTTTGAAGATTCATCTGTAACCACAATATCTCATGCCAGTCTGAGCCCGAGCAAATGAAATGAATCGGGCTTTAGGCCACCTTTGTGCACATATAGGCTAAACTGGGCCAGGAGAACCTCCTGAGGATGGTGAGATGATTGAGATGACACTGCCCTCCAGACACAGGATTCGAAATTCGAGCCCTGGCGGTCTGAGGCCGAGCACGCTACCTCTCGGTCACGGAGGCTCCCCACAATACTGACTTTCACACGTGGATGGGGAAGAAACATTTTTGTTTCTTTCAAACCGCCGAGACCAGGAGCCGAACCCCGAACTCTGGCGTGAAAGGCAGCGGTGCTAACCACTACCCTAGGGCCCCCGCCCCTGAGCCCGAGCAGTGCTCGGGCTATAATTTACTAGCGTATCAGTCTGAGCGCTATGGCTATTTTGGACTTCAGCGCGTGTTTATTTATGTTCCATGAATTAACTGTATTTTACCAACACCATGCAGGCACTTCGGCATGCTAATATAACTAGAAACGCTGATACTATATATCTACAACAATGAAATATCAAATCTATTATTGCGTTAGAAACTGGAGTTTCTACGTTTTTGACAAGATTGATGAATTATTATTTGACAGATGCTTGAGAAATAATTTGATTCTTCTTTTGTATATACAGTATATAGTCTTCTTTGTGAAAGTAGTTTTTAAAAACCTCATAGATGATAATATTAATTTCCAAATTAAAATGTACATATTTGAATAATAAGCAAACTTCAACAGGTCAATATTATAAATAACTGTCAATGTTTTTATTATACAGGAATGATAAATAAAATTGCATTTATTACATTAATCATTTACATACTATATCTATTTGGTATACTGCAGTTTAAATGGAGTATGATTTAACAGCTTTGTGTGATATTGACAGACAGACATATATTTTATTGACATAAATACAAGACGGTTAGTGTGATAAAATCACATGAAAATATAATTAAGTTTATGTTACTTGCCAGGATACATAGACCACATATAATATAATAATAAAAAAACAAAGGGTATTCTGAAATGTAAATGATAACTACTCAAACTAAAATCAAACGACATTAACAAGATAATTATGAAGATATAGATCTATTTGTTTTCCACACCAAATTGAGAGATAAAATAATGACTATGTACACACATTCCTATAAATAAATTAGTAGCAGATAAAACCCTGGAAAGCGTAAAAACCTAAAAATATACACAGATGCATAGGTTACTAGAGTATGTAGTGAATCGACGTTAAAATGTATATGGTATTTTAAAAGCTAACATTATCTTATAAAAGTACAATGGGAATTAGCTAGCAATAGCTATTTATAGACTTGTGATTGTTCCAAATAACAATGTGACATATTTACAATAGTAATGGCGGACATTAATTATTGATATTAAGATAATATGCCATTCATGCAGAACATGACTCTCACACAAAAACATTGCAGCTTATTTTAATTTCTACCATTCTTTGGACCAGGTATGGTATTCTACCCCCGCCCAATGAGGGAGTGGCTCCGCCTGTCACATGACAAGATCAGCCAGTCACCCTCGTCATTTGTTATTTATATCAGTCAATTGTTATTTATATCAGGGGATAGAATACCATGATTCCTCTAGAGGACCCCACCTCGTCTGATAACAAAGGCTACGGAAACGGCCTTAAACGGCCAAGGAAAAATCCGAAACGAATAGCCGTTCTGATTTGTGACAATATCCTTATTCAGATCATGAAACAGACATATATTTTATTGACATAATAAAAAGTAATTTCTGACTTATGTGTCATAAACAAGATATGTACACACATATACATTTGTAAAATCGCAGGTTATTATTCAAATGTGTACATGATAACTATTTTTACCATCAGGCTATAAGTGACATTGCCGTGTGTATAAGTACATTTGCTTTAAATATACATGGTAAATAATTGATAAAATAGATACAAAGATTAACACTCCCATGATATACAAGTGTGTTTTCCCTCTCCAAAACTAGAGATAAAAACTACAATGTATTATATATCGTAGTTGGAAAGCGTAGGAATCTCTGTAAAACCTCTGGATACTTGTTAATTGTTTAGAAACTATAATGAACATACATAGACTATAACACTAAATTACATCAAGGAAACTGGTATTTACACTTCTATCATGGCAATGCCACTTTTGCCATTAAATTGATCTTACGTATTATCAGATATCCACATAATAACATGTGTTTTTTTAAAAGCTTCATATGACAGTGTTTTTAAATTGATTTTAAGTGTAGCTATGATTAGATTATGGATATTTTAATCTGCATGTATACCATTTACAATATCAGATATTTTAGAAATATATTGTATTATTGAATATATGACAGGTCACATATTTAAAAAAATAGCATCTTTGGTAATATGTATACAACCTGTATAAATATATTTTAATAAATAAATGAATAAATAATAAATATTATTTCTGCTGAATCCTTTTCTAACATAATATTATGCGTATGGTTAAAAATAATCAGATTTTTCTTAAAACATTATGAATAATTATTTAAAAATAATTTATTTTACTATGGCATTTTATTTAAATGTAGTTAAAAAATACTAAATGACACCAATACTACATAAAACCCAATTTGCAAGGCTTTTTGCGTGAGAGACGCAACCAATCCACACCAAAATTTATCAACGAAAGCCGCCTTCCTGAATTCAAAGCAGAGTGATGTATTACAGATTAAAACTCGGCACGCTCAAAAGAACGATACATATAACCAGAAAGTTCTTTGACTAAGAAGGGCTCTCTACTTGAAATTATTGCTGTGAATTTTACATTTGTATCCATAGCAGCAAAGTTGTGAATAGATATCTTGGTAGGCCAGAACAGATCTGCCCCATCAGCAGTGACTGCACTACAGTTATTAACAAAATGTATTTCAGCATCAATTTTTGCAGTGTCACAGCGGCTGCATATATTCTTTTTACACATGAGATGGCGCCTCGCAGTGATAGGAAGCCATGCCAGGCCACAGGGAAGCGCCACCACGGATTAACAACTAACACCATACATTTACCCAATGCTGGGTTAATGTTGGTCCAGCGTCGCAGACGCTGGACCAGCATTAACCCAGCATTGGGTCGATGTATCGTGTTTTCCGGGATGCATGCCCCACATGCACAACAAGTGGTCGATTTTATTTCTCAGACTACTTCTAGCATTGTGTATTCATGCTTGTGTGGATTGTCATCATTAAACATGCAGGCATCAATAAGTGTTCAAAATAATTCATTGTTATTTTGTTATTTGGCATAGGATGCGACTTTTATAAAAAAAATGAAAACAAAAGTGCTGCAACATGGTGTAGCTATATATATATATTTTTAGATTGAATCGGGAAAATTTTCGCAGCGATTCAAAGAAATTATATTTCATTATTGTATGATGCTGTGTGAATATTTATATTGTATCAGTAATTATTGTTGTTATGGCTGCATGGTATTGTAATTACGTGGTGTTGTAGGGGCCTACGTATACAATAGCGAACTCACTGCAATATTTGTGGATCATAGCACTCTAAGATTATGTAATACAATGGAATACGGGTATTTTTACCGTATACGGTGCGCGGCTGCGGGGTACGACAAGCGTCATTTATAGAAGAGGCTCTAACAATTAAGTTGTATGTGACAGAGCCGTTATTGCTTCGTTCAATTAGTTGATCGGCCTGGATCAAGACCGGCTATGAGTGGTGGGGTGGTCGGCCACAGGCGTGATCCCAACACCTCCCAGATACTGGTCATCGCCATATCCGTAAAGAAAAAGTGGGCCTACAGGTGAAAATAAGGTTTCGCCCTTACAACGTTGAATTATTTTTGATAAACTATGGAGACCAAAGGTTTCTGAAGACGGTCCCCCCCCCCCCTGAAGGTGTTATTAAATTGAGTTTACCTACTTTCCTATCAGATAACAATCACATTTTGTTTCTTTGAGACCTGATTATACTGGTAGCAGAAACAAACCCCGAACTCCGGCAAGACATGCGGTAGTAGGCCTACTAGCCACTACACCACGGCCCCCGCCCTAAAGGTCTAGTCAACCGTTAAAACTTGCAGGACATGGGTCCCCCAGAATGCAATAGTGCCCGTTGGTAGGCCCAGACCCTATATCATATTAATACTGCTTTTCATACCCAGCGCGGCATTAAGAGCAAGTTCCCAAATCATAGCAAGTCCATGTATACTTGTGCGACATCTATGAGTTAATAACTCCACCAAAGCTTAAAGCTCTTAGCTCTGACTCTTAGTTGTGCGTGGGGTTTGCAAGCTAACTGACTTTATTATTGTGGGGATCGGAAACATCTGACCCGGCCAATGTGTAGACAGGACATATTTTCCTCAAACATTGTGCACTCCGCCAATGTTTGTTCAATGTTGGGCCAGCGTCGCAGACGTTGGTCTAACATTAAACCAGCATTGGGTCTATGTCCCGTTTGAGTAGTATTTTGTAAGCAGTTCAGTTGCTGATATTAATGCCGTCAACCTGTACTCTATGGGCTACGGTAGGCCTACACTGACCGTCCCACGCATGCCCGTTTCGCAGTCGAATGTTTCTTTAACGACATGAGGACACCCTTACTCGTTTCAAAAGACTTAAGGCTTCTGCGCTGTGCTCTATGCCGTAAGCATCACTGTAATCTCCAGGTCATTGAACAGTTTTGAGCACTGTATGCAAGTCATTATACAAAAAAAACACCCTTACACGTCTGTCGCGATTCGAACCGGGTTCCTTCAGATTACAAGTTCAAAGTTGAGCGTAATGATCACCCGCGACCGGCCTTTCATCAAGTACATGTTTATATATATGTACATTCTTAGGTTTCTAGTTCAATATTAAACTGGCTCGTTGTATGTTGCTCGATCTCACACACTGCATATCGTATGTTTTCATTTTGACGTCAAGATTTAACCTGCTGCAGTAGATCAGAATCAGCATCACGAGGCGTAGATCCAATGTTATTATAACGCTATAACGTCGGACCAACATACTAACAACATTGATTGGACGCCTGGTGTTTTCAGGGAGGGTCTAAGTGAGTAATCTGTCCTGCATGGGTGATAATTATACATACAATTGGACATATTTTGGAGCTATGTGAAACTCATTGATTTCATAAACAGGCGAATCACTGATTACGTGAAAACTTATCTTCAACCTTTACAACGCTGATATGTTGTTGTATAAACCATGGAACCAAAGTTGTTTTTTTCAATTTGAGATGATCATAAATGCATAGCTCAGGCACTCACTCTAACAGTGGCTGAGTTAGAAGTCAGGATCTGAGCAGTATCTGAGGAGTGATCCAGGCGCAGCGGGATCGGGAAGCAGGCTTACAGCACCCGGAGTCCGCCAGCTCAGCAATTAGCGCCCTACACCTTTTGCACGCGCAACACTCTCATCCCCAGAGGAAATAACTGTCAGATTAGAAAAGTCATTCTCTCAGACATAATAATTTCACATTCTGACCGTTAAAAAAATATTAGTGCTGAATATAACTGGGGTGAACTGTTTGTCAACAAATTAGTAGCATAACTTTGTTTTACTATGGGGACCGGTATTTTAAATGTTTGAAAAGTTTTCATCCTTGACAGAAATGTCTGTCCGCAGTGCTAAAAGTCTTCTTCTGTGAGGTGCTAGAGGGAAACGTGAAGTGCCATAGGCGGTGCAGACAGATCTATTATTCACAGAGATTAGGCGTATTCTCGTACAAGTTACGATTTATCGTAGGCTTCCGATTGGTCGAGATGGCCATCTCGACCAATCAGAAGCCTACGATATATCGTAACCTGCACGAGGCATTCATTTTCCTCCCAGGGATCAGCCGTGGACGCCAGAGGGTGCTAGGGAAATTAACGTCTTAACTGGGCCATTTATGAAATGAAACTTGAGTGGTAGCTTATTAATCTCGGGTGTATTGGCTTCCTGGCTCTGTCATTGCCGTCGCTGAGCTGTGCGCGCGCATCCCCGCAGGTGTCACGTGGTCTGACGTGATTGGCTGCTTTCCAGACCTCAGTTTTCTCTGCCATCGACCAACACTATGGCTGTGGTTCTAATAATGAGCAGGTTACATTTAATTGAAAAATCCTCAATAGTTTAAATAATAATACTTGTTGATTCTTATGCGAGTAATTATGCCCGTTTTTGTGTAAAATATCCCAGGCAAGTGAATGAATAAATACCCTGCATCTGACAAGATATGTTGACCAAATGCTGGCATAATGTTGGGCCAGCGTTGCAGACGGTGGCCTAGCACTTGACCAATATTGGTTCAGCATCTGTTTTTTGTTGGGAAGTGACGTCGCAGCCACATGTAGATATGGCGTCGTGATAGCTTCACGTGTTCAGTCGTTGCACGAATATGGCTTCAAACTAGTTAACCAATTTAATGCCGCAACCTTTTCCAATTATTTTGTTTTTAACCCTTGAAGCGCTGAAATATTTTTATATAAACCAAGAGACCATAAGGGTTTTTTCAATTTGAAATCATCATAAAATGTCCTAATTAGCTCTTTCCGCTTCATTTGAATATATAAGTTATAGGTCTACGGCCATTATAACTATTGCTTGTGCCAGCCATGTGCAGTATGTAAAAAAAAATTGTGAATATTGAGAAGCTATCAAATGCATGCTACCAATGACTGTTTTTACACATTGCGCGTTTTCGTGAACTATATAATCAGTCAGAATAGATCAATTAGTGTTTCGTTGTACCACCTCCTTGTTGTACTACCAAACAGTTATATTAGCTATGATCTGATATCTGAATTTCATACTGGTAATGTGCGTGGCCATCATAATTTATCATTATCTAGCCTAAATGTAAGCTATAGGCCAATGCACACACTATTTCCTCATAATATTATTATGATATGATATGACCCAATGTGTTAAAATAGGTCTACAGAGGGTGTGCATTATCAGATAAAAAGGTCTGCATCTGTCAATGAATGTGAGTTCCCTTCCTCTTATCATTAACCTTTACAGCGCGGGGATCGACCTTAGACGTCAGAATCTGACGTCTGTAGACGAAGTCGATCCCCGCACTGAAAAAGTGAAAATATTTTTAATGGCCGTAGATATATTTCAGCCAATTTTTGTGGTCTCCAGAGAATCGCCAAATAATTTAATTACAATTTTCACCCACTTGAAGTTGTGTCTCGCTGACGCGATCCACTTCAAGTGAGTGAAAATTATTCAGATTTGACGAAATGGTTCTCACCTATTTTCAAATTTTGAATAATGTCACGATTTACTTTCAACCCTTATCGTGCTGGGTTATTTTATTTTTATTTACAAGCATTTGAAGTTGTGGCTCGCTACCGCGATCCACAACCTCAACTGCTTGAAAATGACTCATGTATGTTTAATTTGCGACCAACCATTTGCAAATCTTAATGTTTAAACAGGCATTTCATTCCCAATAACAGTGGTTCAGTCGGCTAATAAAACAAATTAACCCTATAACCGCCAAATTATTCAATCTGAGTTTTCACTCACCTGAAGTTGTGTCTCGCTGACGCGATCCACAACTTCAAGAGGCTGAAAATTATTCAGATTTGACAAAACGGAGGTCAACTCTTTTCAAATCGTGCTGATTGATGTCACATTATGGTTTTAACACGTTTGTACTGAATGTGGTAATAATTAGGTGAAAAAGTGAATAAATTCGGCACCGGCGGTTGAAGGGTTGAAAACGACTTCTGTCGTGATCAGCAGGCAAAGGGTTAACATGTCTGGTATCTGACATACAAAGTGATAATAACAAAACTGAATAAAACAACGAATATATAATCGGGACCGGCGGTTAAAGGGTTAATGATGAAATTGCCTCAAATCATCGCGGACAAGTACAAGGATTTGTCGTGAGGACGGGCGTAAGATATCAAACAATACGGAGAGCTGGCCCCGGGGGCACGCGCAGCCCCCTGAGCGGGGGGGAGGGTGCCAAGGATTCAGGTCGACCCCCGGGGCTCGCGGCAAACACGAGGCATTGGTCCATTGTAGAATCAATGTTGGGCAAGCGTCTACGACGCTGGACCAACATTGATTCTACGATGGTTCAATGCCTCGTGTTTGCCGGGGGCCCGCGGCCACGTGAGCCTTTAATCTTCCCTCAGATCCTTTATCGTCTCCTGTTGCCATCCCTGAAGAGCTCCCGTGTCATGTGACTTTAACGACGAGAGATTAACGAGCAGTAGACCGAGCATTTACGTGACGTCATTATTTTTTGCAAATTTTGCGCTGGCGATCGGTAAATTACTTGGAGATATGTGGCCTCGCTAATCAATTTTTGTCCGGACAATTAATTTCCCTGCAAACATTACCAGTTCGCGACGATTCTTATTTTCGAAACTTTAAATCTCAGTAAATTCGAGAAAATTTCAGCTCGCCAAAATATCCTATTTTGCTGTACAGTTGCTGGAGCAGGTCTATTGCTGCCAACGTTTTTTGCATCTCAGATTGGGCCACCTTTGACCCGCCCTTATTTTGATATCACACAGCTAGCTAAACAGCACAATTTAGAAGAGTCGTCAAGTGCCAGAAAAAGCGATGTTTCGACGTTGGGCAAACGTCACAGACGCTGGCGCGACGTCTGAGCATCGACTGTCACACGTTAGTTTTTTCTCGTCTCAGATCGCATCGCTCAATCGCTGAGTGACTGAATATTTCATCTGTCCCACGAGAGCCTGTTGAATATTTAATGTCAGACAAAAGAGAGAAAAGGCAAAAGTATTAAAAGGGAGAAATGAAGAAGAGGCGACGGGGTGAAAAAAGAAAGCCGTAGAGAGAAAATGGCATACCTACTGTGTTCTGAATTCAACTTGTTTCCATTGATTAGCTGTATAATAATTATTATGTTATGTTAATTCGTTAATTCGTTTGCAGTCAGCAGGCGATTCAGCCCATGCAGTTATAGCCGGAGTAGTGAACAGTAGTATAACACAACAATCATTAGGCGCATTACCCACCAGTAACCCCCAACCCTTTAACCGCCGGTGTCGCATATATTCGAGTTTTCATTTTTTTATCAGCGCATTAAGTACCACCTTTTAAACATTTTAAACCTTTTAAAGATAAACTATGACATCAATCAGCAATATTTGAAAACAGTTGACCTCCATTTTGTCAATTCTGAATAATTTTCATTCACTTGAAGTTGTGGATCGCGTCAGCGAGACACAACTTCAAGTGGGTGAAAATTCAGATTGAATAATTTGGCGGTTAAAGGGTTAAAGTAACCCAGGGAGGCTGAAGGGTTTTTTTATTTTGAAACCATCATAAATGACTTAGTTAGCTATTTCCGCTTCAGTTGAATACCTATATGTTATGGGTCTACGGTCATTACAAATATTTTGATTACAGTGCAACATTAGACGTCAGAATCTGACGTATACAGACGTCAGGTTCTGACGTCTAAAGTCTGTCCCCGCTCTGTAACTAATAAATAACACTCGTTTAGCCAATGTTAAGCCAATATTTTTTCCTTAAGGAGCTTCCGCGTAGAATAAGTTTGTTTATCAATAATATTGGTGAAGTAAGTTTAGTAATCATATCTAAGACTCCCAGCATGCCTTGCGCACATTTTCAAAGTTTTTTTCAACTGGTATTTACCGATAGTCTTCAAGTTCAATATCACAATATTTTATGGTAAATGACATTACCATTTATTGCCTCATGCATTTGTTTTCCAGAAATCATGGATATCGATTAGATATCTGTGAAACAGTGACTTCATAACCATTCACCTGAATACTTTTGCACTTTTAAAATTAATAGTGTTGATATTTGTAAAATCATATTGATGGTGCTTACCATTTCTGATTTGTGATTCTATTACTTGCAAGAGCATGTTAAGTGAGTTTACCGGTAGGATTTGCTACATGTTATTTAGTAATATTCACTGGTAAACGCACTTAACAGTTTTTTATAGTGACATTTGTCTCACTAACAGCCATAAACATGTACTTGCTTCTGAGAAAAGTGCTTTATAATAGTCGTAGAGCTAAGATTTTTTTACACACTAATCTTCCCTACCTCAGCACCTCAAATCCGTCGTTATCAGCAAGAACATGTTAATGGCGCTTAACAGGTCATGTTAAATTGTATTTTGTTTTAAATCCTTAGATAAAAATACGTCTGTAGATTATATATATTGATAAAAAATCCTAATCGGAACCGCGCAAAGGGTCATGGTCATAATTTTACTCACATCCAAAAACACATTAAGTTTTATCGTGCATCTTTTGAACATGCATATAGACTCTGACTTGAGTGAATATTCCAATAGTGGGCCTAAACGAATTCATTTAAGCACAACAAGTGAAACATACTTTTAACAACTCTTCTAGAATATCCTTTAGAATCGACAACAAAGCATTAATAGCCTCAAACTACAGCGCTTAACCCTTAGAGCACTGAGCTATTCAATTTAAATTTTCAGTCTCTTAACCCTTACAGCGTGGAGATAGACTTTAGTCGTCAGAATATTACGTCTGTAGATGTCAGATACTGATGTCCAAATTTAATCACTGAACGGTAAGAGTAAACATATTTCTAATGGCCGTATATAGACCCATAACATAGGTATTCAAATGAATCTGAAAGAGCTAACTAAGAGATTTAAGATGATTTCAAATTGAAAAGAACCCTTTGGTTGCGATGTTTGTTTAAAAATTGATTCAGCGCTTTAACCCTTTAACCGCTGGTGCCGCATATATTCGGGTTTTCATTTTTTATTAGCACATTAAGTACCACCTGTTAAACATGTTAAAGATAAAATGTGACATTAATCAGCAATATTTGAAAACAGTTGACTTCCATTTTGTCAAATCTGAATAATTTTCATTCACTTGAAGTTGTGGATCGCGTCAGCGAGACACAACTTTAAGTGGGTGAAAATTCAGATTGAATAATTTGGCGGTTAAAGGGTTAAAGTCGTGTCTCGCTACCCCGATACACAACTTCATGCGACTGAAAATTTATGTGATCCGTGAAATATAAGTCCCAACATAATTATATCAGTGTCGATAGTCGACATGTATCAGTGTTTCAGGGGGTTAACTTTAGCTTATAAATCGTTGACAGTCGTGGGAGAGTCTAGCGGCAGATATCACCAGTCCCGCAGTAACGACGAACAATCCCGCTTAAAGTCCCGCCCAAAGGCATGCTGGGATAGCCGGAAGTCAGCCGCCATTAAAGCGGTTTCCTCCGCCACCAGCGGAAGAAAAAGCAACTACAAAAGCCACCCTCTGGGGTTTCTATCTCCACAGGCGGGGTGGTCATTGTCGTCAGACGATGTGGTGGGGGGGGGGGGGATCACTTTAAACCTTACAGCGCGGGGATCGACTTTAGACGTCATAATCTGACGTCCGTAGACGTCAGATTCAGACGTCTAAAATCGCTCCCCGCACTGAAAGTGTAAAATATTTATAATAGCCGTAGACCCTTATAACATAGGTATTCAAATGAAGCGGAAACAGCTGAGAAATTCAAACGATGATTTCAAATTAACAAAAATCTATTGGTCTCCATGGTTGATATGGAAATATTTCATCGCTGTAAAGGTGTACATTATAAGCGTCAGATAAATTCTCTCCTAAAATGATCACAGATACTGTGATTTATCGTGACAATCTAGAATGATAAAAATATCTATTGTGAGCACTTTGTTTTCGATTGAATTTAGAAGTTACGTCAGTGATTTTAGACTGATTGGACAGAAAATACCGCCGGGCATGACAGCGCTCTAAGGGCTTTTAACCAACACAGGTAGAAGACTCGGCAATTAGAGAGGATTTTGTCCGAAGCCTGGTCCAACTTAGGATCCATTCAAAGCTGACTTGACAGCGTTGACCTTCTCAGTGAACATGTGTGGTGAATTACCATGATGATCATTATTCTGTTTTCAGAAGGACGTGTGGTATACCGGTATATGGGGGGTGAAGGCACCCCCGCAACTCTACGTGCTCAATGTTAATTGTAAAGGGAATTGGTGAAGTTTTTTGGAACCAGAAGGTGGTATATAGTAGTTGTTAACGCTATTATGGACGGAAGTGTAATGTTTATGTTTAGTCAATTTTTTTAGGATTATCTTAAATTTCTCTTATTTCCATTAGAAAAGTTAGGATAAATCTTAATTTTTCTAATGGAAATAATAGAAAGTTAAGAATTATCTTAACTTTCTCCTTTTTCCATGGAAATAAGAAAAAGTAAAGATAATCAAAATTTTAGGATTTTTAGTAGGATGCCCTCCCCCCCTCTATCCCTGATGGCTCTTGATATGAGCCACTCGTTTTGTCACGTGTAAATTTATGGTGGGCCAATCAGCCTTGTGCGTTTGGATCACGTGGCTGGTTCGCTTCTTCCGGTTCAGTTTTTCAATCGGCCATTTTTATTCTGCATTCAGCAGTGCTGTTTACTATGATGTTTGCTCAAGAAACCACACCCTCCATACCCCTTATCACAACGCAGAGACTTTATCATTTTTATTGCATAAAATATCATAGTAATAATGGCAGTTCTTTTATGTCGTGCTAATTTTATTTGTTACAGTCATTGCTATTATTTATAAAAAAATTATAACAATGCCACTGTCATTAACCCTTTAACCGCCAAATTATTCAATTTGAATTGTCACCCACTTAAAGTTGTGTCTCACTGACGCGATTCACAACTTCAAGTAAGTGAAAATTATTCAGATTCGACAAAAGGGAGGTGAACTCTTTTTAAATCTTGCTGGTTGATGTCACATTTTATCTTTAACATATTTAAAAAGTGGTGCTAATAAAAAATGAAAACCTGAATCTATGCGGGACCGGCGGTTAAAGGGTTAATTACATTTTGCATGCTTTTTATGGTGTCGCTTCATAGTCGGAGTGTGTAGTTAGAAAATAATGAAACTTTTCACCGCTAGTTTTGTTTGTGTGAATCTTCTCAACAGAAAGAACAGTAATGATTTTATCTAGAATAAAAATGATATCTAGGATATCGATTAAAAACGAGATAGGGTTAATAATCCAAAAGAAAATGAAGTCAGGACTGCTTAAAGTTTTAGTGTTCTGCGTAGCGTCGGTCACCGTGATATGCCCGTGTTCTAATTTCCATACGGTTAGTTTTGTAAAGTCGCAGGTTAATAATAACCCCTTATACGTCAGAATCTGACGTCTGTAGACGTCGGATTCTGACGTCTAAAGTCGGTCCCCCGTAATGAAAGAATTAAACTATTTCTAATGACCGTAGACCCATAACATAGGTATTCAAATGAACCGGAAAGAGCTGAACAAGACATTTCTGATGATTCCAAATTTAAAAAACCTTTGATCTGCATGGTTTATGCAAAATATTTTAGTGTTGTAAGGTTTAAAATGTGTATATGATAACTGAAGGTAATTTAAAATCAGGCTAAGGGGCATTACCGTGCATGCATGTGTAAACGTACATCTTGCATTACGTGCCAGATCAGCTATATATAGATAACTGTATGTTTTAATAAAGGAATTATAAACCAAAATAAACCAATTAAGACACTTATATAGGTACATCTAAAATATCTACAATTATTTAACGTTGTATTGGAATTTTATTACTGTGCTGTCCGATTTGTTATTGTTGAATACCACATTTTCTTTTATTAAACTTACAATCATATGTCAACGTTTATGATGCATATTGATAGAGACCTGTTGTTTCTGGACAACAGCTTGGGTTTTACCAACTAGAATGAGGTCATCGCAAATAAAACATATACATTAGAAGTATGCCGGAAAAGGCTATGATATCACATTGACCCAATAATTTTGGGCTACACTCTCGACCTTGTAATACACCATATGATATGATATGCTGAGTGGATCACTAGATAGCCGATATGGTCCATATCGGCTATCTAGTGATCCACTCAGTATATTGTTGCAGTGGTATGCCGAACGGCCTGTGCAGTTTGTCTTTATGATATTATCAGTGATTCTAGAATTTGGTTTATTCCTGCCTGAAAGGGGTCGTCCTCATTATATACTTTATCTTGTTTATAACGTATTCATATAATTTTCCTATGGTTGGCAATAATACTAAATTTCTATAACATGCCCAGCAAACACAAAACATTTGCATAACATTAGTAGGCTATGTCGTCCGCCAAACGTCTTCGACGTTGGTCCACCTTTGTACAAAATATAACATAATGTTATACAAATGTTTTGTGCTGACTGGGTAGGATCGACCTTTGTATGTACCGTGTGTATAATACCTGCTCCTCATTTACCTGGGAAGTCTGATGTGATGACAATATTATTATTAAACCAAAACGCTGAAAGTTTTTATGAAAACCTTGGAGGCCAAAGGGGTGTCATACATTTGAAATCATAATACATGTAACGATCTTAGTTAGCTCTTTCCGATTCATTTGAATACCTATATGTTATGGGTCTACGACCTTTAGAAATACGTTTACTCTTACCAAGGAATCTATAGATTCCTTGGTCTGACGTCTAAATCTGACGATTCTAATAAAGACGATCCCCGCACTGTGAGGGTTAAATATGCCTGTAAGCACCGGATTTATTTGATCTGCGCCATTTTTTGAGGAATTATGGATACCACTCCATCCCGCAGCCTTTACTGCTTTTTAATTTGTTTGCGTGATTTGTTTAATGCAATCTGTTTTTATTTTCCTCACTATTGCCTATGATATCAGCATGTTCTTCATTATTGTTCATGAACGTCTGGGCAACATACATCGTTGTCAGGTAGGTAAAGATTTGTGTTTTGAAATATAAGGTAAATTCAGTTAAAGATACACTGTGGCTGTATGTGTCAGAGTAGCTATTTTTTAGGTGACTTTCAGAATTTGCAGAATATATTTTTGGTATTTAGTTTAATAAGCGACTATTGTTTTCTTAGTTAGTTATTTTTGATGCATTTGAATCTAGAACAAAACGTCGCCTCGGAGCTAAAGGATCCTATCTGCCACTCTGACGAGTGTCAGATAGGATCCTTTAGCTCCGAGGCGACGAAAATGAGGAGAAACAAGCTATTTTCGCCCTTACCTATTGTGGCCACATTTGCTCGTGTTAATTAACAAGTCAATTAATCGACGCAGAGCAATCATTTTAGAATTGATACAGCGTATCTGCCACCACACATATACAATATTTATTGTTTCTTTAAGCTAAATAAGTCAGTACTTACCTATGAAAATACTAGTGATGTCAAGGTTTGAAAGGGTGGGGGGGGGGGGGATAATCTTTTACGTCGCCAAACACACAGACGGCAAGTCTGGCTGTCAAAAACATATCTTATCGCGTGTAAGTTGTTTGGAAAATGTCCCCACATTTGTTTTCTTTGGCGGCGATCCCGTTCAGAAGGCGCAAGCGGCCGTGCACTGATGTGGGAGTGTGCGTGCAGTTGCCTGCGGTTGATGGTCAAAGTTTACTCTCTACGACCGCCATATTAGATGTGTGCTCCGCATAGAAATAACGTCTTGGATTTCTCAAAACTTCAAGAAAGCACAAAACATAACACGAATCAGGTATTGATAATAACACAATTAATGCACTATAAACATTCCTATTGTAGTGCTCTGAAGTAAAGGCATATGGCTGTTGTTCTGTACAGTGATAAGCTAAGGATGTGTTAAGTGTAGTTTCTGCCCTGGGCCCTCAACAGTGCTTCACTTCCTTACGCGCGGATAGCCACATCTTCATGAATGAGTATGTCCATTTGAAACATGTCGCCTTAAAAAGGCACGATTTACAGCGCTGACTGGCGAACAAAGCGGGAATCAATGGGGTAGAAATCTTAGCCAGTAAAGTCGAGTTGAGCTGGTAAAATGGGGGATAAGCTAAGGCGACCCTTTGCTGTTTAAAGAACAGCGATATTCTCCGACGTGAATTTACATCTCGCTATGCAGTTCTTTTTAACTCGGTTATGCATAGTAATTAGTGGTTTCTTAATCTCTAAGTAAAAAAAAGCCTGAGGCAAATTCTAAGAGCAGCCTAAATCTATTTTATTAGGGTTGTGAAACAACTAGCATTGCCCCAAGCACAGATCTGAACCTCCACTTAGCAAGCACTATACGCTAAACCGATGCTGGATAAACGTTTGGCCACCGTCTAAGACGCTGGCCCTGCATCAAATTTACATCGGTTTGACATTTTGTGTTGGCTTGGTCGTGGTCGCCATATTGTAAGGGTCACCCTGCCGGAAGTTATGACCTAGAAATCTACACGATACCAAACGAATAGTATTGACGTAAAAACAAGGGGCACAAGACGATTCTTGTGTTTTACAAGTTTACAAGTTTATAAAAGCACGACTATTAATATTATAAATTATAATACATAAAAAATCCTCATAGGAGTGTGCGTTAATGTCAAGTATGTCGACATCTATTGAATAAAATGATATTTAGACCGATCTCTTCACAAATATGTATATGAATCTGACATGCACACCTATTAGTCTTTTATTCGATGCAGCTCCTATTATGAAATGCATTCTCATCTGCATAACCATTTGCTGCAACCAGAAATACTTAATATGGGACTACGTTCCAGCATAGATTATGCAATAATACCCAAAAAAAATAATTAGGCTGCTGATGGATTTGTGGTGATTACAACATAATCTTTCAATGCAAGCTATGAGAAAACTACATCTTTAGAAGTTTGCTGTTGCTTTTGTAATTCCAAATCTACAATTTTAGCATGTATAGTTGAGCGTAGCCCCGCGCGAAATCAACATCGATAATTCGACGAAACCGCCACTAACGTGATCGCCTAGTCACATTGAGAGGGGAGAAATATATTTGTCTGAAAGACCAAAGTATAGATCACCTGGGATTGAAACCGGGTCGCTGCACATGACAGTCAGGCGCTCAACCAAAGCGCAGTGTCCCCTTCTCCATCTGCAATTTTAAGGTAATAGACATATTTTATAAATTGCACCCACCCCTGGGTGGCCCCTGCTTAAGTGAGCATCACCAGTCTAAGTGTGTAGTTATTGTAGTATGTAGGTGGAGGGGAGGGGGGCGTTTAGATAAGTTGACAGCGCCATTGATGTTAGACAAGCCGAAAACCAACGCAAGGTGACAACTAATGCTCCCCCAACAATGGCGGCCATCGTGTCGTCTCCGGCTCACGGCGGGAGGGAGCGGCTAGTTTTTCACCCCGTTTAAACTCCTGTGTGGTCACATCTATCTTTGGAGTCTGCTCATTTAGCCATTGGTCATTATGGGTACTTAGTAAATCATATCCACTGTGCGATACTGACCACTTTGAAGCCATCTTTATAAATTTCTAGTGTGTGATTATAAGCTATAATAGTGGGTTAGGATTTTTTTTACAATTTTGAAATATATCTTATCGTGCAAGCAAAAATTGTACATTTTTTAAAAGTGTAGTTAATTTATCATCATCTATTACTGGAAATCACGCTACTTAAAAATATTCGATTTAACATCACTGAGATAATTTGATGTTTATCCTACTGTACATAAATTAGTACATTGTGGAATTTATTTGCACATAATTATAACAGGTATTGGGTAGTTGAGTGAGTGAGTGAGTGAGTGAGTGAGTGAGTGAGTGAGTGAGTGAGTGAGTGAGTGAGTGAGTGAGTGAATGAGTGAGTGAGTGAGTGAGTGAGTGAGTCTGTCTAACTGGCTGACTGACTGACTGACTGACTGACCGACCGACCGACCGACCGACCGACCGACCGACCGACCGACCGACCGACCGACCGATCGATCGACCGACCGACCGACCGACCGACCGACCGACCGACCGACCGACCGACCGACCGACCGACCGACCGACCGACCGACCGACCGACCGACCGACCGACCGACCGACCGACCGACCGACCGACCGACCGACCGACCGACCGACCGACCGACCGACCGACCGACCGACCGACCGACCGACCGACCGACCGACCGACCGACCGACCGACCGACCGACCGACCGACCGACCGACCGACCGACCGACCGACCGACCGACCGACCGACCGACCGACCGACCGACCGACCGACCGACCGACCGACCGACCGACCGACCGACCGACCGACCGACCGACCGACCGACCGATCGACCGACCGACCGACCGACCGACCGACCGACCGACCGACCGACCGACCGACCGACCGACCGACCGAGTCGTTGTCTGCTTATTCTTGCAATATCGCAATATGAGAACCATATGCAGTACTGCACACTCCAGATCTTTGACAAGTTTAGAACATTGTATATGCATGACGACGATGATATATATCTGGTTCGTCTGGGATTCAAACCAGGTTACAAGCCGAACAAGTCATTGAGACCTGTCCAAATCAGTTATCCACTGGGCACCCGACGTTGTTGTGACGTTGAATCAACGTCATTGCCGTTGATTCAACATCGCAACAACGTCATGTGTCCAATAGGTATATAGAGCCATGTCTTGAATAGTTTGAAGCGTGTATTGCGTAAACCACAATGTTATAACTAACACGTTTATACCATGTCGAAACACGAAACCCACATTGCTTGAGTAATGATGCCACAACACATGACTATTGAGCTATTTTGTAAAACACACAGACGCTTTGTCAACGTTGAATCATGACCCATTTACGTTGCTTCCACGTGCAACGTCGTGTGCCAAATGTGAGCCCACGCTCAGAAGAGGCGATCGTTCTACCATGACGAGATTCTCAGACCCTTTATAAAAAATGATAAGAGAAGGAATTTGATTGTCATTGTCATGTTTCTAAGACTGCTCATTGCTAGACATTCCCCTACAACAGCTTCTGCTGAACAATATAGTCTGGTTCAGTGCATCATTGGAGAGTTTTGTCATAATCTTTAACCCTCACAAGGCTGATATATTATTGTATAAATCATAGAGACCAAAGGGTTTTTTCAATTTGAAATCATCATAATTGTTTTAGTTATCTCTTTCCGCTTCATTTGAATATATCTATGTTATGGGTCTACGGCCGTTATAAATAGCTTTCTCTTTCAGTGCGGGGATCGTCTTTAGACGTCAGAATCTGACGTCTACAGACGTCAGATTCTGACGTCTAAAGTCGGTCCCCGCAATGAAAGGGCTACTGTAGCAGCCAACACTGCAGCATCATTCAATGCTGGGTCGATGTCAGATACACATCTATAACGACGTCCAACATCCAACATTGCCCCATGCACTTGTACACGGTGGCGATTTCATTGAATTTACACATTGCTTTGTAGTAGTTTTTTTGCTGGTTCATACAAACTCTCTCCGTTTTGTGGCTCGATGAAGCTTTTTACAATGTCTCAATGGCAGAATCGATGCCAGTGTTCCCAATTTCTCACTAGGCCGAACATCAAGTATTTTATCAAATCATTTGTTATCGATTTCAGCTATTGTGTCCTGTCCCACTTTACGATTGTACAATTTTAGACTCACATTTTGTCTTGTTAAGCATTCTTTATGTCATAGTACGCCTATTTTTAGATTATGGGAGGAACTATGAGACAACGTAATCTACTACCCCCGATTAGCAATGAAAAAGAGTCTCTAATCACCAACCGTTATTCCATTGTTATTCAAATGGTAAAATACCATACTTTGTCGAGCTGTGTTCTCTCACGTGACAGCTACATAGAAAAAGTGGGAAACGAATATCATAAACAAAGCACAGTTGTTAAATTAAATGTTGTGTTTGAAATAAATGTGCAAACGCCTAATATAACCATCAGTGATTGCAATAATATATATAAAACAGTATACATGTGATTGTTCACATGTGAGGTGATGTCACTGGTGAACCATTACAACTATGAAATACCTTTCTATAAACCATGGAGACCGAATGTTTTTTATTAATTCAAAATCATCATAAATGCTCTTTTCGCTTGATTTGAATACCTATGTTGTGGTGTGTACGGTCATTATGACTTGTTTAATGCTAGATCATTATTAGATTACAATGACTCAGATTTGTATATACATTATCTTAGTAGAATGTCTTTTAGGCCATGTCCTACTAACACCCTACGTGCACCCCCACCCCTTCTACAACTCATCCACACCAACATTTTTTAAACCTTGATATGTCGAAAACATGAAATGAGATGTTAACAGTAGAAAAATAGGTACGACCTTATAGTGGGTACCCCCAAACCTGTCTAACATTAGGGTGTAGGGTTACGAAAACGTCTGTCGTTGCTATTCTAGTTTACAAATCTACACATGCAATATACCATATAAAAGGTAATTAAATGTAAAAACAAGCGGGAAAAATAATATTTGCACTCAAATGTCGAGCAAAGTTCAATGTTTCATATTTCAACCCATGATAAATACACACATTTTCAAAAATAGCCGCAATAATCTCGCATTTAAAAATATATATGCCATCTACAAATCTAAATAACACTCAGTTTTAAACATACACATCTGGGTTCAGAAAACATAAGTCAAATATAGATATGGCTATTAATTATGTTTTATTAGGTCGTTTCCATTGACCATGTTAACTATCTTGTTTTGTTGTCGATTTTGATTATTTTGGGATAATAAAAACATGTTTCAACGTATTTCCTTATAGAGATAACCCTTTAATCCACTGCATCATGTAATACATCATTAGAACGGACATTTAATTACCTTTTATTATATGGTATAGAATAGCAGCGACAGACGTTTGTGTAACCCTAACCTCTAATTTTAGACAGGTTTGGGGGTTCCCCTCTATAAGGGGTCAAAATATAAAGTTCGTCCCTATTGTTTGCTGTTAACATCTCATTTAATGTTTTAGACATATCAAGGTTTAAAAAAAAGTTGGTGTGGTTGAGTCGTGGGAGGGGGGGGGGGGGAGGGGGTGCACGTAGGATGCTAGTAGCCCATGGCCTATTTTCGTTCCGCATCAGATATAAATTGTTATATATGTGTGGATATGAGTGGTGTAATAACAGATTTGATGATTAGCTGTAAGTTATCCTTTACCATATTCTCGCCATTCAATCAGTCCATTTCAATCTATAACTGAGTGATCAATACGTTCTATTCTAATTAATGCATATGAGAAATAATTTACTATTTTTATGATTATTATTTGTTCTAATAGTAGTGAGCATAACAAAAACAAAAAAATGTATATCGGTGCTCCTTGGAATCGAATAAAGTATTCAGTCAATGATTTTGCTGATTGAAAATTGGCGGCACAATGCTCCAGACAGTATACATGTAGGTGCAGATTGTACGTGCACAAAGAAACATTCCATGCTTCACACTCATTGTATGTTTCAAAAACCATACAAGTAATAAAAAATAATGTGCATCGAGTCTGCATTTTTATATTCTGAGATACTTCGTATTCATGGTATTGTTATAAATTCCTTAACAGCAACTTATGCACGGTCTTGTGACAAATCTTGCAGCTCATTGCAGTTAGAGTTTGCTCATAATCTGTCAGCATATAAATTTCCCGACGCTTAGATAGAATTTACGTAACCCTTGCGGCTCGGGGACTGCCAGACGTCAGATTCTGACGTCTAAAGACGTCAGATTTCGACGTCTAAAGTCGATCCCGCACTGAAAGAGTAAACTCTTTACAATGGTCATAGACCCATAACATAGGTATTCGAATGAAGCGGTATGAGCTAACTGAGACATTTATGATGATTTCAAATTGAAAATAACCCTGTGTTCTCCATGGTTTATACAAAAATATTTCAGCGCTGCAAAGGTCAATTATAACGTTGGTTCAAAGCCTGACAAATGTCTCGGATACTGGCTATACCTCTCACTGGCCTTTGTCAGATTGATCAATTGTGCTGAGATTACATCGCCTAAATTTGTTGCTTGGTTGAGATCATTTCGTTCTTTTGCAGGTTCACAACAATGCCCTATCGTCTGTGATGCAATAAAAATTTGCCGCTCAGAACAACAATGCCAGAATCATTGCATGTGTTCTTTAGACCGCATATGAAATAACAACGACCGCTTCCCCTTCAGTAAATACGATGCCACGATCTCCATTTGCTTTTTATATTGGATATACATTAACCCTTTAACCGCCAGTGTCGCATATATTCGGGTTTTCATTTTTTATTAGCACAATTAGTACCACCTTTTAAACATGTTAAAGGTAAAATATGACATCAATCAGATATATTTGAAAACAGTTGACCTCCATTTTGTCAAATATGAATAATTTTCACTCACTTGAAGTTGTGGATCGCGTCAGCAAAACACAATTTCAAGTGGGTGAAAATTCAAATTGAATAATTTGGCGGTTAAAGGGTTGATGTAAATATTTCTAACATGTGTATTTCATGCAATATATTTCTGTATGCTTTGCGTCGTGCTCCCAAATTATCCTTCATGTCTGCTGATGTGAAAGAATAAAGATCTTTTTTAATCATGTTGGCTTAAGAATGAGCTATTAACCCTTTCAAATCTGAAATATATTTGTATGAACCATGAATACCAAAGGGTTTATTTCTATTTTAAATTATCATAAATGTCTCAGTTAGCTATTTCCACTTCATTTGAATACCTATGTTATGAGTCTACGGCCGTTATACATTTTTAATTACTTCAGCGCGGGGACCGTCTCTATAGGCGTCAGATTTTTACCTCTAAAGACGGTCCCCACGCTGGAAGGGTTAAACAAAATTGGTTAGACATATGAGGTCAGTTTTAGAACCATGTATTTGGTTATTTTTACCAATATTGAGCTAGCAATGGAAACAGGCTTCCAAATTTTGCTTTTGCGTTATTTTTTTGTGAACCAAATCTAAGTATTTTATATTGAGATCGTTATTTTTACCTCGTCTGCACGCTATGTTCATTTATTGAGATTTTTTAAATAAATATTGTTATTTCTTTGTTTTTATTTATTGTTTTGCATACCACTATTATTACAATATTAGTTTAATCTTATTAGTTGATGTCATTTTTGTCGCATCGATCTGATAACTTGTTACTAACTTGATATTTTTATACAATATTGTCTATCACTACTTTCATGCAAATTCAGATCAAAGTTTCTAAGTAGGAATATATATGCATGCATTATATTAAATTTCCTTGGATTGAAAAAATAAACAATCTACTTATAGTAATGCTTTGTGTGTTTTTACATCTCTCATAATGTTAAAAATAATTTTCCTTTTTGATTTTTTAAATTCCAAACACTACTTCAAGATTCGATATTGTGGGAAGCTTCTGTGACCGAGAGGTAGCGTTCTCGGAATTTCGAGGGTGTCTCCATGGAAGGCAGTGTCGTCTCATTCATCTCACAATCCTCAGGAGGTTCAGCAAAGGTGGTTTAACTTTAACCGCCAAATTATTCAATTGTAATTTTCACCCACTTGAAGTTGTGTCTCGTTGACGCGATCCACAACTTCAAATGAGTGAAAATTATTCAGATTTGACAAAATGGAGGTCAACAAATTTTAAATCTTGCTGATTAATGTCACTTTTTATTTGAACATGTTTAAAAGCTGATATGTAATGTGCTAATAAAAAATGTAAAAAACGAATATGGACGGCACCGGCGGTTATAGGGTTAAAACCCCATTCATTCATTCATTCATTCATATATTCATTCATTCATTCATTCATTCATTCATTCATCCATCCATCCATTCATTCATTCCAAATACTACTTATTGTTAAATATCCCCAACAGATGATTGCCACCAGAGTTATAAATCATATAATGCCAGTGGATACAATATCTTGATCATTGTGGAACAGTAGATGCAATGCTATCAAACTTATCTCAATTTTTCTTTGT
This sequence comes from Flabesymbios commensalis, assembly GCA_964017125.1. Classification (NCBI taxonomy): domain Eukaryota; kingdom Metazoa; phylum Annelida; class Polychaeta; order Terebellida; family Flabelligeridae; genus Flabesymbios; species Flabesymbios commensalis. The sequence goes on from OZ024912.1 coordinate 59,185,024, forward strand.
TGCATGCATGGTTCGAATCCTTCTTAATTTGACAAATTTGGAAAACTATTTTTTTCTATCTGGTGGCGCCACAGGACAGTCAACTTTGTCGTTGAGAGTCACAATGACTTCGTCGCTGCGTGCATCTTGATTTTACACTTGACAAAACACCAAAAATGCTACTCTCTTACATGAAATACATATCCTCTAGTCTATTTTGTGCCCACGAAATAAATTTCTAAATATCAAATTTATAATCCTTCTTATATGAGGCGTTCACACAACAAAAACGTCATATTTCCTCTTTTATGTACCAGTTCATGAAGGCCATGCACTTTTATGGTAAATCACAAAAAAATACATTTAGAACATTGTCTTCAAAGCTCCATACCTAAAAAAAAAATTCAGCGCGGGGCCCGTCTTTAGACGTCAGAATCTGAAGTCTACAGACGTCAGATTCTGACCTCTAAAGAAGATCCCCGCACTGAAAGAATTAATAATGTATACTGGTCGTTCACCCATAAGGTATTCAAATGAAGCAGAAAGAGCTAACTAACTATGATGATTTCAAAATGAAAGAACCCTCTGATCTCTATGGTTTATACTAAACTATTTCAGCGTTCTAGGGGTTAATATTGCAATAATTCATGCAATTATTATACTCGAAAATTTGAAAACTGTTCTAACCGATTCATTATCAATATAAACCTTTCTCAAAATTTTGATCTTATTAACCCTTTAACCGCCGGTGTCGCATATATGCGACACCCATAACTCACCCATACCCTATGCCGCCGGTGTCGCAGGGCAGTTTAAAACGTGACACCAATCAGCAAGAATCGTCGACCTTCATTTTGTGAGATCTGGATAATTTTCACTCACTTGTGGTTGTGGATCGCGTCAGCGAGACACAACTTCAAGTGGGTAAAAATTCCAATTTTTGAAAATTTGGCGGTTAAAGGGTTAATAAAAACACGTTATTCACGGTATCTATCGTCATGCTGATGATGGTAAAGTAAGAACTTTGTTATTTCCTAAATTTATCAGTACTTTTATAAGGTAATATCTATAAGATAATAAATGATATGAATGCATTGCATCGCTGCATAAGGCAATGTGCAGAAAAATATGCATGTATATCATTGAAAAGGAGTGAGACATTTTTATTATATCATAGAGTCTAGTACACATAGCGTCTCCACCTACAAACACCCACTCTCTGGAATATCTAGCTGAGAAGAAAGCATTCGTTTTTATTTGACTAGAGACTGTACCCCAAAAATTATGAAACAGACCGACGAAGAACTACTGTTTTTTTCCTTGATGACAAGGTACCATAAAATTAACTATATATAAACATTACCATACATCGACTGATCGATCAATAATTATACCTATATGCGATGTGAAAATTTAGTTCTAACGCACCACACCCCTGAAAAATAAGTGATAGAGCTTCCCTGCTGTCCAAGAAGAAACATAAAATGACCAGTCGTTGCATTGCTCATCACTAAACCAACATCGGCGCAGTGTATTTGTTTGTGCTTGAGCTTACTTGGATTTTAAAAGTTGATTCAACACAGCTGTCGATCTGAAGAGTGACTTGAGGTAATGATAAAGTCATTATGACTGGTAAATCTCTATATCTTTGGCATCGTTTCAAATGTGATTAATTCAACCCACTTTGTGCGTTGAAAGGTCTTCTCATTCTATGTAAAATGATTATCAATTAGGTGTATTCACCAGTTCTATGGTCACTATTATTACATTACTTTAGTCATTCACAAATAAACTGGTGTGATACTGGGTTCAAGCTATCATTAATAAGCATACTATCACAAATGCATCCTAGTGTACCATTTGTTGCTTATGTTTTTAAAATTATTTGTCTATATTGATGATGGAATGTTACTGGATTAAAAAGCATGAATGAACGAATGAAGTTTTAGGCCACATTTGTGCGCATATAGGCTATTACATTGGGCCATCAGAACCTCCTAAGATGAATGAGATGACACTGCCCTCCAGACACATGATTCCAAAGTCTATCCATTGCGGTCTCAGGCCAAGCACGCTTCATCTTGGTCACATAGACTCCCCATAATACTGAATCTTTACGAGTGAGCCGAACTTTTGTTTCCTTAAAACTTGAATGCCAGAGCGGTCTGCGACTTTCCAGGCAGCTTTAATCACTGCACCAGCCCCCCACCCCACTTGAAAGCTTAACATGGGGACAACAGTTCAATTCTGTAATTGCCTTGAGCTGCAATGAAAACACACAGCTATATAATATAGTGTGCCTTTCACCAATTATCAACACCGAGATTACGTTATGGCGGATTCCAATAAGTCACCATGTGGAGACAAGTTATCTAGCTGACAATCTGGTCTCAAAAGAAAACATTTTCATTGACAAAGAACAGATGTACTGCCTCAAAAATATGCCTTATCGCAGTCCTGTGAACATTTAGTCTTATATTAAGGCATTTACTGTAATGTCCATATTGCTGTTGAGAGCGGCAGTGCTCAACTACGTTATAGAAATATGGATATTTCAATCAACGACTTCAGCAGTTAAGGTGGTAGGCTTAGGGACCATTATAGGCACCTGTAAGTAGTTGTGTTGATTGGCGATTAGTCGCTCTGTCGAAAAGCCGATATTATGAGCAAAGATAATTAAATTTGTATATTCCCTAAATGGTATTTTTTATTTTCCTCAATCATTCTCGTTTATTTTGCTGAATATTTACGTCATTTACATCTTTACATCTACAGTTAAATTATGGTAAATATACGGTTTTTTGTCTGATTATTATTGTTATCTGGATATGATTACTAAACTAACAATATCGTTGTGATCAAAGGGTTAGGGATTGTCTAAATCATTGCTGGATGTAGCAGGCACCTATATGTCTGTATCAATTATGTCACAACAGCTTAACACTTTAGGCCCTGAAATATTTTTGTGTAAACCATGGATACCAAAATAATGGGGATTTATTTTTTCAATTCGAAATTATCGTAAATGTCTTAGTCACCTCTTTGTGCTTCATTTGAATACCTATGTTATGGGTCTGCGGCCATTATAAGTATTTTACTCTTTCAGTGCAGGGATCGACTTTTGACGTCAGAATTTGAAGTCTATAGACGGCAGATTATGACGTCTGAAGTCGATTCCAGCGCTGAAATGGTTAATCGCCAGAGTCATACAATTTGGTGAAAAATTAAAAAAAATCGCAAATTATTATTCCGAACCATTTTTTTTAATCTGGATTTGGGCAGAATTTTAGGGTTTTATAGCATCAGGTTGACTTAATATAACTTATTAATACACATGAGAATCCCATTTATTAGAATGTACACAGAAACAACGTGCAATTTTACGCACTACATAATATATATATTTTTTTATTTGGCCACAGTAAACCTGAAAATATTGGTACCCGTTTTATATTGGCAAAAATTGTGTTCCTATAAGTAAAGCATTGACACACCAAAGTAAATCCGCCAATAATATTCGCCATTTTTTTCATTCCCGAGAAGCTTAAAGTCATCGATATTTTCCATATACAATAATAATTTATTTATATCTAACCGATGTGCCATAATGATGAGACATCTGAAAGTAAAGATCAAAATCTCATAGAGTTTTTTTGTTATTTTAAAAAGTATTACTACAACTTAATTAAACTTGATGAGAATCACACTGATCTTTATGGGAGGCTAATTCTCAGGTAATCACTGTACACTATGTGATAACCTCTACAATTTATCTGGGATCATCATAACATCAACTTGACTGATGACATATTAAACCACTGTTAAGTACCTGGATGGCTTAACGCCTAATAACACAAGTAAACAAACAACCTGATTATGTTACATGGCATGCCGTTATAGCAGAGGCTATTTCTCTGTAGTTTTAGTGTTGGGATGAGTGAAATTAAACCAACATTTTGTGTGTTTGCAGGAATGACCTAATCTAATTATTATTTTTTATGTGATGGCTATTTTCGTTGAACCACATAAGACCACCATGATCTGCTTTTCCTTTGAGTATGAGCATAGTCAATATCAACACTTCCACGGGGACCGTCTTTAGTTTTCAGAAACTGACGTTTATAGACGTCTGATTTTGACTTCAAAAGACGTAAGATTTTGACTTCTAAAGACGATACGCGCACTTATAATGGCCGTAGACCCATAGTATATGTATTCAAACGAAGCAGATAAGAGCTAACTAAGACATTCATGGTGATTTCAAGTTGAACAAATTTTGGTCTCCATAGTTTATAGAACATATTGCAGCGTTGTAACCAACCTGTAGGACTTATCTTTATGCCTGCAACATTGCCCATACATTATCGACGCTGTGCAATCAGCAATCATGTCAACTTGCAAACGAGGGAAATCACTCACTCACCAATATACTCACTCATCCTCACTCACTCACTCACTCACTCACTCACTCACTCACTCACTCACTCACTCACTCACTCACTCACTCACTCACTCACTCACTCACTCACTCACTCACTCACTCACTCACTCACTCACTCACTCACTCACTCACTCACTCACTCACTCACTCACTCACTCACTCAATCACTCACTCACTCACTCACTCACTCACTCACTCACTCACTCACTCACTCACTCACTCACTCACTCACTCACTCACTCACTCACTCACTCACTCACTCACTCACTCACTCACTCACTCACTCACTCACTCACTCACTCACTCACTCACTCACTCACTCACTCACTCACTCACTCACTCACTCACTCACTCACTCACTCACTCACTCACTCACTCACTCACTCACTCACTCACTCACTCACTCACTCACTCACTCACTCACTCACTCACTCACTCACTCACTCACTCACTCACTCACTCACTCACTCACTCACTCACTCACTCACTCACTCACTCACTCACTCACTCACTCACTCGCTCGCTCGCTCGCTCACTCACTCACTCACTCACTCACTCACTCACACTCACTCAGTCACTCACTCACTCACTCACTCACTCACTCACTCACTCACTCACTCACTCACTCACCCGCAGCTGTTAGGAAAAAGGTGAATATTATTTTGAAATTATACGTATATAGTTGTGGTAAAAACAGATCTATACCTTTAAAAATATTAATACAAAGTGTGTTGAATTTCTTTGTGTTTCAATTTCCAGTTTGAAATAGGTGATTGCTGGTATTCAAAGCGTTTGAGTTGGTCTAGTGGATTATCGCTAAGCCAACCGGTGGCTGCCGTAAGCCTGGGATAGACCTTGGAAGAGTCGCTAATGGTGGACTTAGGCATTGTCCGTTTACCAATTAATCAATCACTGAAAATTAGGCTGGATAATCCACACATCTGACGATTTACAGGAGTGGCTGGAACACTACTGACCTTCGGTGAAATGCTCGATTATTCCGAGCTGTCCAGATATACCGACTGACTTTTCGTATTTGCTGGGAAGCGTTGCTGCTCCCTGATCTGTAGGGGGGATTTAACATTGCGTGCCATAACTCAATGTAACAGCATACATTAAACTGCAAAATCGAAAAATATGGAATTTCAGAAAATGTCCGAAACTATTGCTGAATGTTTCTTGAATGATTTCAAGAGAGCTACGTGCATATTGGGCTTTGTCAAATATTTATTTGAGGTTGTAAAGCTATGTGACTCATTAAAAATACAGATTATCTTGCATGCCCACACAAAACCTAGAAAACACGAGACGTTGAACCAATGTTGTTTTAATGTTGGACCAGCGTCGTAGACGGTTGGCAAGCATTAAAACAACATTTAATTTTGTATAAGCACATTAAATGCCAGCTTTTTTGTCTCGCTGAAGTGATCCATAACTGAAAGTGAGTGAAAATTATTTAGATTTGACAAAATGGCGGTCAACGATTTTGAAATCTTGTTGATTGTTGTCCCCTTTTACTTTTACCATGTTCAAAAGCTGGTACTTAATGTGCTGATAAAAAATGGAAAACTGAATGTAATGGGGACCGCTGGTTAAAGGGTAAAAGTGTAGTATCCCCAGAAGACTCGAGACATTGCATCTGTGTTGGTCTAATGTTAGGCCACCGTTTGCAGCGCTGGCCCAATATTAGGCCAATATAACGTCTATGTCTCTTGGGCCAGTGTACAAAGTGGCACATACGTGACTTTAATTTCAAATGACCGTATACACATATTTATAACAGTGTATTTTGTTGACTGCTGTGTAATCCACAGATTATACACTGGATTATAAACTCTCATTCCGTGGAGCAGAGCCTTCAAACCAGCCATATGGCAGAGCGGCGGCTGCTGTAAACCCCCATCATTTCACAACGGCGAATTCCATTGAAATGAGGGATAACTATTTACATTCATTTGAAAGTGATATTTCTGAAGCGATGGCTAGCTTCATGTAAATGAAAAATACTCGTACAGTTTTTTTAAACTAGATTTGTTTTAAGCTAGATACTTTTGTTTCAACTAGATACTTTTTTAAACTAGATTGTTTATTATTCACGATTTATTTATTTTAAAATCTGCACTTGCAGATATTATGAGCTGCAGTCCATAGACAATGTTTCCTATGTGAGACAGTTTAAATGCTGCTAAATTGGGTAAGATTTTCTTTTTCACATAATATTTTTGTCGTGTTAGTAGTTGGAAATAATAGCTTGTTGTGCTGGTTGAGAAGAAATAAATGAAACAAGCACAGGCAATTTATTATTATTATTTCACAGTGTTGTTATTCCGAACACTAGCCACATGCTCTCCAAATCCAAGAGAGTATATTACTTGTACATTACACATAATGGTTCACGTGGTACTCAAATGGTTCATTTGCAAGCACAATTTCTTATGCTCTAAATTTTTTTACTTTCGTTTATATTAAAGCTAATAACAATTTCGCCGGTGACGGTATGTGGCGTAACGGGTGTCAGATCATGCTATGCTGAATGACATACGTGATTTTGTCAAATTGGGTTTACCGCACTTTCAGAATAATGCGGATCAAGTGGGAGAGACTTAGACCACGGGATATTAAATTAACCTTTCAAATGCTAAATTAAATAATTTAAATTTTCTGATATTTAAAATATATGATATAAAATTACTGATATTTGTTTAATTTGAGATAAAACATTTGCAAATCTTCATGTGTAAACGCTCATTTTGTTCCCAATGACAGTGATTTAATCGGCTAATAAAAAGAATTTAAAACTACTATTGTCGTCCTTAGCGCTTTAAGTGTTAACCCTTTAAGTCCTAATCACCTCTATTTGTGTTTACACCCTTTTTACTCGTCCTCCAAACAAGGAAATTTAAGAGATGAACATTTGCTACATTAGCATATGTTTACATTAAAATTTTATTATGCAAGTCATTTTTACAAACTTCAAGTTGTGGGTGGCGATAGCCCAGTATTAAATCAAACAGACAACAACTGGGTTTATGTGTTGAGAACTTTAATAGCGATAGGCATCTTGGCCCTATACGCACATGTCAGGTCTTGTTCTTAAATAAATTTCGCTCCGAAAATGATACGTCACACGTATCATCCCGCTACATCTCGGGGGATGGGGGGGGAGGGCGGGCGGTAAACTCTCCTAGCCCTTTAACCGCCAAATTATTCAATCTGAATTTTCACCCACTTGAAGTTGTGTCTCGCTGACGCGATCCACAACTTCAAGCGATTGAAAATTATTCAGATTTGACAATATGGAGGTTAACTGTTTTCAAATATTGCTGATTGGTATCACATTTTATCTTTAACATGTTTAAAAGGTGGTACTTAATGTGCTAATAAAAATGAAAACCCGAATATATGCGGCACCGGCGGTTAAAGGGTTAATCGACGCGTTAGTGTAAATTTATTCTCCGCCATTGTCGCCTAAGAACATGTAGCACTTAACGGTAAATGTCTTAATGCTGAGGGATTAGGAACCTGATACCATGTCATATGCTATACATTCCCTCATAGCAGCCTCGCTACTCCCTCTACCAGTAAACACTGCTGTGTTAATGCTGGCCCAGCGTCCGCGACGCTGGGCCAACATTAACACAGCTTTGTCACAGCGTCTCGTGTTTACTGAGCTTGGGCCTCACTCATAATCCTTGACACTAATCTGCATCTGATGCATATTCATAGCTCTGAGATCACACCACGCGTCAGGGCTAATTAGTGTTAACACACGTGAGATCCCAGCGTTGGTTGAATGCTGGGCCATCATCTGCGACATGCTGGAGCAATGATGGAGAGACATTGAGTTTGTAGTTGGCTGCGAGGTTCATCCTAATTCACTCTGGGACAATGTTCAATTCCGATGAAAATACTCTTTAGTGAAATTTCATAAAGGTTCTTGTGAGATATGATGGAAACGATTAGTGTTTGGGATCCTTCTGCACAACGAACGAATTTTAAAAAACTGGAATGTGCGCTAAAAGCAATGACATAAGACTATATCCGTTTTAAGCGTTGATCTAATGATGATTTTTGCCCAATTAGTGTCGCACTCATCATGTGGTCATTGACTTCATCTTAATCATTGGCACAAAATTCTTAAGAACTACCGCCATCTTGCTATCATCAATCAATCAATCAATCAATCAATCAATCAATCAATCAATCAATCAATCAATCAATCAATCAATCAATCAATCAATCAATCAATCAATCAATCAATCAATCAATCAATCAATCAATCAATCAATCAATCAATCAATCAATCAATCAATCAATCAATCAATCAATCAATCAATCAATCAATCAATCAATCAATCAATCAATCAATCAATCAATCAATCAATCAATCAATCAATCAATCAATCAATCAATCAATCAATCAATCAATCAATCAATCAATCAATCAATCAATCAATTAATCAATCAATCAATCAATCAATCAATTAATCAACCATATAATTAATCAATCAATTAATTAATCAATAAATTTATTTATCTATCTGTCAATAAATTACAAGCAAACAATTATTCAAGTCATGAATCAATAAATAGATAAATAAATAAATTACACCAAGGAAACTTGTCAAAAAAAATAAAAAAATAAACAGTAAATGTAAAAAAATAATAATAACGTCATATATATCTTTAGCCATAGGCCTACATACTAATCAAGAACATTTTTTGTCATAAATATATATGATCTATTGTGTGGCCTTTTGAAACCCTGATGTCGTGATAGAGGTTAGAGAGCATCTGGCTCACCTCTCTTGTCAACTTCCTAGAAATCCCTATAAGTGACATTCCTGTCATGGCTGCCATGGAAACCAGTCGTCTCACGCCATCACAATCTGTCACTCTGGAGATACCCCCAAGGTCCAGAGCCGTAAAAATGGAGCTCAAAGGCGTTTGATTATCAGTCACATCATCTGTGACGAAATATATTAATTTGTAATGAAATAAACGAATATTTGGATATATTTACGGCCATGGGTGAAATATTTTTGTATGAACCATGGAGACCAAAGTTTTTGTCAATTTAAAGTCATCATAAATGGTTTAGTAATAGGTCTGTACGCTTTATTTGAATACCTATGTTATGTTACGGCCATCATACTTGTTTAAATTCTAGGTCTTTCTTTAGACGTCAGCATCTGACGTGCTTAGACGTCAGTACTGACATCCAAAGATGGTCCCCGCACTAAATAGGTTAAATTAGAAAAAAAATCATAAATACCAGATCGTGTTCTGTGGTAATTATTATATGAGGGGAAATAAAATACTATTTATGCAAACAAAGCTGTTCTCCCCAACTATCTTTGAGATGTAAATACAGTATCACAAACGCTTCTAAATAACACATGCGGCTGAAAGTGTAATATTATCAACTTAGTTTCAACTGCATTTATGTATCTTTCAATCTATAATTGCACACAGTAACATTTTTTTTATTATATATAAAATTACAATAGTACGCAAATCCTTGTGACATAATGAATGAATTTTATTACATGTCTAACTATAAATAGAATTATCCAGTACATGTTAATATTTTATGAGGCACTTATATTTACACCTGATATCATCTTAACATTAGAAGTCACTTAGAAGTCACTGATTTTGTTCCTTTTTGTGTTAATTTGTATTTATTCGTTTTATCCTGTACTCCATGTTGCTGCGCGATTTTTTCTCAAAATCGTCAAAGTGTGGGTTCGCCCATTTGTGCATGATGCCATCCAAATTTTCTACTGTGGACATGTATGGGTTATTTTTACATGACCCGCACAGTTGAGAAGTAAAGATGTGAAGGAAAAAGCCGCACTTTTATTCTTAATAAGCTCAACCACATAAGCACATTTGGGGGATATTTAGCTATACGTAGAACCTCAAGTAACCTGTTACAATGCATCTAATCTGCGGAACCAATTATACACGGTATTGGAAATATCAAGTTATTATTAGCATAACATCCTTAGATTATCAAGCTGTGCATATAGCTGGGTTAAGTAGCGGTTACGACCAAGCTATAGAAATTATCTCAGAATATCGATAAATGCGGCGGAAGCTGCGTGTCAGTTACCATCGTTACCTATGCCTGGGGAGGGGAGGGTGGGACAGAGTGGTCAAAGGGGGGAGGGGGTGGGGCAGAGTGGTCAGCGACGGGTATAATATGTCTAAATCATGTCCACTTTCCCTCATAACGAGGCTAATGTCTGTCACTGAAACTGACACGGTCACGTGGTCTGTTTAACACATTAACTTCCAGGGTTTACATGCAAATGATGATACTTGAACGTGTGTTTTCAGACAAACCATCCAATAATCGTCGCTGAAACTGAGAGCTTAAAAATAAAATCACTAATTTTCCTTTTCAATGCATGCGGGGATCGACATTAGACGTCAAAATCTGACGTATTTCAAAAGCCGATCCCCGCTCTGAAAGAATTAAAATGTTTATAAGAGCCGTAGGTATTCATAGGTATTCAAATGAAGCGGAAAGAGCTAGCAAAAACATTTATGATGATCTCAAAATGAAAAAAAAAACCTTTGGTCGCTAGGTTTATATAAAGATATTTCAGCAATTTAATGGTTAATTCAACTTAACAACTTAATAATCAAATAATTGCGGATCATTCATTAGCTCAGGATAATTTGCTATTGTTGTCTTGAAATAGAATATAGTGTCAATTCACACATATTTTCTTTAGGACATAATACAAACGCACTTTTTTTTAAATTGTATAATTGGCATGCGTGTTATGCAAACAAGATAAAATAATAACGATATTTGATTTAATTTGATGGATGCTCCATTTAATTCCTGAGTTACTAGTATTCTATTTAAGCTATCAGTAACATGAAGCCGTGTCTCGCTACCGCGATCCACCGCTTCATGTTACTAAGAATTGCTGATGTATACCAGTGATATGAGTCATTCATTAACCCTTTACCTACCGGTCCCGATTATATTCGATTTTTTCTCTATTTTTTATTGGCTCATTAAATAACAGCTTTTTAAACATGTTAAAAATAAAACTTGACATTAAACAACAAGATATCAAAATCGTTAAAGATCCATTTTGTCAAATCTGAGTAATTTTCACTCACCTGAACTTCAAGTGGGTGAAAATTCAAATTGAATTATATGGCAGTTAAAGGGTTTAAACTTGTCAAATATGTCCCAAAACAAAAATACAGTAACACTACTGGGTGATAGTGTCCACGTCAGTGCTCAAGGGGTGCGTGCCTATTATATAAGCTATAGCTCCCAAATGGTCAATCATCAGGTATGACACAACGACGATCGTGTTCATCACAAGGAGGGGTGGACATCCACATCATCAACAAGGGCGTGTGCCCGAGAGTCAAGTGATGCGGCCAGTATCCCAGCAAACACAAGGAAATGAGCCAATGGTGTTCTAATGTTGGCTCGCCGTCTTCGACGTCGGACCAACATTAGAACAATATTGGGTCAATGCCTCGTGTTTGATGGGATGGTACTGTACTTTTGAGCAATACATATATTTAATACTGATACAAAAACGTAAACATTTTATCATTATAATTACATATACAACATCGGTCGTGCTGCGCTAGAACAGGCTTATAAAAACATCCGCAATTTAGCTAGGAAGCAACTATATGTACATTATACATCTGCAAAAAGTAAAAGTATAAAGAATAGGCCTATAAAAGATAATAATTATATGTTTCCCGCGGTGATACCGCCAGTGATAAAATAACTACATATTATTAAAAATGGTGGCAAAAAACACATTCTGGAAAGCACAGAAAACTATAATATAAATAATGATAATAAATCACAGATATACCGAGATTAATTCCTTTTATCACTAATTATACAATTATATCAATTGTGCAGGTGTGGAGGTGTGGATTATTAACCTGTATAGCTCTGAAATATTTCATAATCTGACGACTGTAGACGTCAGATTTGACGTCTAAAGTCGATCCCCGCGCTGAAATGGATTAAAACAAAATAATAACAACCGCGGCTCCATCTTATACACGTGGCGTTGTTGTCCAGTTATTTGAAACTCTCTATTGCTAACACACAGCACATCAGTTATTACATTCCGAATAAAAGATAGGACATAGAGCTATTAACCCTTTAACCGCCGATGCCGTCCATATTCGTTTTTTAGATTTTTTATCAGCACATTGCATATCAGCTTTTAAACCTGCTAGAGATCAAAACTGACATTAATCAGCAAGATTTAAAATTTGTTGACCTCCATTTTGTCAAATCTGAATAATTTTCACTCACTTGAAGTTGTGAATCGCGTCAGCGAGACACAACTTCAAGTGGGTGAAAATTCCAATTGAATAAATTGGCGGCTAAAGGGTTAAAGGTCCCATCATCTGGTACAAATAATTTAAGGAGCCTTTAAATGTTTGTTTCAGAGCTATTATCTAACGTTTCTTACAAAATCTATAATTTGATTCCTTTAGAGAGCTGAAGTAATAAGGTTCTATGTATAAATAGTTAAGAGGGTCTGTTTAAAGCTAATGTGAAAGTTCAGTTCTGAAACCTCAAGTTAACAAAATAAAGTATATACAATAAAATCATAAAATTCAATTTGTTAAATGCAGACCAATCATGATGATGGTGTTTTAACCGATATCGCATTTGACGCCCTATCTTGATTCAAGCGTTTTATGTGAGTAGAAGTGTGACTTCATTCAATAAACGATTTTGAACCCACTGAGCATATTCTGTAAAACGATCTTAAATGAGCCTTCAAGAACACTGGGTTTATGAAGGGTTTTTGAATATAAGAGAAAGTGGCTTATTCTGTTATTTTTTTTAATTCGCCAAAAATATTTTTCTACTGAAAAATTTGTGACCCTTAATTAAATTTCTTGCAAAGAGCGTACACGATTAAAATGAATCACAAACGTTGTCAATTTCACTTTTTGTTTTGAAACATTTATTTTCATCTCAGTTAAAAGACTGTAAGTTAATGTACTCCAACACGTCAAAGTGCGATGCAAAAGAACCATGACACTAATTAAATAGATTTATGTGATTTATCCAAGATTATTGAATTATTGTCCCTGACACACGCGTGCCGTAATCACATGTAACCACTCATGAATCAAATCTGTCGACCACGTGGCAAACTTACCCACTGGGACACGACGTTATTGCGACGTTGAATCAACATCAATGACGTTGATTCAACGTCGTAATAACGTCGTGTGCCCAGTGGGTAGCTAGTCACCTGTTATTCATGTCTTATGACGTAACAGGTAGACTTCTAAAGCATCCGCTTCTATAAATCTACGAAAAACATGAAATATTGTAGAATATTACGGAGGAAGGTTTTCTATAAAGCTTGTTTTCTTGCGATTGTGATAGTCAAGCTGCAAATGCTTTGCATTTACAATAAGCCAGCAAATATGTCACGGAAGCTCAATTATTCGTGAACCTGCTTGAAGTAGCCACTTGATCAGCAGGCCAGTCAAAACATACCACTTGACACAATAAGCGCTGTAGGCCTGTTATTCCTATTATACGTAATTATCTTCCTGGTATTTTATCCTTAATGTTTTGAATATATACAGATCCCAGTTCAGCCATTGCCACGCTGGAATATTTCTTTATACACCAAGAAACCAATGGGGTTTTTTAAATTTTAAATCATCATATATTAAATGTCTTAGTTAGCTCTTTCTGTTGCATTTGAATACCTATTATGTTATGGGTCTACGGCCATTATGAAAATGGTACACTTTCGGTAAAGGGATCGACATTAGACGTCAGAATCTGACGTCAATAGACGTCACATTCTGAAGTCTAAATTAAGTCGGTCCTCGTATTTTTCTTTCAATTGAAGCTGAAAATCGCTGGCGCAATTTCCAATTAAAACAAAAGAAGAAACATTTATTTGTCTGAACTAACAACTTTACATGTGATTTATGATTAGAACTTCAGCGCCACAATTATATCGACCTGCAAATATAATCATATTTGGTAGCACCCACGCTGTCGGTGTGAGAGAGGGCACATATATTCGCCCGCCAGTACTCAAAGGGTGGAAGTAGCTTGTATCCGATGATCTTCTTTTCCTGGTTAGGAGGATTGTATCCACTCGATCTCCACTCTAACGGGCGAATTACCTGCACTCAAGCAGCCCCTTCATTCGAGTGCTCTCCGCTTCACATTGAAGTGCGAACACGCCCGCTCTTGAGCACACACTAGCGAACACGAGACGCTGAGCCAATTCTGTTTCAATGTGGGGCCAGCGTCGCAGACGCTGGGCCAACATTGAACCAGGATTGGCTCAACGTCTCTTGTTTGCAGGAGCTTCTGCTTAACAATAACAGAATCAACCTGTTGCCAGGAGGGCTCGCGAAGGAAACTACAACGTCCAGTGTCATTTTTATTGTTTTGTCGCTAATATTCAGGGTTTTTTCAAAATAAATTAAGCATACATTCAACATGTGGAGAGAATGCC
>OZ024912.1:59204963-59292463 GCA_964017125.1 Flabesymbios commensalis
TTTAAATCCGTGTCGTTTCAACGTTTCCATATTATTGTAATGTTGCAGTAGTGAAATAAATGTTTCTGTCTGATTTTGTCTAAACAAAAACTTTAAGGTTGAGAAACAAGGTTTTTGTGCCACGAATTATTCTCCTTCAAAGCCGATATTGCGTATAATTGAATAAACAAAGTTTCAGTGTATGTACCTTATTTCCATTTATTTATAAAATATAATAAATGTATTACATATATAGGCCTATAACATAGAATGAGTGTATAAAGTTCATTGGAAATTAATTCGTTATAATAAGATGGCTGTTGACAGCAGGAATAGACTTAGGCGTAGGCGTAGGCCCTATACTCAGTCACTCAGTCACTCAGTCACTCAGTCACCCACTCACCAACTCACCCACTCACCCACTTACTGAATCACTCACTCACTCACTCACTCACTCACTCACTCACTCACTCACTCACTCACTCACTCACTCACTCACTCACTCACTCACTCACTCACTCACTCACTCACTCACTCACTCACTCACTCACTCACTCACTCACTCACTCACTCACTCACTCACTCACTCACTCACTCACTCACTCACTCACTCACTCACTCACTCACTCACTCACTCACTCACTCACTCACTCACTCACTCACTCACTCACTCACTCACTCACTCACTCACTCACTCACTCACTCACTCACTCACTCACTCACTCACTCACTCACTCACTCACTCACTCACTCACTCACTCACTCACTCACTCACTCACTCACTCACTCACTCACTCACTCACTCACTCACTCACTCACTCACTCACTCACTCACTCACTCACTCAATCACTCACTCACTCACTCACTCACTCACTCACTCACTCACTCACTCACTCACTCACTCACTCACTCACTCACTCACTCACTCACTCACTCACTCACTCATTCGCTCACTCACTCACTCACTCACTCACTCACTCACTCACTCACTCACTCACTCACTCACTCACTCACTCACTCACTCACTCACTCACTCACTCACTCACTCACTCACTCACTCACTCACTCACCCACTTACTGAATCACTCACTCACTCACTCACTCACTCACTCACTCACTCACTCACTCACTCACTCACTCACTCACTCACTCACTCACTCACTCACTCACTCACTCACTCACTCACTCACTCACTCACTCACTCACTCACTCACTCACTCACTCACTCACTCACTCACTCACTCACTCACTCACTCACTCACTCACTCACTCACTCACTCACCCACTTACTGAATCACTCACTTACTCACTCACTCACTCACTCACTCACTCACTCACTCACTCACTCACTCACTCACTCACTCACTCACTCACTCACTCACTCACTCACTCACTCACTCACTCACTCACTCACTCACTCACTCACTCACTCACTCACTCACTCACTCACTCACTCACTCACTCACTCACTCACTCACTCACTCACTCACTCACTCACTCACTCACTCACTCACTCACTCACTCACTCACTCACTCACTCACTCACTCACTCACTAATTCATTCATTCATTCATTCATTCATTCATTCATTCATTCATTCATTCATTCATTCATTCATTCATTCACATTTATTCATTCATTCATTCATTCATTCATTTAATCACGGCATCCAGGGCTTGACAGGTCGGGGTGTGGCAAAAGGAGATTACCGAATGAAGCCCCAATAAAAAGCCTGCCAGATTGAAAAGGGGAAATATACTGGCATTAAGTGATCCTGAGCTCCAGGCAAATCCCGGAATTGGCGAAACCATGTGACTAATATGTTCACTAACCCTTTCAGTGCGAGGGCAAGAATTGACATGTAGCTAAGCTGGTGCTTAGTCCAATCAAATTGACCCTTCAATAAACACAATACGCTATGACTACATCTATGTTTGAAGCTGGATATCGTGTCCATAATTTCAGCTTTAAATGGATGAACAATTACAAAGATAAATCAGTATGATGGGATATAGTGGTTCTATACAGGATTACACTTTGTTTTTCAACATTTTATTGCTTTAAATATTACGAGTCCGGAATTCGGAATCTATATAAAGCATAATGACTAATTAATCCATTGCATATATATTGTAATTATTCACTTGCATATATATATAGTATGCACATTTTAGTAAACATATATATGTTGTTACCGGCCGTGTATAAATATCAATTAATTTGAACGTATAGCCAGAGTGTTATCAAGTCTTCAGCAGCTGTCACCATGCTATTATCGGTTTATCGTGTACAATTGATGTACCATGTTATTTGAAACCAAATCCAGATCATAACTTCATGACCACTGAAGGGAGGGATTGACTCATGGTTTACCTTATCTTGTTTCCCGTGATGGTTTCACTGTTGAAAAATATTTTTTGAGGGCCGATTCCGTCTCAAGGTCATTAAACACTGAACAAGAAAAATTTAGGTGACAATAATTAGAACATGATTCCTACGGAATTACATATCACCCTACACTATGTGTTGTTAACCATATGACCCTCATTATACCTGAAATCGGAGCAAATTTGAGTACATGTGCCTATATAAAATATATTTTTGCTCGTTTATAACTGCTTCGCGTTTTGAATACGATTTAAAAACTCAAACTCCATCAATTATTGGTACTGCACCATCATCTTATGATATAGATCTGTATACGCTAAAACCCATATCAAACAGTACTGTGCTGCAAACGGTATTATGCGGCAGCCCATTACTTGTGTTAAGGTATCGTGTCAAGTAATTTTACTTCAGACGAGTTGACAGAATAGCTAATGCTGCAAAATATGAAGAAAAAGATAGATTAAATGTACCACATAGATAATCTTCGGATGTTCCCTTCAGCCAATTCTTGTCGTTTTTAAACAAAAAAATTATTATCAGCGCAATGGTCTAAGTGTCCGCTCTACTCGAAAATAGCTTTGGGCGAAGGAACCTATGTTAAGGAATCAGTGCTGAGAATAAACACTCACCATTTGATTGCTTTTACAAATTTGTGTCCAGTCAATTTCAAATAGGTAACATAAAACTCCGCTTTCCATTATTGCTGTTCAAATGATCTTAATAATAGCGACGTGTCCGCTTGCGACAACAAAGTCAGATTGACTACACTTACTTAACCCAGCAAACACGACACATAGACCCAATGTTGGACCAATGGTGGCCCACCGTCTCCGACGTCGGCCCAACATTGGCCCAACATTAGGTCTATGTGTCGTGTTTGCTGTATATGCTCTCCTATATCTTTGCACCGGACTGACATACGATTCCAACCCACTTTCCAGCAAACACGACACATTGACTCAATGTTGGAGTAATGCTGGACCAACTTCGCAGACGGTATCCCAACATTACTTTTTGTTATTGGTGGACGGGTGCTGACGTATGGCCTAATGGACAAATCGTAAAAACACTTTTGTCCATCCAATCGACAACTTGCTTTTGATCTCATATTATTGGTAAAAAGTATCTCCTGTATACAGCTCTCACAGATTCTGTCTCAAACCAAGGATATCAGTGTTGTTGTATTCTTGCTAATCTTCAACAATTTGAAGTTGCATTTCAGCTATATAAATACGTTGCTTTTTTCGGAATGATCGAAAAAGTAACTAAAAGATTCGTGTTGCTATAATTTGGCATGGTCCATTGTACATTCACCAACCGATCAATCAATCAATAAAAAAATAAAAATAAAAATAAAAATAGATGAATGAATGAATGAATGAATGAATGAATGAATGAATGAATGAATGAATGAATGAATGAATGAATGAATGAATGATTGAATGAATGAATGAATGAATGAATGAATGAATGAATGAATGAATGAATGAATCAATCAATCAATCAATCAATCAATCAATCAATCAATCAATCAATCAATCAATCAATCAATCAATCAATCAATCAATCAATCAATCAATCAATCAATCAATCAATCAATCAATCAATCAATCAATCAATCAATCAATCAATCAATCAATCAATCAATCAATCAATCAATCAATCAATCAATCAATCAATCAATCAATCAATCAATCAATCAATCAATCAATCAATCAATCAATCAATCTATCAATCAATCAATCAATTAGCAATTAATCAATCAATTAATCAATAGATCAATCAATTAATCATTTAATCAAGCAATTAGTCAATCAATCTATTAAACAATCAATCAACTAGAAAGAGTTGTTCGGAAACGAACACGAAAGCAGCCCTCTGTTATCGCTCGACCACTATTTTAAAATTGTGGTATATGATGGCTATGTGAAGTATGAGGAAGCAGAAATTCATAGATCAGCTAACATGCAAGATTTCCGAGATAATGAAAAAAAAATGGCCGACTGGCAGCCATTTTGCATTTTTTAGTGTGAACCCATTTTGGGACAAGGATAACCCATTTTGAAATTGTTTGATCCCAAAAGTTAATCAGATCATTAGCTGACATAGCTAAACATATTTACCAAATTAGAAGAAGATCTGATGGCAACGTTTTCCTGAAATAGGATAACGAGTATTTCTTTGTTAGTGGCCATAGTAATTAAAGGGTTGATGATATGGAGATCAATATGTCACCAAAACAATTCCCCAGTGGTATGTGATGGCTATGTGAAGTATGAGGAAGCAGAAGTTAAGAGATTAGTAGCTATCTTGAAAACAAATAACTGCGGCAGCGGCGGACCGTGTGGAATACAGTAAGCCCGCCTCGGCGAGGGCTGCTTAATAAGTCAATTAATCAATTAGCCATTTAAACGATTAATCATCAGTCAATCAATCAAT
Organism: Flabesymbios commensalis; assembly: GCA_964017125.1. Lineage (NCBI taxonomy): Eukaryota > Metazoa > Annelida > Polychaeta > Terebellida > Flabelligeridae > Flabesymbios > Flabesymbios commensalis. Next base: position 59,209,771 of record OZ024912.1, read on the forward strand.
CAAACAAACAAATAGTCGTATTATGTCAAAAATTTGTCAAAAGAGAGCGGATAATTCGGTCTAGATAATGATGATATATAAACATGTGTGCAATCAGCATAGAAATATCATTCGGTCTAGATGATGGTGATATATAAACGTGTGTGTGGTCAGTAGAGCTAGATGATGATGAGGAGAATGTTTAAACATGTGTGCTTGCGGTCAGTATAGATGGTGATTGGGGTCATTATATGCAATAGCTTGACCAAGAGGTGTGGTGTGCAGATTGAGATAAGGTGGCCCAAGGACTGAACCCTATGTAGTTCTAGATGGTTTTGTTTCTAATATTATTTTTCAAACAGTTTATCATTTCAATTAATATCCTGAGCAGGATGAATAAAATGAAAATCGGTTGATTGAAAATGTTTTTCACTCCCATAATCGCTAAAAAATGTATATAAAACTGTATTTTGACCAAACATTCCAATATTTCCTATATTTTTGTTTTTCTTGACAGTGGCTGGACCACTGACAATTTGTTGGGATGGAGCATTTAATTTGAGTAGTTGCATTAAATGACATGCATCAAAATTAAAATGCTTCTTGACTGTTTATTTTTTATTTTAAAAAATATAAAAAACTATTATATTCAATTGAAATATTTGCAACAAGAGACGGAGATAAAAACTTCCAGTCGTTGTTAAGGTGAGATTAACACTTTAAGCGCGGGGGCCATATTCAGACATCAGATTCTGACGTAGCCTATAAAGACGATCCCCGAAAGAGTAAAATATGTATATTATAATAGCCGTAGACCCAAAACATGGGTATTCAAATGAAGCGGAAATATCTAACCAAGAAATTAATGATGATTTCAAATTGAAAAAACTTTGGTCTCCATGGTTTACACAAAAATATTTCAGCGCTGTAAGGGTTAGCGAACTGATTGACGGACGGAATTAACCCTTTAAGCCCTCACGGTGCATTAAAGCATCATTTTACATCCCCGAAAACAGACTTAATTTTCCTAAAACTAAGGGTTTCAGAAGGAAAATTTCTATGAAACTGTTTTACCGATACATGGCAATTTTCTTTAATTTACCACCCACTTCAAGTCATCTTCATCCACTGCACGTCGAGAATTGCGACAGCAATTCGCGGTTTGTAGTGGATGAATATGACAATGGAAAATTCAGGTTTTAAAGGGTTAATCACACCAGGGGATGGATGAGGAGTAAAATAAAGACAAAATCAGCGAATCACTTATTAGAATATTTTATATTCTTCAGATATATTAACATGGATATAATTTACAGATTGGATCCGCTTTAGCGGTCATATATAATATATAATATACATAATATTGTCACATTTTCAGCTGTACAAATAGACACAGTATACGCAAGTACAATCAATTATTACTATCTGAATAATTTCAACATAAAAAATGGAATGTTAACTTAGGCCTATTTTGTTTTTTATGTCCACCCACCGTTTATAGTGGTCCAAACAGAAAACAGAAGTGGGTACCCAGCTAACACGAGACATTGAGACAGTGTTGGTTTAATGTTGGGCCACCGTCGTAGACGGTGGACCAACATTAGACCAACACTGGCTCAATGTATCATGCTAGCGGGGCAAACATTATTCGTTTACTCGACGTTAATCGCTATTTTCGGCGGTGTAGGAATCTTCCCAGTTTTAATTGTTTAAAGTAACACTAAACAGTTGTATTCTTCATGAAAATCAAATAACCAAATAACAGTCAAACAAAACAAAATGTGGAGTTGCCAACTGAACAAGCCGATATCTACTGCTGTCCCAATAAGCATAAAATATTTATCTAATGTTGATTAATGGTGGGCCACCGTCTGCGATGCTGCCAACAATAAAACAGAATTGGATCAACATCTCGTGTTTGCAGGGGTAGGTATTTCTATTCGACAATACAGACCTCTAACCGAACACGTTAGGCTCTGAGGCCCATCCTACAAAGAATCTTAAAATTACTATCATCTTACCTTTATCTTATTTGCATTGGAAAAGTTAAGATGATCTTATCTTTTTTAATGCAAATAAGAGAAAGTTAAGATGATCTTAATTTTAAGATGTTTAGTGGGACGGGCCCCTGCACCCAGTAAAGAAGATATACATTAGCCCAATGTGGGATCAATGTTGGGCTACCGTCTACGACGCTGCACCAACATTGAGCCAATGTTGATTTAATTTACCACTGTCAGCGCCTCAGTTTTATTTTATTCAATGTATACACGTCTTTTTAATATTCTTGTCAACCCCTTATCTCGCTGGGTATTTAAATTTTCAACCACTTGAGGTTGTGTCTCGCTACCGCGATCCACAACTTCAAGTGGTTGAAAATTACCATTTTTTGTTTAATTTGAGTCCAAACATTTACAAACATTGTTGATGTTTAAACAGTCATTTCATTCCTAACAACAGCGACTTGATTGTCGAATAAAACAAATTAAATACGGCAATAGCCGTTCTCAGCGGTGTAAGGGTTACTATAGCACTGAGAGGGTGGATACAAGATGCATGTGACTAGCGACAGATTAATACCTCCACATCATTCGCCCAGCATTGAATCAATATCCTAAAGCTAACATAGGCTAAGTTTGCCGTCTGTAGTATATTGCCTGCGGTGTATTCTAAACATAGAAATGGAAATGTAAGTTTCCATTCCTTGCACAGCTTTTCGTGAAAAAATAATGACGGCGAAATATTTGCAGACGACTCATGTCTAGGGATCGAAGAGTGGTTACTTGCATATTACATATTTACATATTTACATATCTTCAAATAGGTTTAAATTGATTTGTTGTATCTATATCCAGATAAAGGTATGATATTTTGATGTTTTACTGATTCAAAACAAATTTTAAATTCAGAAGGCTGTGTAATTTAAAATTTGCTAATAAAAAATATTGAAGACTGATATAATGGTAATTGGCAAGTGTCAAGGACTACTGTGAGCATCTGCATGGCATCAGCATTAGAACAGGCAAAAACGTGAAAAACGCGATAAATAACAGAGATCCGTGTGATTTCCGGATCGCGCCCGCGAACTAATAAATCCGCGAATGACCTGTAAATCACGGCACGTCATCAATTCTCATTGAGAGCAAGCCGACTTTGCCATCTGGTCAGATGCGTGTCCCAATCAAGGATTCGCACACGATCAACACAGCGACGCCCATACCCGTTTTGACTTCCGAAAATGTGTGTTGTTCATTTTCCTTTTAAAGTGTTGTGACCCTGCGTCGCGAGAGGTGTGAATTTCAGCAAACAAGATACGTTGATTCAATGTTGTTTTATTGTTGTTTAACATTAGTCGTGGTCCAACATTAAAACAAAACTGGATCAACGTATCTTGTTTGCTGGGTCGATTCAAATAGTTTATCTATATTTAGCAATTTTGTTGTTTTTCTATACAGGTTAATTTACCCGAGAATTTTTGTACTTAGCAAAATCAAATATAACTTCTTAAATTGCCTTGAGAAAATTCGTGAAATTTTCTTGTAGCTAAGCTCCAGAATATTGGTACAACTCTGGGAGGAAGAGCAAAATATTGAAATGTATCGAGCTTTTAAAAAAGGTATGATTTTGCCCCATTGCTGTGCCATCGTCTCGGACACCGTCACAGCACTGAGCCAATGTCGGGCCATCATCTGCTACTTTCCGGAAGGGCGGGAGGTGAGAGGCGCATCTGCCATAGGGGCAATCCCCGCGGATGATCCCGACCACAAGGTGCTGCGCCATCTGCGGCCCTCGTACTGCGCACGTGCTAGTGTCACGTGATGACGACGCATGCGCGCGAGCGCAATATAAGCGGAAGCACCGCTGAAACCGGCAGCGGTGATATCGCGGGGGACACATCAGGAACAAGTACAAATAATATCTCTGCAGTTTAAATAATATCTATATTTGGGTCGGATGAAAGTCACGTTTAACTGCAGCCTTTTAAGTAGCATTTTCATTGTTTTAGCTGAGTATTTACCCAGCAAACACAAAACATTTGTACAACATTTATACAATGTTGGACCAACGTCGAAGACGTTGGGCCGACGTTGTATAAATGTTATACAAATGTTTTGTGTTTGCTGGATAACTATAGACCAAAAGCCTAGGCGTACCAATAGGGCTGAGAAATTTTTAAAACCTTGATTGCATGACATGTGTGCCGGTTACCTTTAACCTAAATATTAAATTGGCTAACGATAAAAAAATAACGGTGGTAATAACAATGACAACATTATTTTTATTTCATAGCGAGTCCATCGGCAAGATTACGGAACTAGATAAATAACAAAATTATAACACGAAAAGGCATCACGTATGCATGCCTTAGTTATTTGTGCGTATTTTCTCACGTGCTCGGAGCACATGTAGTCGTGATTGTGTGTGGGATATGAAGTTGTGTATACTATGATGTGTGTTGTTGTGTACACTAGGGTGTATTGTGAGTGCTGTACACAGTGGTGTATGCAGCAGCCAAGTGTATGTCCATGGCCGACTTGTTTCGTTGCAGGTCACTCAGTGAAGTAAATATGGATGTTCTGTAGTCGTCGCATCAAAATACAATATTGCTGTACACAACAGGTTCAGATCAGAAACAGTTTTTTTTTCAAAATTAAACTACTGCAAATGTTTGTTTTTTCAAGTCATAGTGTGATGTATATCTGACCATGCACACCATGCACTGAAAATAACTCTCTCCAAAAGAGAACACGTTCAATCATATTTGTTGTTAATAATTGAGAGAACAACAAAGTTCGATTTGTCACCTTCCTATACCAAAGGGCAAGCTTTTGAAAATTTACGTGGATTATTAAATAGCGGTACTGCCTGATTATTTTCTGAAAACACTGTTGTTACATGCAATATGCAATTTTGTGCATGACATTGTCTGTGCAACACGTGAAACACGTTCACACGACACACTTTCTGGCATGTTTTAATTATAACATAGCCTCGTATTGAAATATGTTCAGTCAGGTAGACCTATACACCAGCAAGCCTCGAGAAATCAACTCAATGTTGTTTCGATGTTGGGCAAGTGTCGATGACGGTGGCCAACATTGAGCCGACATTGGATTTCGGTCTCGTGACTTTTGGTTTGGTCACGTCATGCAAGTGTACAATTGTGTGTACAAACTGGTCACTCGAATGTACACCCAGCAAACAAGAAACATTTTATACATCATTTGTACAATGTTGGACCAACGTCGAAGACGTTGGGCCAACGTTGTACAAATGTTATGCAAATGTTTTGCGTTTACTGGGAAATGACAATTGTCATTATGTCGTGAAACGTTACATGAACATGCTTCTGTATTAACAAAACTTAACACAAGCATTCATCTATTATACAGATGAGTCGAGTAAACCATCATTCCCATGTTCTTGTGCATCTACGGCAGAATGAGAAAATCTGCAGCAACGTACATCATGTATACAATAATATTATTATGTGTTTAATTATTAAAGCTTACTTGGGAACAGAGTACCCAGCATTTGTATGACATTTGTACAATATTGACTTTAGGGAAAATGCTTATAAATTAACGTCGGCTCAACGTTGGGCCGACTTGTGCTCAACAACGAACCAGAGTTGAAACATATCAACTCCAAATAAATTATTACTGAAATAAAGTGTCTTTTGGCTTGTGCCTTATGCTATTATTATAGGCCTATATGTTATAATAGCGTGATTGTGAAGTATATTCAACGCATTGAATTATTGTTCGGTGTATTTCAATAACAGATTGACTTGAGTACGTTACAGTTTATGTCATATGCTGCAGCGAAATGGCCAATTGCTGTCCGTCTGTCACAAATGCTGGCACCGTTATCAGTCTGTATCTATTAGGCATTGTGGCAGCATTGTAACGAATCACTAATCGACATTCACAAAAACAAAGTGTTCGTCTGCTAGTGTTTCAAATGTCCCGGACAATCTGTCCCCGTGAATTGAAAGGGTTGTCGCTGCATGCCCAGCAAACACGAGACTGCGATTCAATGTTGTTTTAATGGTGGGCCGCCGCCTGCGAATCTGGGCCAACATCAAAACAACAATGATTCTGCGTTTTCTGCTGGGTGAATGTTTCTGCGTAGATATCTGGATCAGTCTCCATTAAGTAGCGAGGGAATGTGATAACAGTTTTTCGTCAGGATCACAGAGATCTCACTTTGACTTCATACAGGTATGGGACCGACAGCAGCAGACGTTGACCCGATGCTGTTTCAATGTTGGGTGGTCCAACATTGAAACAGCATCGGGTCAAGGTGTGCTGTTATATGGGTTCGAGACTTGTATAGGTTTATGAGTATCGATATGGATTGGGGACCATGTCTTTTGCATGTGTTACACCATACTCGCCAGTGAAGGTCGCAGGCTGTGGAGTTGACTGTACGTGGATGGGTAGTAGATCGGGGGGTAGCTGCTGTGGATGGCGGACGGCAGGCTGGTGGGCAGGTGACCCGCGGGGGACGTGGGTTCGCTCCCGGGCACTCCGGACGGGGGTCCGGCGGAGGGGGCGCCGCTGTCGTGGTAGAGGATGGGCACGCGCACCATGCGCTGGGCAGCGTGCGCCATGTTCGCCGCTTCCAGTTCCGCCGCAAGCTGCCTCTTCCACTTGTTGCGCCGGTTCTGGAACCAGATCTTCACCTGGGTCTCGGTCAAGTTGAGGGAGGCTGCCAGACCAGCCCTCTCAGAACTGGACAGGTACCTCTTCATGTCAAATGTCGACTCAAGTTGGAACACCTGGCTCCTGCTGAACACAGTTCTCGTCTTCTTCTTGCGCCTGTTCTTATCGTCGATGTCGTCGCCGTTGGACCTCACCAGGCCGTTTCCACCGTTGTCCATGGACATGTCATCGCCTCCATCGTCCTTGGAGTCGCCCTCCACGTCGCACTCAATCTCCATGGAGTCGTCCCCGTCCAGTTTGTGGTCCTCGTCGTGAGGCGAGATCGGGCTGGGCATCCTGTCCGCGGTGCCGCCGCTCATAGACCTGGGCGACATCTGGTGAGGAGAAGGCGGACTGTAGGGACGCTGGCTGATCTGGCCGGCGGGGGTCATCAACCCTTGTGACGTCATCACGGCGGCCAGAGCGGCAGATGGGGGTAGATGAGTGCCTGCGTTATGTAAACCACCTGAAATCAAAACACAATCACACATCACTATATATAACATATATAAAGTCTACACAGAATTCACGTCGTTAATAAATATCTATCTATGTTTATCTATGATATAGATGCTGATAACAACGTTACATCATATCAACCCTTAAAACGCCGAAATATTTTTATTTTTTAAACCGTGCAGACCAAAAGGTCTTTTTCCATTTAAAGTCATGATAAATGCCTTAGTCATGCAGCTCTTTCTGCTTCATTTGAATACCTATGTTATGGGTCTACGACGATAAATATTTTTCCTCTCACTGTGCGGGGATCGACTTTAGATGTCAGAATCTGACGTCTACAGACGTCAATTTCTGACGTCTAATGTAGATCCCCGCGCTGTGAAGGTAAAAGATTAAAAAAAACGTCATAAATTGTCAAGCTATTGAGCAATGGGATGTCAATAACTTATTGGCAAATCGCAGTGGTGGGAAATATTATATTAGGCCTAGTTTTTTAATCTTTATCATGTATATACCTGCATTTGTAATTTAAACATTGAAGGATAAACGCTACATCCCATGAATATATATTTTTTATATTTGCATACAATATTCAACTCAAATAACTATTTTGGGAGATGTCCATTTTGCATATATAATATTATTTTTCATTCATTCGAATCAGCTTTATTTAAATAAAAGAATACTCGCAAACAATTCAGCAGTGATTCTTAAGCATGGAAAGGAAAAAATAATCTGTAAGATATTTAACCTTTTCAGTGCGTGGACCGTCTCTACAGACGTCAGAATCTGACGTCTACAGACGTCAGAATCTGACGTCTGTAGACGTCAGATTCTGGCATATAGAGACGGTCCCCGCACTAAAAAAATTAGAATATTTGTAATGGCCGTAGACTTATATATAGCATAGGGGCCTATACAGTTATTTAAATGAACCCGAATTAACTAGGTAAGACATTCATGATGATTTCAAATTGAAAAAAACCCTTGATCTCCATGGCTTGAACAAAAATATTTCAGCAGATCTTTAATAATGATAGGAGAATTTACAAAGTGAACGCCGCTGCCGCCGCTCGCCTTGACGGGTGACCCCCATCACTAACACTTCCCAGCATCTGTTCAATAGTTTATAATAGGTGTCAATCAGGGCTCGATTCATTCCCCTCAGCTATTCACCGTTTTTATAGCTGGTCGTTCTTTGAAATCTGATATCGGGCAATGGCGGTGAAATGAACATTTGTCAGGCATTGTCCACTAATGAGTTCATGTGTTAACCCGTCAACTGTCAGAGCATTTTGCAATGGACTAAACTGTTCTGTCTGCATATATACAGCAATAAGCACATAGACAAAAGACACTATCTGCTTACTTGTATACAGTAGCAGATACTGCCTTTGTGCGGCAGAATAGTGATATTATGTGGTTAATATCTAAAAAAAAAATCCATTACATGGATATTATAAGGACTTTGAGGCCCCACTGGTGAAATAATCCTGGTGAAAAAAAGATTATGATCTATAGCTGGCTGAAATTTAATCTCCTCTCGCTGCAAGGGGTGCAGTGGATCAGCAAATTTCACCAGTTAATTGCATAGCTCCGTTTAGCCTTTGACACTCTGGTATTGAGGCACCAATTATTCCACCGCCGCGTGGTGCATTTAAAAAACCCTTCAACCGCCGGTGCCGCATATATTCGGGTTTTCATTTTTTATTAGCACATTAAGTACCACCTTTTAAACATGTTAAAGATAAAATGTAACCTCAATCAGCAATATTTGAAAACAGTTGACCTCCATTTGTCAAATCTGAATAATTTTCACTCACTTGAAGTTGTGGATCGCATCAGCGAGACACAACTTCAAGAGGGTGGAAATTCAGATTGAATAATTTGGCGGTTAAAGGGTTAAAACGCTGAAATATTTATGTAGAAGCCATGGAGACCAGAGGTTTTTTTTCAATTTGAAAATATCATAAATGTCTTAGTTAGCCCTTTCCGCTTCATTTGAATACATTATATGTTACTGGCCTACGGCCAATAGAATTATTTTAATTGTTTCAGCACGGGGATCGACTTTAGACGTCAGAATCTGACGTCTATGGACGTCAAATTCTGACCTTGTAACGTGGATCCCCGCGCTGTCAAGGTCAAACTTGTTGACCTCCCAAAGAAATATCAACCCATGTTATTGGAATTTATTTGCAAATAAAATAAATTACAATTTTCGAAAGCGTATTTTATTATACTACTATAGGCCCATGTATATCTTATACTGGTTTTATGGCTATGAGCATGGTCACTATATAACACTTCCAGTTGCTGAACTTGATGAATAATGTTACTAAAGAACTACATTAATATATTAGTAAAACATAGCCTAGTGGACATTGGATGAAGATATTAGATGTTAAAACGATATAAGCTTAATTATGTAACCGGAATTATATTATATCAGAAATATACATAAGACACAGTGTCTTATGTATTTCTGATAATATATCAATGAGAGTAAAATATATTGTTTATTCATAAGATAACAGAGTGGTGACATAAGTATACGTAGTATACATGCCCAGTAAACACATGACGTTGAATCAATGTTGGTTTATTGCTGGTCCAACGTCGTAGACGGTAGACCAACGTTTAACCAACATTGATTCGACGTCTTGTGTCTGCTGGGTGTAGATTTAGTCCTAAATATTTTGTAAACTAATAGAGAAATAGAGTATTTACATTTAAAAATCCTTACAATTATTTATCAACAACTCTATATGGTTTGAAAGCTAGATAAATCGCCTGCTGAAATAGACATCTTGGAGCCTGCCTGCCTGTGTGTGTGTGTTCAATGACAGGTTAGTTGTCAATGAACTCCATGTACAAAATTTATGTGCCACCTTTTATCCCGACGTGTGGTCAACACCTTGACATCGCCAATGACACCCCCCCCCCCCCACCACCAGGTCTGTTACTCACTTGACTAATTACTACTAAGTGGTATCTCACCACCCTTGAGTATTAAGAGAACAATTCATTAAGGGATGAAGAACTTTTTATTTTTTTCATGCGGTAAATAAAATCGTTTAATTTTTTACTCTACGACATAATAATTCTACGGTATTGATTTTATTAAAACAAATTAAAGGTGCTAAGCTGACATTTAAATTAGTAATGAAAAGTTTTAAGCGGAATAAAATAAAATCATGCTCCGAGTGTGACCACACGTGTATAAAATACCTATTTTTTATTTTACCTAGAAATTAGGATTTTATACAGGCATATTTTGGATTGAATCCTGAATATGATGTAAGCTAAAAGAGAAATAGAGTATTTACATTTAAGAATCCTAATCCTAAATATAAACTGACAATAATAATAACAATTAATAATAACAAGTTTTAAGCGAAATAAAATACATTTTCGTGTATAAAATGTCTACTTTTTATAACACCTGTTTAATATATTTTATTATTTTAGATTTGTAAAAAATCCAATAAAAATTATGTGTACATACTCATTTTCGATAGTACAATTTATAGATAGCGCTACCCAGCAAACACGACACATTGATCCAATGCTGGTTTAATTTTGGGCCAGCGTCGCGACGCTGACCCAACATTAAACCAGCATTGGATCAATGTGTTGTGTTTGCTGGTTATTATATATTAGCCAGAGAGGATATACGAGTCGGTTAATGGGCTGGAGCGCTTGTACATGTATACAGGCATGCTGGCATATATCTTATTACAGATTCGGATTATTTCTAGCTCACAAAAATATATCCTTTGTGTCACATAAATTTGATTATATTTGTTTTGATGATACTCCCTATACAGGCCTATAGGTGCTGTATTAGGCCTAATATTCATTTTTTTTCATCTGTTTAATGCATTTCTTATTTAATTTTGGCGTTGCTGGCACAATCGTCATGCAGATTAAAACAAATTAAAGTAGAACAGTAGTTAAACCCGCAATTATATTAGACCATGTTAATTAAAAGAAATAATGCACCTTTTCCGTTGATACAGATATACTCTGTATATTGTATATTACAAATTAAAATATGTAGCTATTTACTTGAAAAAAGTGTAAGGCTTAGTGATCATGTTGTAAATGTCATTTGGTTTCGATTACGAACGCTGAATTAAATAGCATGGTAAATACATCCTTATAGGCCTCTGATGATTAAAATAGCTATACAGCTGATATATATATAGTGTTACATGTATACATAGGCCTACACGTCATATACAGATTAGACGGATGCATGCAAACTATACCAATTTGAGATATTTTCGTGCATGAAATTGACAAGTTAAAATTGATTAGGGCTCGAATACTAAACTTGTTTAATCATAACAGTAAAATCTGCATGTATAATTATATTTGTTATATCTGTGTCGTTTTCTAAAAGCAAGTTATCAGGTTATAGGCTATACTATAGATTAAAACATCTCAAAATATATCCGATTTCTTTTTCAGCAAACGCTTGTCTAGGCCTGTATATGCACGCACATTTAATTCACAGAATAATTATTGTATTGTTTTTTTGGAACAATGATTACAGCAAGAGAAGAGAAAGTGCACACATATGTATTATTCCCCATGCATTCCATCAATGAAAATTTGTCTTTTGATTTTTTAAAAGTAACAGCTTTAGACCACGAGAAAATACCTGGATCAAAAGCAATGTTAAACAGCTTTATTAATCGTGTATGGGCACAGCATGCTCCATATAGATTATTTTATGAAGCTAGTAAATTTATAGCTTCATAGGTATATACATAAAAAACGAATGAATAGTATTGTTTTACTTTTAATCTCAATTAAAGTTATTTGTTTTTAGTAGACTATTAAAACATTTGTTAATTATAATAATTTACTACAAAAAAACATACTACATAATTTTGTACATATTTATGTATACAAATTATTAAATGTATTCGTATATAATTTATATTAGAAAAAAAGGCAAATAAATTTGAGCACTTTCATTATAGGGTTGTTAAACGGTAAGAATATTTATAGCCTTCTCCAGGACATTGTTTTCTTCGGATGTTCATCTTTTGAATTTTGATGTTTATATTTTATAGGCTATTTTCAGCTTAGATCTATGTTATATTTATATGTTTACGTAAGTATTGTTATATTTTTTGTCATTAACTACTTATAGTTAATAATGCATTTGTCTTCCCCGGGATAATTGTATTATGTTTAATTTAAAAAGCTATTTCAATAATTAATAGGCTATATAAATAAACTTACTGATGCATGCTTCATAATTATATCATTTTTAATAATTAATAGACTATAAATAAACTTACTAACGCATGTTTATTAATTATATTAATTGTTTTATATGATGGATATGAATGCTAAAGCATTTCTGCTAATATTAGGATGCCTATCATGGTGATCAAATATGCTAAAAACTGCATGCATCAGCAACAAGCATAAATAATATTTGGTATCCTTAATTATTACAGTCGGGCCTACATTTATATTTATATTCCACTTGTTTTTTGTTGAGTTGAGACATAGGCTATATAAACCTTCCTAAAATAATGTTGTATGGTTATTATTACAAGTGTCCATGTATTAACTCAATTAATACATTAGGACAGAGAAAAAAAATAAAAAAAAATATATCACATTATAAAATAAATTGACCCCATGACTACTAAATTATTGTTATTCTATAATCATTTGAAAATTTAACTCAATATATATAACCCCATCAAACACGATATATTGAGCCAATGCTGGTGTGAAATTGGCCAACCGGCTGTGAGGCTGGCCCAACATTACACCAACATTGGCTAAATATATCGTGTGTGATGAGAACTGTAAATACAATGATTCTATGCTGGTTCAATGCTGGTCGAGCGTCTACGACGCTGTCCGGACATAGAAGCAACCTAGAATCACGGTATTCGCAGTGTATATTTCTGCGGTGTTGGCCCAGCGTCTGCGATGCTGGCCCAGCATTAAATAAACATTAAATGAGATGACTCACGTTCTCCGCCGGGGAATCTCACGCCTAGGTAAGGTGCTCCGGGAAACCAGGCGGGATACCAGGGCTTGCCCGCGATACCCCCGGGCAGGGCTCTGTCCAGAAACGCGGGTGCGAACCCGGCGTGCAGCAGCGGGTGGGGCATGTGGGCCTCGACTTTGAGAGGGTCTGTTGCCGGCACGTGGTGCTCGTGTGCTGGCAGTGGCACCCCCGGGGCCGCGGGACATTCCTGGTCCGGTTTCGCCTCCACAGGGCTCGGGGACCTGACCCCCGGACCCACGGGCTGACACCCGCCGCCGCCCCCGGTCCTCTTCTCGGGGCTGGGCCGGCTCAGAATGCTGCTGATGCTGAAGTTGGACGTCTTGGGGGTGGTTGGCGGCTGCTGGGGGCGCTTGATGATGGGCAGGCTCGATCTGGGTATCAGCTGTGGAGGCGAACCCGGCATCCTGTGGCAGGGGGACGTGGGGTTCGACACTCGGCTGTCCTGTCCAGTTGGTGGTGGTGAGGACACTCGCTCACACACTACTTTCTCTTCTGTCATAATGAGAAATAGGGTAAAAGTCCAGGGTAAAAATAAAAACCAGAAAACTCCAGTTATTTTAAATCTACCGTTTCTCTCCCAATAACAGCAAAATCATGTCCTGTCGATTCTTCAAAACCGCGAATATGTTCGCGCATATACTAAATAATATGTTCAATTATATCAGTAACGTGCGTTGACAACAGTTTCCTCTCAATTCCTGTGCTGGATGCGTATACTAAAGGTATATTAGGTAGCATGAAATGTCAGTTTCTGTCTATATAAGGCAGGTCCGAGCTTGCAGCTATATATATATAGTGTTCCAGGTGGTGATGGTGAGAGATGCTGGTGCTTCGCGATCTCGGAGACGACTGGCTCTCTGCAGGTGCCCGCATCAGTTTTCTACAATCACAGTCCACCGCGGCGGGCCGCAGTGTCACCGAGTTAAATGGTTGACAGCCCGCGCAGAATAGAGCACCGGCTCGCCGACAAAGAGCCGTTGACATTACACTGTGCACACACAGGCGGCAATTAGCGGGCACGCCCACCGCGCGGCTGACGGGCAGGGGGGCGGCCAATCACCGCGCGCGGTGATTGGCTGCCCCCCTGCCCGTCTGCCGCGCGGTGGGCGTGGCCTCCGCCGCCCGTTGGCGCGGCGCCTGTGGGCGTGGCCCAGGTGTGCAGGTAATGACATAATCCGCGCCTAATATGGAGGCTCACTGGACAAAGACGGCGATGACACAGGCTTGAGTGTCTCTTGCTGTGTGTATAGATTCAGTGTGCAATGTGAAGACGGTGCCGGCGACAACAAGTAGCTGTTATGGATACCCTTTGCGCCCCAGAGCAGCAGCATAATAAAGCAACAATTGAAGCACTGATTCAACCACTCAACCCACATAAATGTTAATGTTGCAGAATCTCACCAGCCACGTATTGCGTTGACCATCTATCTGGCAGTCACGTTTCCATGGGATGAATTCAAACTAGAACCGTGTATGAATTGTGACAATGTAGACACCCGATAAAACCCGTTTCCATTCCGATGTCGCAAAAAACGTGAGCACGTGTTTTTAGACTGTCAATCATATTTTAATAAACAAGAGACATGGACATTATGTACTTCAATAATACTGTGAGAAATCGACCAAAACAAGCGCGAAACGTTTGTTTTAGTGTATTTGTTATTGTATTGTGTAGCCGGGTGGATGCAGAAGGTTAACATGTTCACCCTTAAACCGCTAAATTGAATAATTTAAATTTTCACCCACTTGAAGCTGTAGGTCGCTACCGTGACCCACAACTTCAAGTGGGTGAAAATTACAATTATATGCTTAATATCAGATCAAATATTTGCATATTGTGATGTTTAATCGCTCATTTCGTTCCCCAAGAACATTGGTTTTATCAGCTTATAAAATGGATTAAAAACGACCATAGGGGGATAAGGGTTAACAAGGGGTGTACATACATGGCGCCCGCTGTCTGCATGATCCACCCTGTCAATCAAAGGGGGGTTGTGGTTATTCCTCCCCCCTCCCCCTCATACAACCCTTCCCCTCCACTTGTAATGTGTATTTCACTTGAAGTTTAAACGGCATGGTGGCATTGTTACGAGTAATGACAACAAATCACTGTCCATGATCTGATGGGCGTATCTGCGGCATGTATGCTGTTTTAAGCACTGGAGGTTAAACACACACCTGATTTGTTTATTTTACTTTCCCAATTTAATACGCTGCATGCTAGATTTAAAGCCCACATTATATAGCATAGGCCATATATTTATATATTAACAGCTGCAGTACAGCATAAACCATATATCTACAAGTAATGTGACAAAATAGTACATGTAAATGTATATGATTTTGCCGATACGATGCTAATTGTTGTGCAAATAAATTTGATTTGATTTGATTTGATAAATGATATCGATGGCTTAACATATAAAACACTATATACAAATATAAATGAATCATGTAATTAGTCCTTGACAATTGATATATAGGGCCTACTGTTTGTCTGTTGAAGTATAATACTCATAAACTGGTCATCTACAGTATCAAAGTGTCAAGTGATTAGAGGCGCAATTAATTAAGAGATTATACAATTATAATAATATTGCTCATTCTAATTGAAATGTAATTCCCGGCGCATCGACAAAATCAATACAGAATTCATGTTTCTTTTCTAAATTATTTATTTATTTAGTGATTATCATTAGGCCGTGGCTAATAACCAGATGATTTTTTGTGATTTTTTAGCGCAACCTCGTTTACCGATTGACGCACTGCCATAATGAAACTATGTGCATGTTCACAGAATAATGTGGCCCCACAATGCATGCGAGGAGGTACCTCTTCGCGGCTTTGTTATAATTAATTATGACGTAATTTCAAATTTAATTTTAATGATAAGGCTACATAACTAAATTGTTAATCACCCCAGCATACACGAGACAATGAACCAATGTTGTTTTAATGTTGACCCACCGTCTTCGACGTTGGCCCAACATCAAAACAACATTGCTTTAACATCTCGTGTATGCTGGGCGAGCTCTTGATCATTTAACCATTTCCTTGTTGAATTTATATTATTTAAATACTTCAATAGGACCTAAGTTTTTTTCAATACACTCTCCTTATATAGCTAGACCACTATACATATCAATGATCAAATACATACGAGTTTCCACGTATTCGACACCAAAATCCTTAACATTCCCCCTTCAGACCCTAAACCTGATTTTATTATGATAACAAATGTTAGTTATGACCACGTGTATTTTCGGCGTAAATTTGTTTTGTTTTTCGTCATTTAAGTTATGTAATATCAAATTCCATATAATAACTATTCTGTAAGACGGCGTGACGTCACAGGTGGGCGAAAAAAGGGGAAACCATGCGGCATGTAAAAAACCTGTGGGACAAAACGTTCGGTAGACTCTAAATATAATATTTGAGAACAAAGTGCTTCGTTTAATCATCAGTTATGGCTGAAATATGTGGTTTATGTGTTGTTAAATGTGTGTTAAGGGAGCCCAATCCAAAATGGCGACGTCATAATCCGACTTCCAGAATAGATACATTAAATGTAAATCATGACATATATATCTTACCTTGGATATGAAAGGGTGTATCTGCCACTTTGTAAAGTGGCAGATACACCCTTTCATACCCAAGGGGACGATTAAGTTATCAAGGGTGCTGGTGAGGCCATGAAGACATAAAATGTCCTACATTTAATGCCAAATTGACACATTGTCCTATTTGTATTGGACCAAAACTACACCTGCAATAAGATCAACATTGTCTTCACTTACAATTTTGGTCAACCATTAGAACCCTAAAATGGATGCAGGTACTCAGCTGATATTGATTGCAATCCCTCCAGCATTGGTCTTCGACGTTGGCTCAGCGCTGATCCAATGCTGGCTCTCACGTCTTGTACGGTTTAAGCGTCGATGCTGGTCAGATTTCACCGTTTGATACAATCGTGTCAGTTCGCAGGCAGGAGAGGGGCACCGGTGAAATCGACATTTCAAGTAATTGGAGAGGCCCATTACGTGGGTTTCATTTGTCGCGGGGTTTCCATCTATAGTTAATTACCTGCTTACCAAAGTGGGATTAGTGCTCGCACCCACCCTTTGTCACCCCGAGCTCTAGTCGTTGCTATATATTCGGAGCGTAGTGGAGCGTGAAATTGAGAGGCTAATTTTCTGCGGCGTTTTTCGGGTTGAATGAACACAGTTCCGTACATGCATATAGTTGAGAGGTACTGGTATTTGTATTGAAAATTAATTGCCTTCGGGCAATAATATGCTCTTTGTTCTGTTCTTTCATTAATATGTAGTGTAATTAAATTGCGAACTAAAAATGTACTTAAATATAATAATAGGCCTAAATCTTCCGTGGTACTTAAACTGTTGTCTATGTTGATACTAGAGGCGACGATTACTCAGCAATTAAGGTATTAATTATTTAATCTTCATAATTTTAGCACAAAATCCCGTATATATTGTTTGGCGAAACCATAATCAATTATATATAATGATTATAGGCTTTGGCCTAATTACACACATATAGCACAATCCTAACATTGTACCAACGTCAGAAACAACTTTGCAACAATTATGTTAAATGATTGAATGGTAATTAAACGTGAGTTGTTTTAATATATCTCAGATTCATTCAAAGCAAAAACTAAGTGAAGTGTTTAATATGAATTGCATGACGAGATAATAATAATCATCAGGAATCATGGAATAGTACAGTTTATATGTAGGCCTATTGCATGACGAGATAATAGACTACAGGAATATTATACTGTTAGTATTTATTGCATGGCGAGATATAAACTTCAGGAATATTACAGTTAGTATGTATTGCATGAAGAGATAGGTCTCATGAATTTAACAGTTAATATTTATTGCATGACGAAATAATAAATTTTGCAGGAATATTACTGTTAGTATTTCTTGCATGGCGAGATAATAAACTTCAGGAATATTACAGTTAGTATGTATTACAGTCATGACGAGATATATAGGCCTCATGAATTTTACAGTTAGTATTTATTGCATAACGAGATAATAGACTTCAGGAATATTACAGCTACTAATTATGTATTGTATGACGAGATACATATGCCTCATGAATATTAAAGTTTGTATTTATTGCATGACGAGATAATATTACATGTAGGCGAGATAACAAACTTCAGGAATATTACAGTTAGTATTTGTTGCATGACGAGATAACAGACTTCTGGAATTGTACAGCTAGTACTTGTTGCATGACGAGATAGCAGACTTAAGGAATTTTACAGTTAATATTTATTGCATGACGAGATAATATGTGCTTCGGGAATATTACAGTCAGTATGTCACGTAGGCGAAATAATAAACTTCAGTATTATTACAGTTGGTATTTATTGCATGACGAGATGATATTACATGTAGGCGAAATGACAGATTCCAGCAATATCACAGTTAGTATTTGTTGAATGACGAGATAATATGCTTCAGGAATATCACAGTTGCATGACGAAATAATAGTATTCAGGAATAATATTCCTCCAGGTAAACTACTCTGATGGGCGTTTTCTATCCAGAGTACACAAGCCATTCACCTTATAGATTTAATGTTGGCCATGATAGTAGGCCTTCACATGATATTCAGTTACGAATGTATATAATATCTCAGCAAACACAGCCATTTACCAATGCAGTGAATACGAATTGAGCATTATCCTGATTTATCGTACATGATTTGGTCCATCATCTCAGACAGTCTCGTATTCCCGAAAAAGTTAGGATATAATGTCGGCGTCTGATTGGTCGAGATAGCCATCTTGACCAATCAGACGCCTGTTTGCTGGTATAAGTATAGTCATATACTGCCGTGGAAAGGCAAAAGGCGGTATATACTTACTTTACAAGTAAGCAGATACTTCCTCTTGTCTTTGCAGAGCATGGGGGCCTACATGTCACGCAGTGAATAACAGAAACTCAGCAAACATGAGACGTTGGACCAATGTTGGATTATGGCGTCCCACGGCTTCAACGTTGGCCCAGCATTAATCTAACATTGGCTCAACGTCTCGTGTTTGTTGGGAACGCAGGGATGGCGACGTCAAACTGACCAGCGCCGGTTTGGGCCGCTGAGTGGCGCCCTCGTCGCCGCTGGATATTTGCTTGTAACTGCCAGGAACACAGAGCCACCTGCCGAGTCAAAGGTAAACTACGGGCAATCACGTGGAGCAGGAAATTAGAGAGCGTCGCAATCGCTAGGTGTGAACACGGGGGCGGACTTGTCTTTGTTCTCAGACTAATGTGTCATTTGTTGCAATTTCGTGTGATTTTATGGCAATTTAACACCACTCGACTTGGTTACATCAAGGATACTGAAACCATTCTAGTATCCTTGGTTGCATGCAATCGGGTTGGAATCTCATAAGATTGTTCTGCGTGATTGTTGGTTGCGCAATCCAGAATCGTGCAACTGAGTTGCATGGTAAATAGACGTATCCAAGATAAAAGTTTACGTACGATAACATGTGCTTAAGTTTATGTTATTAGATGAGCTCTCTTTATAGCTTTATGTATATGCCATATAGGCCTACGTTTTTTTATGTGTATAACTTTAGAGCACGCACAATATGCATCTTTTCTACTCATAAGCAGTAAAGCAGTGTAATTGCAGGCGAGAAGTCTTTTTAACTTTTTTTAACAGTCGGTCACGATTATATTAGTTATTTTTAGTTTTTTTATTAGCACAATTAAATACCAGCTTTTGGACATGTTAAAGATAAAACGTGACATCAATCAACAAGATTTCACAGGTGACACCCTTCATAAGGGATTGCTACATCATTACAACGTGACTGCAATCTGTGTATAAGCCCTGTACATGATATAATTATATGCGCAATTATACTATCATGAAATTTGAATGTAAATCATTTTTTATTAGTCACTTGTTATGACCTTGTTTTAACTCTTGAGTGAGAGTTATTCATATATTTTGTCAAAATGGGGGGGGGGGGGAGTGGTAATTATGCTTAAGTAAAAGACACATGTGTTTTGACCCTTTAGCCTCTCAAGTTATGTAATTGGAATTTTCACTCACTTGAAGTTGCGTCTCGCTGACGCGATCCACAACTCCAAGTCAGTGAAAATTATTCGGATTTGACAAAATGGAGGTTAGCTGTCAGTAAATCTTGCTGATTGATGTGACGTTTTTTCTTTAACGTGTTTAAAAGGTGGAACTTATGTGCGCAACGTGTAATGTTCTTGGGGATGAGTACCATTTTGTTATAGAATGCCAGATTAATACAGATATCATAAGTACATATTTGTCACCTTATTATTGGCGAAAACCATCAATGTCTATAATTATTGAGCTTATGACATGTGATCGTTGTAATATCTTTTCTAAATTAGATGTATTTATATTTGAAAGTTCAAAACTGTTAACTGAACCATAGCATGAAATATTACTGCACACACTGTTTTTTTTGCACATTGTTTTTTGTAAATCACAGGCTCCAAGGAGCCTATTGCTGTTTTGAATAAACCATTGATTGATTGATATTATAATGTGGTAATAAAGAAAATAAAAACCGAATATAATCGAGATCGATGGTTAAAGGGTTAAAACGATCTTAGTTTTGACTTTCTTTCAAAGCTGTTGCTTTACTTAAAAATATTCATGGATATACTTGTATAGCTATATACGCATTACTCACTGGTGGTGATATCAGTAACTACATCTTTCAGTGTTCTGGTAATTGAAGTTGTCACTTAAAGTTGTTTTTCGCAATACCGCGATACACAACTTCAAGTGACTGAAAATGTATGTGATTTGTAATATGTAAGTCCCAACGTATATGAGTGTTACAAGACTGAAGACACATTCTACTTTTAACAACTCCTTATCAGGGTTATTCAAATGTGCTGATAATAATAATGTCTACTGTAGTCGACATTGGTGTTCTAACACGAGGCATTGAGCCATTGTTGGTTCAATGTTGGGCCACCGTCTTCGACGGTGGCCCAACATTGATCCAACAATGGCTCATTGGCTCGATATTGCTGTGCAGGGGTTGAGTATCTATGCAGGTAAAACAGTTCAAAAGCGTATACATGTAGTACAGTAGGCTATTGTTTTGCGTGGCACCAGCCAAATGTTAATGATCAGAGCAAAGCGACACCGTTTCAGTGGCTAGATGGCGCCACTGTTTAGCCATACTTAATTAACCCCCTAACCTCCAGGACGCACTAATATACGATGATACCAAACGTACATTCAATCAACACCACGTATACATCAATCCAAATTTTCGTTCAGCTCACGTTAAAGTGCATGTTTATTTATCATGCCAACTGTAGTATTAGGCCTATTACAGCATTCTGTGTTCTGTTTAGGTTTGGGTGTGGTTTCAAATCCATACGAGATCGATGAGAAATGTGATCAGTTGCTTGTGGGAACTGACTGTTTAATTACCAGGCAGGGCTGATCAAAGAGGCACGAGACCAGGCCGTTTATAACACTATCTCTTTCTTCACAGCTCTCTCAAGACCATTGATAACCAACTGTCTCCTAACCCTTACAACGCTGAAATGTTTTTGTATAAACCATGGAGAACAAAGGCTTTTTCAATTTGAAATCATCATAAATGTCTTAGTTAGATATTTCCGTTTCATTTGAATACCTATGTCATGGATCTACGATCATTATATATTTTTTAATTATTTCAGTGCGGGGATCGTTACGATTTACCTTTATTGCAATTAGTGGCAGAAATATAAATTTATGATAGAATGTTAGTATAATATATCTACTTAATATTAATATTTCTGTGTAATTGAAAAGCATATTAATAAAATTGAATATTTCTAGACTTAAAGGGTCATAAAAATACCCATTTACACCTAGTGCATAGAAGGTTAATTAGGAGTAACCGATGTTCATTTACTGCTGTAGGCATGATTTAGGGCGTGGTCTGAGCGGTCAGCAATTCTACCAGAGGGCGACATCCCAGTAAACACGACACATCGATCCAATACTGGACCAATGTTGGGTCAACGTCGTGGACGGTGGATCAACATTGGTCCAACATTGGCTCGATTTGTCGTGTTTGTTGAGATAACATTTTTTCCAGCATTGCTTCCATCTTTGAGCCAATGCACAGGCATTAGCCCAGCACTGACCCGATTCTGGATGAGACCAATTTCCGAAGATGCGTTTAATGCCGTCACTGCCACCTTTATCACAATTTGTGTTGCAAAAGTTATTATAAACCATACGCAAAAGGCGCTCTGTTGACCCATGCGCATACTTGTTAAAACAGTTTGTGATACTTCTTTATCGTAACTTTCTCATTCATGTTAAGTATTTATATTATTCATAACGAGATTTAAATAAATGAACACATTTTATTACAGAAAATCCACACCTGTTAAAAATAAATGTGATATTTGAGATATGCATGCACGTGTAGAATTGATTCAGTTTAATTATTTTAAGTTATTTATCATTCGATAGTATTCTTTGTGAAATCGGTTACTATATTTTTATGTGATTATATAATATTATCAATATTATACAATCATGTCTGTCATCCATTTATATTATCATTAGTATCCATGGCCTATATGTTAGTGATAAGTATTTTTGTTATTTAATTGCGTTTAACCCTTTCAGCGAATGGACAGACTTTAGTCGTCAGATTCTGACATCTAAAGTCGGTCCCCGCACTGAAAGAATTAACAAAATATGATCGCAGTAGACCCATGACATATGTATATTATTCAAATGAAGCAGAAAGTGCTGAGTAATTAGACATTCAATTATGATTTCAAATTAAAAAAAACTTTTGTTCTATGCATTATAGGAAAATATTTTAGTGCTTTAGCGGTTAACAAAGTCACCCTTGCTATGTGAGAAATTTGAGCGCGAAGTTTAAAAGGTCGGATAATGACTTTAAAAATGTAAATGGTAATTTATGTCAGTCCTTGTACAAGGATGCCTTATACATAACACGACCACTGATTGAATGCGATAGAGCTCAAAACATTTTATACCTTTGTTGGGGCGACATATAATAGCTAATAATGTGTTAATGGCATTGATCTATAAAAACGAGGGCCACTTTTCGCTATTACCGCACGCTACTGAGAAAAGACTACTACAGCCCGTGATAATGACCTTAATTAACAGTTGATTAGCGCCAAACAAATTGACCAGTGTTTAATTAACGTGGCGCCATCGCTCAATTAATATCACCTCTTCAAAGACCTACCACAGACACTATACGAGCTTTTGTCACATACATGACGTATCGTGGTCATTATTCCATCAAGCAAACAAGAGAGGTTGAATCAATGCTGGGCCAGCGTATCAGACGGTGGACCATTAAAACAATATTGGTTCAGCGCCTCGTTTTTTCTAGGAATCTGACTGTATCAAATTTGTCTTCTAGCAAAAACATTGATGTATTAGGATTTCATTCACTTTTTTTAATCCTTTAACCGCCAAGTTATTTAATTGGAAAATTATTCAAATTTGACAAAATAGAGGTTACCTATTTTCAAATCATGCTGATTGATGTCACATTTTATCACGAACATGTTTAAAAGGTGGTACTTGATGTGCTAATTAAAACTGAAAAAAACCGAATATAATCGGGACCGACGGGCAAAGGGTAGTGTGTACTCTATTAAGTGATGATATTTGCAGTAGCATAACAGTGCCCTATTCAATACGTCACTAAACCTGTTAACACGAGGCAGATATTCAATGATATTAAATGAAAAAGCAAGAGTAGCCCCGGTCTTTGAAAACAGGGGATACTGAATACTGACCCTAATAATAATCGCACGGTTTCAGTCATTGTGCATTGTTTCGAGCAAAGGGTTGATATGCAGCTTCGAGAATACTTACTCATCCATGCACTTCTGTCGTTTTGACCTAGCAAAGTATTTTGATACAATAAATCACATTTTGTTGTTATTTAAAATTGGTAAATATGAATTAATTGAAACTGAATTAGTTTGGTTTTCTAATTGCTTTTTACACAGATCACAAATAGAATAAATGGTCTATTATTATCCCCATAGCTAATAAAATGTGGAGTATCACAAGCCTGTCATATCAAAGCGACCACACATTAAAAGGAAAATTTACTAATTCTTTTATGATCTGTCTGCAACTATCGTTCTTTAAGTAGATCCTATATCCATTGACTGTAGAAAAAATAATATATAATTGCTAGTATTTAAAATTCAATAGTTTATGGTACCGGCAAGTGGAATATTTTTTGGCGTGCAAGTGCAAAAACAGCACAGGAAAAATATCGTTACAGAATAATAAAGTATATGGCCGCAGCCGTGAAAGGGTTGATAAATTACGTAGTAAGAGGGCTCGATATAGTCAATAGACAGTAACATTTTGATGGCAAGATCTTAACCCTGTAACCGCCAAAGTATTCAATTTGAATTTTCACCCAATTGAAGTTGTGTCTCGCTGACGCGATCCACAACTTCAAGTGGGTGAAAATTCTTCAGATTTGACAAAATGGAGGTCAACTCTTTTGAAATCTTGCTGGTTGATGTCACATTTTAGCTTTAACATATTTAAAATGTGGTATTTATTGTGCTAATAAAAAATAAAAACCCGAATATATGCGACACCGGCGGTTAAAGGATTAAGGTCTCCGCTTCACATTTCTGCACAGAGTTCCGTAGCCCCAAGGTAACACCAGATCTCGTGGAAACATGTGCAGCTATACACCCGTCATGTGTATCATGTCACATTCCTTTATCTTTTAATGATAGAAAATGCGTAATGTCCTAAATGTGATGACAAATGGTCATTATAATGGCTCGTTCGGCGAGAGAATGTCTAATTTAGTCATAATAATATCAAGACATCAGCACACAGTGTCAAAATGAGCAGATCACCCGTCCAAGTATATATACTGAAATTTATTATTCTAATCAAATCAAATGATATTTATTTAAAATCGTTTTTATGAAATAATACAAACATTAGCAAAATGCTATTCTCCCGATTTGTAATGTAAAAATCAACAATATTATAACAATAACACATATTCAAGTATTTATACATGCATCTTAAAAGAATATAGCTATATCTTTAAATTATTATAATATTAATCAGTACCGCATATTTAGATTCGTTTAATGACTGTGCGGGTTATTTTATTTTGTGTTCCAATGTCCAGTAATGCCCGATCAAACGTGACATTATTTACATTATTTAATTTACATTTATAACAGTGTCAAGTCATTTAGCGGCGTTGAACGCCACTATAATGACGCTACACTAAAAAAAGGAATTTCACGCGGTGGGGCTGCAAGCGTCTTTTCGGCGATCGAAGATTCCACGCAACACCAAGCTGGTCATTCACCTGTGTTGGGCTGATGCTGGCCCGCCGTCTACGGTGTTGGCACAGCATCAGCCCAACATCGGGCCAACGCCTCATGCTTGCTGGGAGTGTTGCAGCGATCGGAGTGAACACGAGACCTTGACCCGATGCTGGGGCAATGTTGGTCCACCGTCTACGACGGTGGCCCAACATTGCCCCAGCATTGGGTCAATGTCTCGTGTTTGCTGGGATCGCGATCCTTCTCCGCGCTGCGCGTATCGGATTACGGGAAGTTGGCGTGCCGCGCTGTCATCCCCCTATTACCGCTCACGTGCCCTGTAATCGCCGTATTTACTACGCCATTACTACGGCGCGCATCTCCCGGGTTTTGGGTGTGACCGCCTCGCTGCCTCTAATCCCGCACTACTCTATCTATAATGATGTTACACACACACACACACCCCCCCCCCCCGCCCCGAGCAGATAATGGGGCCGCGAGAAACAGCGCCGATTCCTGCTTACGTCACCCAGAACGAATAGGGAGGGTTTTTTGCAGATCTGTCTCATCTTAAATTATTGTTTTTCTTTTCGATCCGTTTGGAAATTAGGTGAAAGGTAGGCGGCTATATCTATAGATTAATTACGCCTACGCCATCGATTGAGCGAACCTTAATTTTTTTAAAAAAATTTTAGCAAATTAAAAACTTCACACTTTTTATATATTATTTTTCTTGTCCATCCATCCCTTTATTCACTAACCCATTCACCCATTAACCCATTCAATCATCTATCGGAGTATCCATCCATCCATCCATCCATCCATCCATCCATCCATCCATCCATCCATCCATCCATCCATCCATCCATCCATCCATCCATCCATCTATACATGTTTGTCTTATTCAACCAGACTGAAATTTTCAATTGCATCTGCCAGATATCAAGGTTATTGCTCTAGGCTAGTCTCAGATATGTTACAAACAATCTGCGGATAGCAGATGTCATGTTACGTAAGCTGCTATAGGTGTTACGGCTCATCTCAGGTTACTGTTAATGCTCACATCACAGTCAACACGATACATCGACCCAATGTTGGCTAAATGATGGGCCAGCGTCTGGTAGAACAAGTCATCCCATGTACGCCAACATTGATCTGACAGATAGTCTAACGACTTTCAGAATTTGTGCACTGATTCGGAACGGGTGGAAATGTTTAGCCTGGAAAAGAGTGATAATATTGGTTTTGTTCCCTCTATTATAACGCGTATCAAATTAAAATATTGTGTTCATAATCAGCAACATTCATATAGGCCTATACTGGTATTAAATAATTAAATGAATTGTAAAAACATGCACATCTTTGTAAAGATTGCATGTGAGAGCGCCCATTTTCATTATTATATCGATGCAATAAAAAATTAAAGCAATGCAGTTATGATTCAGGCTGACTTAATTTTAGAACAATTCCTACGCAGTGCATGCACAAAAACATTCACACATATTTAACTGACTACGTACGCTCGTTGTTAAAGAGATGCTTGTCCGTATTGTCATGCAGTATATTAAAATTATTTTTATGTTAATTAATTATGTAATAATCAGATAATACTCGTTTCCTGTCATTACCTAAAATAGTAGTTATTGTAATAGTATAGCTTGTTATAATTGGGAACGCGGCTCAAATGTGGAACTACGCCATTGTGATTTATAATGTGCTATTCATGTCGGTTGTCTACATGACATGTATGTGTCACACCCAGTAGTTATGTAATAGCGAGAATACAATATTTATGATCCTTATAGTAGTGTAACGGAGGATAATGAATATTGATGGTTCTAAAAATATATCACCAATTATGCGTTACTCTAAAGACTTTGCTGCAACATTAATCCAGTTTGCGTATGTTTTTCACAAGTCACTGAAAATATTGTCACCTATTGTCACCTAATGTTTTTCAAATGTATACACTTATACTGCTCTGCAAAAGCAAAAGGCAGTATCTGCTTACTTAAGTAAGCAGATACTGCCTTTTGCCTTTGCACGGCAGTATAGGCGACTCTTAATAAATCTGATATTAGTTTGGGTAGAATAATTATTAGTTTTATTACATCTAAAGACTTTGCGACCTTAAACCTTTTCGCACTGGACCCTCTTTCAACGTCAGATCCTGCCGTTTGAAGTCCGTACCCAGTCCCCAAACTGAAAGAAAACAATGTATAATGCCGTAGACCCATAACATAGGTATACAAATGAAGCGAAACAAGATAATGAAAACATTTATGATGATTTCAAATTGAAAAACCCTTTTGGTCTCCATGTTTTATACAAAAACATTTCTGTTCTCTAAGGGTAATCAATTGACACTAATCTTCATTCTGGCTGTTGCAGAACTACTATATGGATGTGTGGGCGTGAAAATGATATGCCTCTTGTTAAGAACGGCAGTGCTTTGTTTAATGTCATATTTAGCTCTTTTGAAATATAATTAGCCTACCAACAACTGTTTCGTGAGCTGTATTTGGTAACAGAGATGTTCGCGTTCTGGGAGGTATAGGTTGTCCGGAGGTGGAGGGGGGCGGTGGAGCGGGCGTTGAAACTGAGATGTTGCGCCAGAGGGGTCGGCCATTGTTCACCAATATCGCATTAAGTCGACTTGTCATAATCTGCAATCACTTCCATGTAGCCTCCCATGCCTCCATAACACACAAAGTCACCTCAGTGCTGGCTCAACGTTGGGCCGGCGTCGCAGACCACAGCTCAGCGTTGAATCAACATCACGGCCGGATGATCGCTAGCTGTGCGAGCAGGTGGGCGTGGTGCGAGGTTACTCTGTATTCAACCTGTCCTTTTTAAACGTCATGATTCCATAAATCTGGAAGCAAAATCCCACTGATGCAAGTGATGACGACAATGGCGACCTAAATGTAGATTTTATTTATACACCAGTATTTGTCCACCAATAGACGCGAACAATGGTGCGGTGTTAAATGGCATCTGCCCCATGGGCTGTGGGGGCTATAAGCCTCAGTTGTGCAACTCTCTAATATCTCATTAAATACGCGATTTAATTGATTGAAAATAACGCTTATTACTTCGTCTATTTTTAATTATTTAGATGATTTTGCTATTTGGATCCATTCGATCAACATGACGGTTTTGATTTTAAAAAGTTAACCCTTCTTTTAGTGCGACTTTAAACGTCAGGTTCTGACCTCTGTAGACGTCAGAATCTGACGTCGAAAGTCCATCCCCGCACTGAAAGACCAAAGGTGCGGCCCCACCGAACGCCGCGCCGCGCGTTAAAAAACGCGGCGCCGTGAAAGATAAACTTTCCCCAGCTTTCATTTCGCGGCTTCCAGTGTAGCCACTGCTACGATAAACAGTAAAGTTTATCTTTTTTTAACGCGCCGCGCCGTGCCGTGCCGTTCGGTGGGGCCGCACCTACTGATTTTTTCGTTTTGTTGGGGCCGTAGCTTAAGATATTTATATTGACCGTAGACCCATAACACATAGGTATTAAAATGGAGCGGAAAGAGCTAACTAAGACATTTATTGCAAATGATGATTTTAAATTGAACAACAAATATTTGGTCTCTTGGTTTATATAAAAATATTTCAGCGCTTTAACCCTTTCAAGCCTGAATTTACCATTGTCATCTTCATCCACTACAAGCCGCGAATTGCTGTCGCAATTCTCCACTTGCAGTGGATGAAGATGACTTGAAGTGGGTGGTAAATGAAAAAAAATTGCTATTATTAAAACAGTTTAATGAACATTTTCGTTTCAAAACCCTCTAGATCTTAGGAAATTAAGTCATTCGTCAGAGATGCAAAATGATGCTTTTATGCATCGTGGGCACTTAACCCTTACAGCGCGGGGATCGACTTTAGTCGTCAGAATCTGACGTCTGTAGATCCCCGCGCTGTAAGAGTAAAAATATTTCTAGTGGCCGTACACCCATAACATAGGTATTCAAATGAATCAGAAAGAGCTAACGAAGACATTTATGATAATTTCAAATTGAAAAAAAACCTTTGGTTGCGATTTTTTTTACAAAATAATTCAGCGCTTTAAATAAGGACTTCAAGGTTTAAAGGTTGATATAACAGTAACTGTTATGACATTCTGGATCCAACACGATGATTTATCTTTGTCTATCAGTGAGCATTCTCATCATCTATGACAACCATTTATGTGGCAACATTTATAATTTCCATGAATATTATTAAATCTGAGTACATTTTATTGAAGTACCCAACATACACGATGCGCTGACCAGTTGTTGGTCTAATGTTGGCCAACTTTCTGCGACGTTGGCCCAAGATTAAATCAACATTGGGTCGATGCCTTTTTTCCACTGCAATAGTTCTGGGAGAGTAGCATACAGTTTATGAAAATAACAAATTTACTGTAATGTATTATACCATTTACTCTTAATTTTTAATCCTGTGAAATATTTAAAATACAATAAGGTAATGTTTTTAATTCACATTAAAAGATGTAAAATTGCTTACTTGAAACTACAGAATAGATTATTTATAAATGTGCTACCATGGTCGTATAGATATGTTACTTTACAAAGAAGCAGTTATCGTTCGTTAATATCAAGGTTACGAAACATCGTATGGCAAATCTTCACATGCGCGAGATAATATCTCAATATCATCACACAGTATAATAGTCCATTTTAATGCAAAAATTCCGAACACAAAAAAATGACGACCTGAATGCCTTTAACTACTGAAAAGCGTTAAGTTAGAGACAGACCTTAACACATTTACCCCTCGAAAAGCGTCTAGTTATAGACAAAGCTGAACGCATTGATCCATTAAAAAGCGTTAAGTTATAGACTGACCTGAACGCATTTCACCCTTGAAAACCAGTAAGTTACAGATACACCTGCACGCATTAAACTTATATAAATCGCTAAGTTTTATAACTTAAATTGCCCATATTAGTTTAATTTCAAACCAAACATTTGCAGATTTTGGTGTTTAAACACACTTTCTAATCCCAATAATTGTGAGTCAACCCTCTAATAATACAGATTATAAAGCGATTATATCGGCGACTAGCGGTGAAAGGGTTAATCTGACACGAATTAGGAGTTAATGAAATGATAAATCCGTCAAAGCTCATCCAATAAGTAGGCTGTACGTGATGACAGATGCGCGGGTTTACGCTCGCCGCAAAGACAAAAGATAGTATCTGCTTACTTGTAAAGTAAGCAGATACTGCCTTTTGCCTTTGCACGGCATTACACCACTCTCCTGTTATGACATTATATTTTCGCACCGTTAGAGCAAAGATATCCTCGGCTAGAGTGAGCATCCCATGCGGCAAACACGATATGTTGACCCGATGCTGGTTTAATATTAGCCATCGTCTACGACGCTGGCCTGACATTATACCGGCATTGGGCCATGGCTTGTGTTTGCTGTTAATGGTTATCGTGAAGTGCCGATTATAATAGGGCGGTTCGGAGTGCGCGTTAACCCTTAGAGCGCTGAAATATGTTTATGCAAATCATGGAGTCCATAGGGTTTTTTCAATTTGAAATCATCATAAATGTCTTAGTCAGCTCTTTCTGCTTCATTTGAATACTAATGTTATGGTTCTACGGCCACTAGAAATATTTAGAATTCTTCCCAGCACGCGGACCGTATCAATGCGTTAGAATCTGACGTCTACTAGAGACGTCAGATTCTAACGTATAAAGACGGTCCCTGTGCTGAAAGGGTTAATATGGTATGGACTTCTGATAAATTACTATATCGAGAAAAATATTCTCGACATGCATTATTATGTTCTCACTTCCATTCACAGTGAAGGGCGGGGGCCCTAGGGTAGTGGTTAGCACCGCTGCCTTTCACGCCAGAGTTCGGGGTTCGGTTCCCGGTTTCGACGGTTTGAAAGAAATAAAAAGTCAGTATTGTGGGGAGCCTCCGTGACCGAGAGGTAGCGTGCTCGGCCTCAGACCGCCAGGGCTCGAATTTCGAATCCTGTGTCTGGAGGACAGTGTCATCTCAATCATCTCACCATCCTCAGGAGGTTCTCCTGGCCCAGTTTAGCCTATATATGCACAAAGGTGGCCTAAAGCCCGATTCAGTTCATTTTTATTCACAGTGAAATGTGATGGTTCTCGCAATTCTTACATTTGAATTAAAATAACCTATACTAAGAAAGCTTTTAAGTGCAAAATAAAACTGAAAGTTCATAACATGCCAAACGTGATGATTTAAAAAAAATACAATGAATTTTATTCAAAATATCTGAACATAAATACGACTTGGGTGTTTACATGTTTGCTATAAAAAAGTGATCTTACAAGAAAACAAAAACGTGATATTCTGTGAAAAGTAGTGACGTCACCGAAAACCCTTTTAAATGGCTACTCGGTGGAAACAATGTTATATAAGACCCCCCTCCCCCATACTTCATTGTATTTCATTGCTAGGCGAAACCATTGGAGGTCAAGGCTATTGAGTTTCACAGAATTATTTACAGTTTGCGATCTATGATGATATGCACAATGTTTAGACGCTAATCCAATGTTGTTATAATGCTCTGTCATCGTCGCAGACGATGGGCCAGCATTAATTCACCTTTGATTTACCGTGCTCTGCTGGCTTGGAATACTTCACTTGAATGTAGGGTTTTCTGTGGGCTGTGGGGAGGGAGTCACTGCCCGCACGACAAGGGTAAGAAGATTAGCCCTTCAAGCGCTGGAATATTTTTGTATAAACCATGGAGACCAAAGGTTTTTTTTCAATTTAACCCTCTAACCGCCGGTGTCGCATATATTCGGGTTTTCATTTTTTGTTAGCACATTAACTACCACCTTTTAAACATGTTAAACATAAAATCAATCAGCAATATTTGATAACAGTTGACCTCCATTTTGTCAAATCTGAATAATTTTCACTCACTTGAAGTTGTGGATCGCGTCATCGAGACACAACTTCAGGTGGGTAAAAATTCCTATTTTTCAATTTGGCGGTTAAAGGGTTAAAATCATCATAAATATCTCATTTAGTTCATACCGATTTATTTGAATACTTATCTCATGGGTCTATGGTAATTATAAATATTTAACTCTTACAGTGCGGGGATAGACATTAGAAGTCAGAATCTGACGTCTACGGACTTCAGATTCTGACATCTGAAGTCCATCCCCGCACTGTAAGGGTTAACATTTTGTGCCTCAGCAGCCTCCCCAGATATTAACCTTAGATGAGGATTAACCCTTTAATGGCCGGTCCCGATGATATTGGGGTTTTCATTTTTGTATTAGCACCTTACATACCATCTTTTAAATATAAAACGTGACATCCATCAGCAACATTTAAAAATAGTTAACCTCCATTCACTAACTTCAAGTGGGTAAAAATTCTATTTAAATAACTTTGCGATTAACCCTTTCAGGCCTGAATTTACCGTTCTCATCTTCATCCACTACAAGCCGCGAATTGCTGTCGCAATTCTCGACTTGTAGTGGATGAAGATGATTTGCTGTGGTTTAAAAATTGAAGAAAATTGCCATGTATTGGCAAGCCAGATGCATGGAAATTTTCATTCAAAAGCCCTCATTTTAAGGAAAATTAAGTATGTTTTCAGGGACGTAAAATTATGCTTTAATGCATGGTGAGGACTTAAAGGGTTAAAAGGTTAAAATAATTGAACTTTGCTGAGATTGGCATCATGGCAACTTCAAACTGTTAACACGAAGATAGACCTAAATATGAGCCTATGCCCCTACACTCTGCCATATTATTAAACCGATTCGAGCCCAACGTGTCGAGGAGACACTAACACGGGGGGGGGGGGGGTGCCTTTCACGCTTGAGTTCGGGGTTCGTTTCCCGGTCTCGGCGGTTTAAAAGAAACAAAAATGTTTCTTCCCCATCCACTCGTAAAACTCAGTATCGTGGGGAGCCTCCGTGACCGAGAGGTAGTGTGCTCTGCCTCAGACCTCCAGGGTTTAAATTTAGAGTCCTCTGTCTTGAGGGCAGTGTCATTTTACTCATCTCACCATCCTCAGGAGGTTCTCCTGGCCCAATTTAGTCTGTATGTGTACAAAAGTGGTCTAAAGCCCGATTCATTTCATTTAATTTACTAATATGAGGACTACATATCTAGGTTTTAAAAAAAAATGCAAAATAATACAAAAGTCTGGTTAAGCAAAGCTCGCGTGACGGGTGGTTATGATGGAAAAAACAAGTTTTAAGATATTCAGGTCATTTTATTGGCCAGGTATTCATAGGGATGCCAACGTGCTGGCAAAACTCAAAATGATTCAAAAAAGGCACCACTTATTCCAATTCCTGTAATGAATGCTTTAAAGATTATTTACATTTAGGTCTGATAAAGGATGCCTTGCTAGAATAAATTAAAACTAAATGCAACACATTCAGATATGTACAAGTATTTGAAGAAAAATTGAGTAAAGCATTACATTTTAGCTTGAAAAATCCTGAGAAGGCTCGATAAAGCACGAAAGAACAATTTGACAAGAGTACAATTTGAAATTATCTTAAATGTCTTAGATAGCTCTTCGATTCATTTGAATACCTAATGTTATGGATTCACGGCCATTATAAATATTTTAAAATCTGCCGTCTTACCGAAGATGACAAAGGTTAACTACCTGTGAGAGGTTTTCATTTAAGCGCTAGTTACTCTGGTCCATATCGCATGGTTAAAACGATGGATGAAATAAATTATAACGTTAGGAAAATAGTTAACCTCCATTTTTTCAAATCTAAATAATTTTCACTAACATGAAGTTGTGGATCGCGTTAGCGAGACACAACTTCAAGTGGGTGAAAATCACAAAACAATGTGATGTGGGAGATGTTAAATCTACCAAACATCATCTCTTCAGACTGAACCATCCAGGGACTGCTAAAATTGAGCTTGATGTTGCAACAATACCATCGAGATTAGCCATGTGAAAGCAGTGATAATGTAGTAGCAGATTGCCTGAGCCGAGTGTGCATAATCAGATAATGCTAGAACTGATGATTATATTTTCTTGCTTCTAAAAATGATAATAAATTATATGTATTATCTTTTTTGTAATATCTTTGTATTGAAATTTACCTTACTACAGTAAATTTCACTGAAACGTTTAGACACCGATTTAATTGTGAATTACCGTGCACTGTTCATATGATGGTATTGGTTACATTGTCACGAATTCAGTTTGTTCAGGCTTATACATATGGTATGAACTTCATTGGGCCATATACATTTGTTAAAACACACCATTACATTATTTTCTTCGCTCGACCACTACATTCTAAGCCGGGAATCGAGAGTTATTATTGACCTAGTACAGACCAATTATGGTGCTGTTATCAGTCAGGTGTGACCGAGCTGTTGATTATGAGGGATCCTCATTATGGTCGAATGTGTTTTGAGTCAGTTAAAACCCTAGGGGCTCTACATTCTTAGCTGTGGAAAAGGCCTCGGCCGTCGGCCTCGGCCTTTTCCACAGCTAAGAATGTAGAGCTCCCAGGGTTTATCCTATACTTAAATTTGCTAAGCCTTGCTTCGCTCGACTCCTTAAACGCCAGATCTATGTTAAGCCTAGTTTGGAATCCAGCATTGTAGACAGAAAAAAATATTTAAAAAAGGGAAATAAATATGTTGCTTGAGGCAGACTGTTAACAAAAAAAGTTCTGCAGATAGGAAGTGAGATAAATAATTTGTCTAATTCAAAAGCTCAAGCCCCCACCCCCCACTCTCTAGTAATTGAATTTAGTGGTCCCCTAAGTGTGTCATTTTTCTGTCTTTAAATCGTCTTACACTGGGCATCAGATGCAATATATAGTATTACGTAAGTGCTATTTTATAACGTTACTTACATATACATAGCGATATATGTTATTTACTACGGAAATAAGCTTGTTAAGTGTACTATATACGGCTGTCCTGTTGTCCAGTTTGTTGTACAGTTTAACCCTTTTACAGCTGACTTGTTTCGGGTGATTTTCGACCTCAAAACAGCTCTCGTTTTATACATGATGAGTCATTCAGCGGGCACATTGACTACAAAGTATATATATATTATTGTAGGGTAGATATCATAGAATTCTAAAACATAACATATTACCCCGTAGGCGGTTGCCATGGCAACGATATCCACCCCAGCTCCAGATTTATAATTAATCAAAGGCTTTGAACAGTTATGAAAGAATAACTGCTAAGCAATTTAAAAATATGTAATATTTTCAACTAGAATAAGTTCATTTGTCAATAATATATCAACATATTACAGAATCTCTAACCCAGGGTGGGTATAAAAGTTCAAATGTCATGTTCTTAGACTAGTATTCACTGTAGTTGTGCATAATAAACTATCATATATTGTCACCTCAAAACAGCCCTCGTTTTATCCATGATGAGACATTCCCCGTGTATATTGCCTACAAAGTATATATATTATTGTAGAGTAGATATCAGATAATTCTACAACATCACATTTTACCCCGTAGGCGGTTGCCATGGCAACTATATTCACCCCAGCTCTAGATTTACAGTTATTGATACGTTTTAAAAAAATATTACACCACATCTAACCTGGGGGTGGGTATAAAAGGTCAAAAGTCAGTAACCACTGTAGTTGTGCATAAACTAGCACATATTATGATCACCTCAAAACTATAAATGTGTATACTATATCTATGCTCAAAATAGCCCTCATTTCACCATGATGAGACATACCCCATGCATATTGATTGGAAAGTATATATTATCGTAGAGTAGATATCCGCGTAATCTAAAATATCACATTTTACCCCGTATGTGATTGCCATGACAACGATATTAACCCCAGCTCCGGATTTACAGTTAATTATAGGGTTTAAACAGTTATGGAAGGATAACTGCTAAGCAATTTAACAATGTATGCTATTTTCTACTAGATAAGTACATTTGTCAATAATATATCAAAATATTACATCACATCTAACCCGGGGGTGGGTATAAAAGGTCAAAAGTCACAGGTTATTGGACTAGTATTCACTGTAGTTGTGCATAACTAGCGCATATGATCATCTTTCCTTTAGGCCTGTCATTGTGGTATGTGAGACCTCATAGAAAAAAGGTAAAAGTAAAGGTTTATAGTCTGATATCAAGTCTTAAGACCTACGGTATCATCCGATTTGACATTTCACCCCCTGGTCATTGGAGCTGTTCTTTCGTGTGCCATTTCAACTCTACGGAGAGCATACAGTCCTGCAGCCATTTCGGCACATTGAACGAATCGTACACATTGCCGTCTCTGTCTTACCAGGTACTCATTTTCACCTGTGTCAAGTGAAGCATTTGAGGGTGATGTGCCTTTCCCAAGGACACAACCTCGAAACAATGTCCCAAGATTGAGAGGAGAGGAACATGAGCATCTTGCACCAAGCGGGATTCGAAACCGCATGACAGACAGCGGCAGTGCCACGCTCCAACCATTGTGCCATGTCCCTCTCTGAACGCACCTGTTTGCTCATAAATGGTTGTCATGGGAACGGAAACACGCATATTTTTAGAATATGAAGAATATATGTATATGGGTTTATAATAACAGTTTTTCATCATTTACTACACGATAAAAATGAAAAAAAATGAGTGTCATTTTTCATTTAAATAAGTCTATTTGACCTTGAGATGACCTTGTCATGACCTTGGGGTAGCACCCCCATGAAACATAACCACAATCCATGTCACCATATGTGGTAGTATTGGACTACATCAGCTTTAATGTGAGTGCTGGTCAGTGGTCTAAAAATGACAATCTGCCTGTTATTTGATCCATTTCTGCCATATCAGAAAGGGCTAACATAAGGGTGATTAGATGGGGCATTACTTCTACAACCCCTATATTACCCCCATAACCTTTATGGGATGTGTTTAGTGTACCCCTGTGTTAGGACCTAGGTGGTTTAGAAATATCATACAGTATATACGTCTCAAATGAACATAATTGGAACAAAATCTACCAAAATAATCTATTTTTACCCAATTTGAGCTGATTTGACCTTGCTATGACCTAGAGATGACCTTGATATGACTTTGGGGTAGCACCCCCACAAAGCACAACCTCAATCCATGTCAACATGTGTAATGGGATTGGGCTTCATCAGGCTCAATGGGAGTACTGGTCATTGGTCCAACCATGACAATCTGCCTGTTATTAGATCCATTTCTGTCATATTAGAGAGGGGTGACATACGGGTGATTTGATGGGGTATTACCCCTCTAACCCCTATATCACCCCCCACTAAACTGTTGGGATATGTTTCGCGTACCTCTGTGTTTGGGCCTAGGTGGGTTAGAACCGTTGTAGATATGTCAAGTGGACATAATTGGAGCAAAAACTACCAAAATAAGCTATTCTACCCAATTTGGGCTGATTTGACCCTGCTGTGACCTTGAGATGACCTTGCCATGATCTTGGGTTGGCGCCCCCATGAAGCACAACCCCAACTCATGTCACCATAATGTACTACTGTTGGGCTTCATAATATTTAATGGGAGTGCTGGTCATTGGTCCAAAAATGACAATCTGCCTGTTATTTGGTCCATTTCTGCCATGTTAGTGAGGGGTAACATAAAGGTGATTTGATAGGGTATTACCCCTACAACCCCAATAATACCCCCATAACCTTTTAGGATGTATTTGGTGAACCCCTGTGTTAGGGCGTATGTGGGTTACAAACATCATAGACATCTCAAATGAGCAAAATTATAGCAAAAACTACCAAATAAGCTATTTTTACGCAATTTGAGCTGATTTGACCTTGCTGTGACCTTGAGATGACCTTGCCATGACCTTGGGGTAGCACCCCCATGAAGCCCAACCCCAACCCATGTCACCTTCAGTAGTATGGTTTAGCTTCATCAGCTTTGATGGGAGCACTGGCTATTGGTTGAAGCAAGAATTTTTTAGGTAAAAGTTTTTGGTTTAAGTATGTCATTCCGTCACACCTAGCGATTATTACGCACACTAGTGTAAGAAATACGTACATCCGCCGCGAAAGGGTAGTTTGTTATGTCCCTGCTGTTTTTGATTTTAAATTGCACTTATGAAGTGTTTCTTGTACCATTGCTAAATTTGAGTGTTTCTCTTCTCTGATCATTTTTTGTAATCGTTGTAATTGATCAATTTCATGAAAATAAATGATCAATATATCAATGTTGGTTGGTCTTGGTGTTGATTGCAGTCAACTCGTGTTTATGTTACCATGATTACCGAACTAATTAGCTAATTCTATTTCAAATCGGTTTCACATACATGTAGTTAGGTAATTGGATTGGTCCCGTAAAAGCAAATAAAAAAAATGATGTGAATGAAAATTATTTATGTTCAGACATGTAAATCTATAGTATCGAAAGGCAAAATGAGTGAAGGCAGTCACGCAAGTGACATCAATGCCATAAGAATTACACAAATAGGAACACGAATCCCTCCCAGATATAATAGATAACAAAACACCTATAATCGGCGAATATTACTACTTTTAGGTGCCACGATCAATTACGTCTAGATAAATATCGTCCATTATTTCAGTTCTACACACGTTTACTATAATCATACTATTATCACATCCTACTCAGCCTACCCGGCCTGTATAAATGTGAAACATTGACCCGGTGTTGGGCTAATGCCAACATTAGTTTAGCATGTTATGAGTCTAAGACCTTTATAAATATTTTACCTTTACAGTGCGGGGATCGATTTTAGACGTCAAAATATGACGTCTCACACGTCAGATTCTGACGTGTAAAGTCGATCCCTTAAATAATACTGAGCCAGCATCTCAGACGGTGGGTCAACATTAAACAAACATTGGTTCAACGTCTCTTTTTTACTGAGTGCAACGCAACACACTTGGTGTTCCAGATCATACACCAAACGTGGATATGATCAACACACTTGGTGTTCCAGGGCATATACTAAACGTGGATATGATCAACATACTTGGTGTTCCAGGTCATAAACTAAACGTGGTTATGATCAACACACTTGGTGTTCCACATCATAAACTAAACGTGGTTATGATCACACAACACACTTGGTGTTCAGTTCATACACCAAACGTGGTTATGATCACACAACACACTTGGTGTTCAGTTCATACACCAAACGTGGTTATGATCACAACACACTTGGTGTTCCAGGTCATAAACCTAACGTAGATATGATCAACACACTTGGTGTTCCAAATGATAAACCAAACGTAGATATGATCACAACACACTTGGTGTTCCAGGTCATAAACCCAACGTAGATATGATCAACATACTTGGTGTTCCAAATGATAAACCAAACGTGGATATGATCACAACACACTTGGTGTTCCAAATGATAAACCAAACGTGGATATGATCAACACAGTTGGTGTTCCAGGTCATAAAGCAGACGTAGATATGATCAACACACTTGGTGTTCGAAATCAGGAACCAAACGTGGTTATGATCACAACACACTTGGTGTTCAAGGCCATAGACCAAACGTAGATATGATCAGAAGCAACCTTAGTGTCCCAGGTCATAGACCAAATGTAGATATGATAAGCACTCTTTGTGTCCTAGGGCATACACGAAACATAAGTATTGTCAGCAACACGCTATGCGTCTCAGACATAGATCAAACGTGGATACGATCAACACCCTTAATGTCCTAAGGCATACACCAAACGTGGATATATATTATGTTTTTATTTTGCGCGGTACTAGGCCCTATAGCTTACAGATCGCCCACCAGTTCACGAATTACAGAAAACTTATCTGGGATCAGTCGTCTCCTAATCCGTTTATTTACTCCATTCTAGCATAATTAATTAATCATAAAACGAGAGAGAAGGTGGTTGACTTAAAGGCTTATGTCAAAGTGATACGTTGATAAGTTGGACCAATTGCTTAAGCCCTTACACTAAGGATCGATTTTAGACGTCAGAATCTGACGTCTAAAATCGATCACCGCACTGTAAGTGTACAAATATTTGTAATGGCCACAGACCCATAACATAGGTATTTAAATGAGTCGGAGAGAGCCAACTAAGACATTTATGATGATTTCAAATTGAAAAAAAAACAAAAATAATTCAGCGCTTTACGGGTTAAAGTGAGTCTTCTGTGTTATTAGTCTGATAGCAGCTGGATCTTCATTGACTATGACATGCAATTATCCGCTGTCGAAGGGAGGAAATCATTCTCATAAAAACTCCCCTATCCAGGCTTTGTATGCTACCATCTTTTTTTGACGTAGTAATGGCGAAAATGCGCCACCCCTTCAATGTCATTCGCGACATAATCATAATATAATGTACAAATAATTCTAGTACAGCTCGTTTTGTATAAATGACGCTATTGCATCACGTCTGCTTTCTCACGAAAAGCTGCTATCTTCATTTATTTTTTCAATGTAACTCTTACACCGCTGAAACATTTTTTTATAAACAATGGAAACCAAAATTGATGCCATGTAAAAAATATGAAAATAACATCTCGAATAGCTATTCGCGCTGGCATCAAACACGAGACGTTGAAAAAAATTCGGGTAAATGTTGCATCATCGTCTGTGACGCTGGCCCAGCATTGTTTTAACCTCGCACTGGGTAGAGAATGATATACTGTACGTGTATACCATGTGATGAAGTATACTCGCAAGCATACAGAGTTAATTAACAGTACGGGATAAAGTCAACCCATGGAGATCTCTACTATCTCCATGGTCAAACCTATCAGTGCTAGCATCGGGAAAACTTCTAAACAAGGAGGATATACTAAAATCACACGCACTGAAGTCGGCTCGATATTCAACAGCAAATCCGCCCCAGAATTTATGGATTGCCTATTATACATTTTTCCAGTAATCTTAGTGATAAGAAAAAGAGTGTGTGTTCGTGATCCAGTTGAATAAATGCATTAGGCTCAGTATATCAGATTAAAACAAAAAACAGTTTGCTGGGATGATTGTTTCTGGCCTGGAAGCCATTCTGGCTTGATTGATTAATATTAAGAATTAAGTACAAAGTTGGCTTTTAGTAAAATCTGTTGCCGACAAACCTCCATCAGCTGGTTCTTTTAAGCAGCCATATAAATGTGGCTTTCATTCTAAATCAATTTTTTAGTGAACTACTATTATTATTATGATTTATAGTACATATAATCTCTAATAATAACTATCCACAATCCTAACATTTGAAAAAAAATAGGAAATCATTCTTATTTCATTAAGTTGATCATAGAATTAATTTTATACCGAAATGGCTGTAAAATCCTGGAGATGATGTGACATTTATTTGTTGCTCGATCACTAATGGGGGTCGTCAGACCGCTATTACGGTCAAACAATTCTGGCCCCTACTTGACCGCATAGGCTCCCATCTACTGTAGTTGTTTTGCATGAACAACAAGAATATAGATAGCAGGTTTTATGTGGACGCCGACGCCACCAATTGGATGAATGAATGGATGGATGGATGGATGGATGTATGGATGTATGGATGTATGGATGGATGGATGGATGGGTGGATGGGTGGATGGATGGATGGATGGATGGATGGATGGATGGATGGGATGGATGGATGGGTGGGTGGATGGATGGATGGATGGATGGATGGATGGATGGATGGATGGATGGATGGATGGATGGATGGATGGATGGATGGATGGATGGATGGATGGGTGGATGGGTGGATGGATACATGGATGGATCTTTAATCTTTAAATATTTTACTTCGCAGTCCTCCTCAATAGAGTATCAGGCGAAGGGATGGTGCTGAGCGGCCGACCAGACTAATCGCTCAGTTGGCTCTTGAAAGCTGCTATTGATCTGAATTCAATAGCAGCTGGTGGAAGATGATTCCAATCGGGTATGGTTT
Organism: Flabesymbios commensalis; assembly: GCA_964017125.1. Taxonomy (NCBI): domain Eukaryota; kingdom Metazoa; phylum Annelida; class Polychaeta; order Terebellida; family Flabelligeridae; genus Flabesymbios; species Flabesymbios commensalis. Next base: position 59,252,219 of record OZ024912.1, read on the forward strand.
TGTACAAAAAAGAATTTTGTCCCAGCGTGGTGTTAGCTCTAATATGTTTGAATGATTTTTTATGTTTACCACGAGTTATTTCGTCTGCTGGGGTTAAAAGGTCACCGACAGGTACAGCAATTGATCCGTTTAAAATTTTGTACAGGCTTGTCAGCTTGAAGTTCTTTTTTCTAGTTTGTAAGTCAGTCCAATCTAGATTTTGGATAAGCGCTTTTACACTTGATTTACGCTGGTAGTTGTTTGTTATGAAACGTTCAGCAGCTCTTTGAATTTTGTTTAATTTATCAATGTCACCTTGCCTGTATGGATCCCATACAGGACCAGAGTATTCCAAAAGTGACCGAACCATTGAAAAATATGCAATAATTTTGAGGGCGATCCCTTTAAATTCCTCCTTAAGAAACCCAGTGTAGAATTAGCCTTACTCGCAATTTTGGAGATGTGATCCCCCCATCCCAGGTTCTCACTGATGCTGACTCCCAAGTAAGGTGAATTTGTAACTTGTCCGAGTGTGACCCCTTTGAGCTATTTCTTTAGCCCGGGGTCTCTTCACTCGGACGACAGAACATTTGAATGGGTTGAATTTCATCCCCCAAATGTCTGCCCAGCGCTCCAAGTTAGTTAAGTCCTCCTGCAGTTTTTCTTAGTCAGCCTTAGTTTTAATGGGCCGGTAAAGGAGGCAGTCTTCAGCAAAGAGTCTAACATCAGATGAGACCGAGAATGGGAGGTCATTAATATAGCATAGAAATAAGATCGGGCCAAGTACTGTACCCTGTGGTACACCAAAACCTACATGAGCAGTGTCCGAAAAGCTACCATCTACTACTAAGTTTTGTGTCCGACTGGTGAGAAAATTTTGAATCCAAGGTAGTGTAGGTCCCCTAATTCCGTAATGATCAAGTCTGTGTATTAAATGTTGGTGGGGAACTACATCGAAAGCCTTACTAAAATCTAAAACAATTATATCAGTTTGAATTTTGTCCTCGTAATTTTAAACCAGATCTTCAGTCGTCAGTAGTAATTGGCTTTCACAGGAGTGCTCTGCACGGAAACCGTGTTGCACAAAAATTTTGTTTTAGGTAAATGGGCCATGATGTTCTTGCAAATAATGTGTTCGAGCAATTTGGCACAAACACATGTCAAGGAGATCGGCCTGTAGTTAGAAGCAGTATGCCGATCTCCCTTTTTAAAAACAGGGGCTACATTAGCCTCGACCCATTTATCGGGTAATTTCCCAGTCCGGATAGAGTGTTCGAAGATATCAGTCAAAAAAGGAGATATCTCCTTGGCAGCATTTTTGAGGAGTAAATTTGGGTGTTCATCAGGTCCGGGTGCTTTATCGACGTTCAGTTCACTCAATAATTTAGTTATACCAGATTGTGTAATTTCATTATTATTCATGGGAGTTGTTGGTGGTCCTTCTAATTTAGGCATATTAGTGGTGTCCTCATCAGTAAATACTGAGCAAAACTATTGGTTGAGGATTTCGGCCTTGCGCCTGCTGTCTGAATGCAGCTGGCCATCATGCAATAAAGGAGACACACCACACCTATCCTGGCGCTGTGATTTTATATAGCGCCGGAAAAGCTTTGAATTTTTAGTTTCCAGAGATGTTAAAAGTTTGTCGTTAATAAAAGACCAACGGGCACGTCTAAGGTTTCGCTGCGTGTCCCGTTTCTGTAATTTATATTTTGCCCAAAGGTCAGGTTTTTTTGAAGTTTTCGCTCTGTTCTAAAGTCTTGCCTTTTTTGAATAGCCTTGCGGAGCGATTTATTAAGCCAGGGCAAGTTCTGGCGTTTAGATGTTAATTTTGTTGGTACAAATTCATTCAGGCAGTCCATCAAGATAGAAATTTTCCATTCACCGAATAATTGGGACTGTCTTTGGAAAAGGAGGCCCAATGTCTCTTAATTTCTTGCCTGATGTTTTCCCAACTTGCTTTTTTGAACTGACGCACTGGGCGAGCGGTTGAACGTCGATACGGGGGTTGATGTCGGCTTCTGTCAGTACTGCACAGTGGTCCGAAATTCCGGGTACGCTGCGGGATGATTTTATTAATCCTGGTTTATTAGTTATAAAAAGGTCTAGAATGTTTTTGTCTCTGGTGGGTTCTTTTTGTACTTGGGTCAAGGCATGGTCATCCAGGCTAGACAAAAGATGTTCGCACTGCCCCTTGCTGGTGGCTGAGGGCAAAACTAGACTATTTTCCCAGTCTATGTTCGAAAGATTAAAGTCTCTACCAAAGATGAGGGTTTGTTTTGAATTTTTTCGGAAGGAGATCTAAAGATCTGCTGAATTCTTCCATTTTTTAATTTTTGAGCCAGGAGGTCGATAATAGGATCCGAGAATTAAGGATTTTAATTTGTCAAAGTGGACTTTCGCCCATAAAAGTTCCGTGTCTGTAACAGTATCAGGGAGGAGTGATACGTCATAATTTTATTTGACAGCGATAAACACTCCTCCCTTAGAATAAGGGTTCTCCAGTTTTTAATTTTCTTTGAATGTCTACGGTCGATAATTGGGCCACTGTGCAGCACTGGTTCGAAGTCAGAAATTGGCGATTTAATTTCTATGCTTTCAGATGAATGAAAATAATTTGCTGTTCCTATTTGAAAACTATGGAAGATATTTCGTTCATAATTTGGGTTGTCACAATTATAGCTAATCCAGGATACGTTCGTGGTCGAGAAGTCTCTAACTGTGTGCGAACCCATGTCCACACAATTTTTGTGGAACCACAGGTCACAGGTGTCACAGCAAATTCCACATTGGTCCCATGTGACCGCTAGGTCGCAGTAGCCACAGGGGAAAATCGATGAATTTTGACTTCCAGGACTTAAAGGACCTGGATTTAATTCTACTTGGCCGGATAGTAAAATAGGGACAAAACAAACACCAAAATCTAATTTAGGGGGCTAGAATGACGATTGCCAAACGCGAGGGTTGATTTTTTACCCAGGCAGTTCCTTGTGTTTAGAAGGAGGTGAAAATGAGTGGCCGCCTAGCAAAAATAATTCTCGGTGTCATCAAAATGTCATGTTCACCACAGTTCAAGAGAATTTCGTGGAAGCCGTTTTCCCTTCCTTCTGCCTCGTCTCCAATTCGGAAGAGGACTAAACTGGTCAAGATAGCGACCAAAAAACATTTGAAAATGGCAAAGTGAAACGCATGATCAGGCGTGAAGGGCTGGGAGCCCATGCCAGAGCCGCAGTGTTTGTTTTTTGCGAATGCCTTGTTTATTTCATGGGCGCGGCCATTTTGGCCGGAAGCTCTGGTCACGTGATCTTTGCGTGATCTCGACGGTGCCATTTTCGATTTCGAATTTTGTCTTGATTATCGCTCACTGTCAGTGTTGTGAACCTAGAATAACATTCAGAAAATGTTAATTTAGATCTAAAAATAATTTGTATTGTCCGCTTAGGTGTTAGGCCTACTTATCTGATAGTATTAATTGAGAAATGTCGGTTTATCAATTTACCGACATAATTTAGAATTTTGTTGAGCCAATTTCGCAGCGTCGAGTCGGTTTCGCTCATGCGCACTCCACGATGGATGGATAGATGGATGGATGGATGGATGGATGGATATGAGGATGAATGGATCGATTTGAGGATGAATGGATTGGTGGATGGATGTGACAGGTAAATGAATGAACGATATTATAACGAACGAACGAATGAATGGACCTACATATGCTCCTTTTGTGTTTATAGAGGCTGATCTAGGCGTAGGATGATGGTATGACAATCACATGTCATATGCCCTCAAGGCACACGATTCAAATATACGTCAAGTACCCAGAACTTCAAGGCCAGATGAAGTCCCTAGAACTACTCTGGGAGTGAACCTTAAAGGCTAGATAAAATCATCAGAACTACTCTGGGAGTAAACCTTAAAGGCTAGATAAAATCATCAGAACTACTCTGGGAGTAAACCTTAAAGGCTAGATAAAATCATCAGAACTACTCTGGGAGTAAACCTTAAAGACCCGGGGAAGTCTTCAGAACTACTCTTGGAGTGAACCTTGATGGCCAAAGAAAGTCCTCAGAACTACTCTGGGAGAGAAACTTAAAAGCCAAATAAAGTCACAAGAACTACTCTGGGAGTGAAACTTAATGGCCAGATAAAGTCCTCAGAACTACTCTGGGTGTGAAACTTAAAGGCCAGATAAAATCCTCAGAACTACTTTGGGAGTGAAACTTAAACGTCAGATCAAGTCACAAGAACTATTCTGGGAGTAAAACTTAAAAGTCAGATAAAGTCACAAGAACTACTCTGGGAGTGAAACTTGAAAGTCAGATAAAGTCACAAGAACTACTCTGGAAGTGAACCTAAATGGCCTGATAAAATCCTCAGAACTACTCTGGGAGTGAAACTTAAAAGTCAGATAAAGTCACAAAAACTACGCTGGGAGTGAGCCTTAATGGCCAGATAAAGTCACAAGAACTACTCTGGGAGTGAAACTTAAGTCAGATAAAGTCACAAGAACTACTCTGGGAGTGAAACTTAAAAACCAGATAAAGTCACAAGAACTACTCTGGGAGTGAAACTTAAAAACCAGATAAAGTCACAAGAACTACTCTGGGAAGGAAACTTAAAAGACAGATAAAGTCCTCAGAACTACTCTGGGAGTGAAACTTAAAAGTCAGATAAAGTCACAAGAACTACTCTGGGAGTGAACCTTAATGGCCAGATAAAGTCCTCAGAACTACTCTGGGAGTGAAACTTAAAGGCCAGATAAAATCCTCAGAACTACTCTGAGAGTTGAACTTAAAAGCCAGATAAAGTCACAAGAACTACTCTGGGAGTGAAACTTAAAAGTCAGATAAAGTCACAAGGACTACTCTGGGAGTGAAACTTAAAAGTCAGATAAAGTCACAAGAACTACTCGGGGAGTGAAACATAAAAGTCAGATCAAGTCACAAGAACTACTCTGGGAGTGAAACTTAAAAGTCAGATAAAGTCACAAGAACTACTCTGGGAGTGAAACTTAAAAGTCAGATAAAGTCACAAGAACTACTCTGGGAGTGAAACTTAAAAGTCAGATAAAGTCACAAGAACTACTCTGAGAGTGAAACCTAAAAGCCAGATAAAGTCACAAGAGCTACTCTGGGAGTGAAACTTAAAAGCCAGATAAAGTCCTCAGACCTACTCTGAGAGTGAACCTAAAGACTAGATGATGTCCCCAGAAGTATTATAGGAGTGAGCCTCAAAGGTCAGGTGAAGTCCCCAAAACTACTCTGGGAGGCAACCTCAAATGCCAGATGAAGTGCTTAGAATTATTCTGCGTAAAGTAATTCACCACTCTATTTTTACTCAATTTTAATAGCGAGAGTATATCATCGATGTACTGGGACATGGAGGGGGACATGGAGACATGGAGACATGTTGGCATAATTGGCCACGCCTCTTAATACACAATCTTCGCAGGATCACACCTTTTTTAGAAACTAAGTACCCTAAGAATAAAACTCACTTCTCATGCATTTTTAGTCCTGATTTTCCCAATTCTGAAAATACCCTTCCTCAAACGAGCTGCCAAAAACTGAAACAGCTTTCCCATTTAAATCTACAAGCATAATTTAAATTAATCATTCATATACTGGAGATGTTCGTAACTAAAATAACTCGTAACTAAAATAATAACTAATTACATGTGATGAATGTCGTTTTATGCTTATCCATGCGTTCCATCTCTACTTTCCAGTAAGAGGACGCTACCTCAAGTATCCAAAACATTGAGTAGCAGATAAAGATTCCGAAGAATCTTCAATTAGAGGCAAAGGCTAAGCAACCTTTAAGGTCACTTCATTAAGTTTTTGATAATCCTCAAAAATCACATAGTCCCAACTTTATTTTTACCAAAATAATAAGAAAATACCATGGACTAGTGGGTGGCTCTACCCTCTCGAGCATATCCTTCACTTGGTATTCCTCCTCCAACGGTAGTCTCTGAATAATGTCAGTGTACATATTGTGTTTCAGCACACCTTTAAGACTCAGCTCTTTAGAAAAAAAGTTTCAATTTGATGCTAGAAATGTACATGTAGTCACCTTTTTATGAGTCAAAATAAGCTCATAAATGAAAAACACACAACACGCGGAGATGGAAAGACAAAATGTGTTGTTACATCATTGACAGATATAACATATCTTGTCTGTGAAAATACATCTCTTAGTGCTTAATTCGTGCTGTTATCAGTGCAGCGTATTTTACAAACCTATATATTATAATTTATTTTAATTTTTTTCTTGACTGACTTATAAGCCTCATGGGCTGAGTACTGTGTGTGTATCATGACATGATAATTATGACTTTGAAATGTGGATAAATGTACAATGTCAGTTTACTGAAGTAATCAATCAATCAATCGTAACTGGAGGGTAATGTGTATCCGCTTTAGGTTTCGGTGACGTTTGATGTAAATCATTTTAGTTTTAACATAAAGTTATGGACATTATTATAACCACATTAAATTTAGTGCTACATATAGATACGAGCTATTACTGGAAGTGTTTTCGATTATTGGGCACAGCTGTGGAGTTTTTGCACAGAAAGGTTGTGCACAATTTGAGAGACTAATGCTGCAGTAATGCTAAACTTGAATGGTAGCCATGTGCGAAAACAATGAAACATGATCAATCGCTTTTTCTTCAGCGGTGAAATTGCAGAAGACGATTTCGAAACTAGAGACTCTGATTTAGGGATATTTTATATTAGAAATATAACACACCCCAACACGGACATATTATTATAAATTTACACCCATGTGTCACCAGGCTTAATCCTTGTGTTGCTAGGACCATATCTATTTTCGGTTTTAAACATCAAACAAGTGTTAAACTACACGAAATGTCACTGAAGTTTATAACCTCTACAACGCTGCAATATTTTTGTATAGTTCATGGAGACCAAAGTTTTGTTTTCAACTTGAGATCATCATAAATTTATTTTCTCAGTTAGCTCTTTCCGTTTCATTTGAATACCTATATTACGGGTCTGTGGCCTTTATACATTTTTAATTCTTCCAGTGCGTGGATCGTCTTTATACATCAGATTTTGACGAATAAATACGGTTCCCGTGCTGAAAAGGTTTTTGAAAAAAGGTATGCTCAGGTAATCGAATCATTAAATTTTACAGTTGCATATTTCTCACAAATGGAAGTTTTTTTCGCTATTTAAAGCTGGGTTGCGACTTGTTTTGTAGCGCAAGCACGATTTGCAGCACTTTCTCCTTTACTTTTGACAAAAAACATCGTACGATAAAGATTATTATTAGGCCTGATATTTGAATTTTGTTCAGGTTCTTCTAGAGTAGTGTTCGTAGAGTGTTCAGTGACTGAATGCAGATTGTTATCCGTGTACATCGTCATACACACTCTTAACACAAGAGGTTTTTGAATGTTCTTTCCCATATAGTGATATAGAGAAAGGTTCCACATACCTGGTATCAATAACATATTATCTATTCTTGCTGGTATGTATGTGGAACCATTAACACTATATTGGAAAGAACCTTCAAGAACTCTTTGTGTTGAGAGTGTATAGTATATATTCGTCTGTATTTATTATACTCTTATATAAATAAGATCTACCACCAGTAGTGGGTATGAACATAACTGGGAACCACAGAGTGGAACGGAAAGAGTGTCAACAGGCAGTTATGCAAATCTTAATGAATTGTGAATACATTTTAATACAGCAGTGGTCAGAATGTTCCTTTTAACTGCATTGTTAGAGTTTCCATGTATGATAATTAGAGACAATGTGTGTAACCCGGAGGAAGGGACAAGCAGTACTATAGTCAATAATAATATTCCAAATATCTAACATATATCTTCCAAATAAGCTAGGACATTACGAATAGTACAGAGACTTCGTTTCAGTGTTCTATTGATTAGATGTATGTCCCAGAAACGAGCTTCCGTTAGAAATTCTCTCCGCGAAAACACTCATTTTTTGGTCAGGCGTTTCCCACTTTTCCCCTTGGAGGTTCTGTTGAACCAGACGACAATAGTTGCAAACGGATATATGACAATAGTCCGATCACGGGTGTGTTTTGTGGCGCCTCTGAGCCCGGACCGCCGCGAATTTAGGTATATTTGTTCCAGTCTATGTTGTAAAAGAATGTGCCATTGATGCGTAAGGGGTTTATTTATTTTTGTATAATTATAATTTTTATAAAGAGTCCACGCGATTTTTATTCATCCAAAATGAGAATTGAGAATACAAATTTAAATCTGTGGATGTGCAAGGAATGAAAACATAATTATATTGTTCTTCGATTTCAAGAGGCATGTCGTGTGTGTCTTGCGTAAAACGACCGATTATTGATTGGCAAGCTCAGGTGCTGGAGTGGGAAAGGTTGACGACGAAGAACAGTTGAGAAAGACATCAAGGGAGAAAAAAGAAGCGGGTCCTAAAAAGAGAGGAGGCAGAAAAAATCCCAGAGGTGTGATCCGACTAATTAGATTTGAAATGAAAGCAAGCAAAGCGCCAGGTCGGGGCGGGGAGGAAATGAGGGGCATTTTGTAAATGTGCACTCGGCGTCTTCTGCGGGCTGGGGAGCACCCCTCCCTCGATTACACGGATCAGTGTATCCGTGTGAAGGATCAGGATAGAGTGCATCCATGTTATAATGAGTATGATGCCCCCAGTGATCCTCTTGTAACCCTTACAGCGCTGAAATATTTTTGCATAAACCGTGGAGACCAAAGGGTTTTTTTCAATTTGAAATCATCATAAATTTCTGAGTTGTCTCTTTCTGATTCATTTGAATACCTGTGTTATGGGTCTACGGCCATTAGAAATATTTTAATTCTCCCATTGGGAGATCGTCTTTATACGTCAGAATCTGACGTCTACGTCAGATTCTGATGTATAAAGTCGATCCCCGCATTGAAAGGGTAACCCTTATCCTGCTGATCACGACTATTTTTTTAGGCCGTCTTATCAGTCGACCAAATCGCTGTTATTGTGAATGAAATGTGTGTCTAAACATCAAGATTTGCAAATATCTGTGCTCAAATTAAACAAATATGAGTAATGTTTAGCCATTTGAAGTTGTGGGTCGCGGTAGCGAGACACAACTTTAAGTGGGTGAACATTTAAATATATTAACAGGATAAGGGGTAATATCTGGGGATAGGTACAATTTGAACTTAAAGTTTGATCTCTTTAGCTCTAAAACGGTGTTAAATTTCCATTGGATCACAATGGATTTTTATTTTTTAATTAATTAATACCACAGTTTTAAATGCCCTATTTCTTATCCACCAACAAACAAATTGACCAAAACATTGATTGGGTCATTATCTAATCGATAGGGGTAGACCTCAAAGTGGAATTATCTTTTAGCAGAAATAAAAAAACGTGCTGAATTATCATTTAAAAATAACGCGTTGGAAAGGTGCTGATGTGAATGTGCGTCCTTTGGAGACCAGAGAGTGGTGGTGTGTGTTGTGAGAAGTCCGGTGTCGCGTGATGATCCCGTTTCATTGGAGACACGCTGATCCATGCGTGCAACAACTGCATAATTACAGGCATCAGGTGTGACTGGGACCGTGATGCGGATTGTTTCAATTTGCCGGGTTTGCCAGCGGCTGTATGGACACCAATCACGCCTCTTCTGGTGCCCTGCAGGAACTGCAGGTTATGGCCACCATGCTGCCATATACTTTGTCCTCGTCTTTCATGAGGACCCGGTGAGGTCCACTGGATCAGCTACCTTCTCAGCAAACACGATACGTTCAACAAATGTCGTTCATTGTTGGCCTATTGTCTGCCCCACATTGATTCAACACATTACGCGGAATGTTTCCTCTATAAATTGTATTTTAGGAGCGAACTATTATTCCCTTTCACCCTTTAACCGTCAAGTTATTTGATTGGAATTTTCACTCACTTATAGTTGTGTCTCGCTGACGCGATCCACAACTACAAGTGAGTGAAAATTATGCAGATTTGATCAAATAAAGGTCGACTCTTTTCAAATCTTGCTGATTGGTGTCACGTTTTATCTTCAACATATTTAAAAAATGATACATAGTGTGCTATAAAATGAAAACCCCAATATAATCGAGACCGGCGGTTAAAGGGTTGATACTGCGACCCTTTGACATATTTAACTTTCAATTATTCATCTATTCTAGTTTCCTATACTTTGCATCATACATTTAGAAAATAATCTATGATTGTATATATTATTATTAAATAGCTTATAATATTGTAAATTTCAAATCGGTATCATTGCAAATGACATGTTATTGTTGCACAATATAGGATTTCATAACAAATTATATTGTCATGTCCTCACATTAAAACATCAACTTTATATGTTATTCCTGGTTCTTCTCCAATTTACTTTTCACTATAATTTGATCTTTTTGTCGTCCATAATGAACAGAGGTCTATGTGTAATCGTTTTTTTGTTCTTTGAAGTGTAATGTCTTTTTATCAGCACAGTCAACAAAAACAATTTAAAAATCCACCTAATGTTGTGTTTTGAGTTTGCGTGACATATTTCAACTAGACTTGGTGCTTAAAGGGTTAATTTATATGTATTTCTATAATCATATATAAATATACCAATATACTTTTATCTCTACTGGAGCTGATATATGCAGCATAAACATGTCATTTGCATTATTACTATTTTCAAATATACGGTAATATATGTTTTTTTACTCTAAATCAATTTTTATGTATGCAGATATTTTGGTCCATTTTAACCTTTACGGACAATTTTTGTCAAGGTTACCCGGTCAAATTATGAGACATATGTATTTGAAAGGGAAAACATTGAAGGTGTTTTATGAACAATCCCTTCAATTTGATGTGCTCTACAGAGATTTTTATGTAAACAAAAGTTCTAACCCTTAGAGGTTAAGAGGACATTAGATACCAGAGTGTATCAGAGTATGTCTATGTATATATGCTTATTGAGAAATGGCCAAATGGCCAAATTATACGTGTGGTTTTTCTGTTTCTATTTGTGTTTGTCATACTCTTTTTAGGCACATAACAGCATCTGGTTTGTCCTTCATCTCTCTCTCACATGTTTTTGTATTATTATGGACTGTCATGTCTGTGGAGTCATATTATGACGAAATTCTCAAAAACATTGATTTATTTCAGCAGGGCATTTAAGAAATTAGTAAAATATATATAAAACAAGTTTTTTTAGACAAGAACAAATATTATTTCAAATCAGAAAAGGCCTAGCGTTTTCTCCAAACGTTTAAATAATACAGTTTTTTTTTATTATTGTACGCTATTTTAACATTATATCCAGGGTAAAATTTTAAATTTCTTCTTCAGTTTTAAAATTCCATGAATTCTTTTCACTATTTTTGTATCAAGTTCATGTAATAATATGTTTCTCTGGTCAGATTTATCACGTTTATTTTATTGACATCATATCAATAATTTACAGATATTGTACATGAACATGACAAAATAGACTATAAATTATTAGCTGAATGTTCTAGAAGCACATTGAGACATACACTGTGACTCATTATACATAACGTGGCTGTAGGAACATAACTCTGATAAAACCTTAAAGTGCTGAAAGATTTTTGTATAAACCATTGAAAACGGACATGAATTTTAATTCATCATACATTTCTTAGTTAGCTGTTTCAGATTCATTTAAATGCCTATGTTATAGGTCTAGGGCCATTTTGAATATGTTTACTCGTATATATTGCGGGGATCGTCTGTAGACGTCAGATTGTAACATCTAAAGTCGATCCTTGACGTCCGAATCTGACGTCGGTAGACGTCAGATTGTGACGTCTAATGTCGATACCCGCGCTTTAAGAGTTAACAAATCCATTTAATAAGAAAAAGCAAGCATGCATTTCAATGACTCTTCAGCAACTCGTATCCATTTCGGAATAGCATCAACCATTGTACATACTATTTTGTTTCATCAACCATGACAAATAATCGGCGTCATTTAAAACCCTATGATCATGCTGATATAACGCCAGATAAAAATAAATTTTGTCAGCGCGATAACCATCGCTCAGAGACCCGCTGTGTACGCATAGCATTCGGGTGGTAATATTATAGTGATGCAAATAGCGAACCTAATAACTAACACAACGCCAGCAACAGCACACGTTAACCCAATGCTTGGTCAGTGCTAGTCCAGCGTCTCAGACGGTAGGCCAGCATTTAATCAGCATTGGACTAACGTGTCATGTGTACAGGGAAGACAATTAGCCACACTTTGGCTCAGAGCATATCCAATATCTAACATGCATTATTTGATAACATCTTAAATAGATTTACACAATAATCACTGGTTAATCCGCATTGCATATCCATCCATGCAGCCATAGAAATTATGCTAGAGAAACTAGAAGTTATTATGATGGACAGATGCACCAAGAGATATTATATGCATTTGAATTCAGGCGTGATGAGATTTTAATCAAGTTAATTATATTAGGCCACCGATGCGCTTTCATCAGTCGAAACTACCGCCAGCGACTGTTCTAAATATCATATCACCAGCAGACAAATATCTCGGGAGACATTGTGACAATCTATGAGGGAAACCTGCTAAATTAATAAACCACGTATTGTATGTCGGCCGATAATATAGGCAGAATGCGGCATTAACCCACCGTTTTGCCGACGCTGCAATATTTGCAGTTTTACAGACGCTGTTTATTACTCTCATCTGACACCAGATCAGGGAAGATTGGCGCCTCTTTGCGGGGAATTCCAGGTCAAGAGACAACTCCCGCTTTTAGTGCCACCCGATAGTCGGCAGCCGAAAGACAACACTCGACAGTAACCCTCGCAAACCTCGCGATCCGCCGGAGACACACCCATTTCCCTTTCAGCGGGGGCGATCCCACGTTTGCCACCAAAAAAATCTCCGACACAAAATGGCGGTGGCATCGCGGGTCATCAGCACTGATTAGACCTATTTACGAGCTGTCTCCGAAGGTGGACGGCCGAGCGGCCGCAATCAGCTGGCGGCCCTTGGCCCCAGTTAATAAACCGGCGGTCGGCCGAGATGGCAGACGCGATTTCTTCCCTTTATGAAGGTAAATGTAGGCGAAGTGTAATTTTGCGTGTCGCTGGCCATCTGAGACTTTGACAGCCAGCCTCTTTGTCCGAGCCTGGTCGCCACCTCTAATTGTTTGAGGCACCACGGTTGATCTATGGATCGAGTTTTGGAATCCTCCGGATTCCGAAACTCGATCCATAGATGAATCCGGACTCAAGGCTCGATGAAAGTGTATTTTCATAAAACGCATTCAAGCGCAAAATGCGGCACTGTATCATGCCTGCAATTCCCTCCAGATGGGATGCAGGGACAGATCTCTGTACTGTAGTCGTCCGGATCGCAGAGGGTCACCTGCCACGCGTCATATTGTCAGTAAAGGTCACCCCTCCCGCGAAACGACCTCTAATAAAACGGCAAAATATCAATTATATTTGAATTATAAGGAAGCCGGCGGGTCAGGTGGCCCGGTCATTGTCTCACGACCCTGCGAAAGCAGAGCCACCTGGGGAAAGCCCGGCAAACTAGCCTCGAGTAAGCGGATCCGTGAACGTGAGCACCCTTTACGGCCCGGGGCTGTCACGCAATGTGGTCGGCACATACCATGGACGAAGAGGTGTGTACCTGATATGTCTCGTCTATTTTCATTTTTGTCCGGGCTTCCTTAAACATCATGCCCTCAATAATGCCACCACAATGTATAGTATGCCTTGATTGAAATACTCCCCATTTGGTCATCTCCAGATGGTCATCTCGACCAATCGGAAACCTACGATATATCGTAACTTTAAGGTTTTGAAATTGCCTGAATATCACTTGAAAAAAAAAAATATAACAAATTGTACATTATGTTCTGTAACTACATCAAACACAAAACATGTGTATAACATTTATGCAACGTCGGCTAAAAGTGTTCGACATTGGTCCGACGTTGTACAAATGTTATACAAATGTTTTGCTTTACTGGGATGTGTTGAAACCCGCCTGTTACATCAAAACAACTGACTGACGGATGGTCGGTAGCCCGGACCTCTGATAGGTTACTTCGACACAAGGGTTGTGAAAACGGTGAAATGCTAAATCGTGTAGGCTATATATTATTTAGCTGAATTATGATGTCGTATACGAATAAGAGATGTGAATAAGAGATGTGAACAATAACATGCTGTGTGAAACTTTCTGTGGTTTTCAGATATGATTCTCATAAATACAATTACAGCTGCTAATATAACGGTGATCGCTAAATAATACTAGTATACGATGCAATGGAATTGAATGGAATTGAATGCAATGCAATGCAATGCAATGCAATGCAATGCAATGCAATGCAATGCAATGCAATGCAATGCAATGCGATGCAATGCGATGCGATACAATGCAATGCGATGCGATGCGATGCGATGCAGTGCAGTGCAGTGCAGTGCAGTGCAGTGCAGTGCAGTGCAATGCAATGCAATGCAATGCAATGCAATGCAATGCAATGCAATGCAATGCAATGCAATGCAATGCAATGCAATGCAACGCAACGCAACGCAACGCAACGCAATGCAATGCAATACAATGCAATGCAATGAATTACATTACAATGCAGTAAAAATATAATGCAAGGCAATGCATTGTACACAGTCATAAATTAGCCTTTACCAGTACCATTGTCAACATAACAATACCAAGTGTCTTTTAGAGCTGAACACAACAGGACCGGTTATCCAATTAATTTAATCTTCTTGTAATAAAAAGTATCGATGAGTCGTACACACATGTACCGGGTCTATCATTGTGGATAATGATATTCTGAGGTAGATCCCTATCCAGATGAACCACACTTAACCCTTTCAACGCTGAAATATATTGCATAAGGCATGGAGACCAACGTTTTTTCATTTTGAAATCACCATAAATGTCTTCTAAACTTTTTCTGCTTCATGTGTGTGCTTCATGTTATGGGTTTACTGTCATTATAAATATTTTAATTCTTATAGTGCGGGGACCGTTTTTATACGTCTACAGACGTCAGATTCTGACACATAAAGACGGTCCCCGCGCTGAAAAGGTTAAATAAATGTTAGTTCAATCATTCAGTCAGCTTCATCACTGTTGCCATTTTTACAATAAACTAACTTATTCGTGTAATAATATTATTATTAACATTGAATGACACTTTTGCTTAACATTATTTTTATTTTTTGTCATGGAATATAAGACACAGCCGTAATCATAAGTGGTTTTTTTATTTAGAGCTTTAATATTGGCACTAACCATCAAGCATTTATTATACCTTTGAAATTGTCATCGTTGCATCTACTCGATATCAGCGTCATTTCATAAACGTTAAAACGATATATCAAAATTACATTTTTTGCCGAATACTGTTTCTATGTATAGACTTTTTTCTGCATGTTTCGGCTAATTAGGGGCTCTCCATGGAAATATAGAGTTCACTTGTTACTTCAGGATGGGCCCTGGGCTTATCGTTATTAGTGCAGAATGCAACCGGTTGCATTATTTTCGCAAAATTTATTACACCATCACCCGAGGAGGTAGATTTGCTGACAATTATATTTGTATCAGATTGTACTAAAAATCAATTTCTATTATAATCGGCACAATAATGATTACAAAAATGTGTTCTATTTTCCCCGATCACCCAGGGCACGCCGGATGTATACTGGGTTGGAACAATGATTCGCCAACGTTTTCGATTATTCTCACAATAAACCGACGGGGGAAATAGACAAGTACCCGTACAGCAAGCACGAAACGTTCATCCAAATTTGATTCAATGTTGGGCCAGCGTCGCAGACGGTGGCCTAACAATAAACCGACGTTGGCTAAACGTCTTGTGTTTACTGGGTACTTATTCAAGGGGGGTATACATTTTCAATACCATGTTTATAGAATTGAAATGTATTTCTTCTTAGATATCTTGGTCGGTATGTTATAATCATTTTCCCGATTTGAAAAAATATGTATCACTATTATAAAAATATCATAGAAATTGAATCAGTAATTATGGAAGATAGAAAACGATTTCTAGCTGAACAAGGGTTGCTGCAGTCACTGATTAGAGAGGAAATTAAATGTGGAAGCCAAACGCCTTGAGGATGCTGCCTTTCATTTGTGCTTAAGCCTATTTCTTCCGTATTTATCTGGTGAAGCCTCTAGACAGGAGTGATATCAAGATTAAATGATTGAATGATCACTGCCACATCACCCGTGCGACGCCATGTCTATTGGCAATGTCTATTGGCAATGATAAACATTTTCAATACTAGCCACTTAACATTATTCCCTTTGAAAACGGTGGTTACTTTGTAAAATTAATTGGAGATTACCTTTTTTAAACCATGGAGACTAAAAGGTTTTATCAATAAATGCAATGTCTTAGTTAGCTCATTCGGTCCTATTTGAATACATATATGTTATGGGTCTACAGCCATTAGAAATGTGTTATTTCTTTCAGTGCGGGGACCGTCTTCATACGTCAGAATCTGATGTCTGTAGACGTCAGATTCTGACGTATAAAGCCGGACCCCACGCTAAAAGGGTTAAACAATGACATTAGTATTTGTATTATAATATAATTGACATTTAATTGGAAGTGATAGAAAAACGGACACAAACGCCATATCTCCACGTTTTCGATAATAATATAACTTCAAATGTTTCTTTTCAAAATGTTTCTTTTCAAAATAAAGCCTGTCCTGGAACAGTGAATCACTTTCACAAAATACATAATGCAGTGGTTTTATCTCCATCTCAAGAACATGCTTTAAACGCGAATTTTAAAAAGCTCACTAAATGTATCTTTATATACAAAGTCTGCGCAGGATTTCACTTATAGTCATTCAACTGAACCTCCTGAGGATGGTGAGATGACACTGCCTTCCAAATACAGGATTCAAGGCCGAGCCCGCTACCTCTCGGTCACGGAGACTCCCCACAATATTGAATCTTTACGAGTGAGCTGGAAGGAACATTTTGTTTCTTTGCAACTTGGAGGCCAGAGTGGAGTTCGCAATCAGGCAGCTTCAACCACTGCACCAGATATAACATAAAGGCAGCTATTATCATGTGTGTGTAGCAGCCCAGACCTACATATTTAAGGAAGTATGGATGAACGTATATAACAGCAACAACGGTTTAATGATGCTCGTACAAGTTGCGATATATCGTAGGCTTCGGATTGGTCGAGATGGCCATCTCGACCAATCCGAAGCCTACGATATATCGTATATAACTTGAACGCGAGCACGGGCCCGGTGCGTGCGCCATGAGTTTCCATCGCACGGTATCCAGCGTGCGCTTGATGCCCTTGCAGATGGTGGTCGGTCGGTGGCTATCACGTCCCTGGAGTCTCGGCCTTGTTGACCGATGCTGACAGCTCGGTCACTCTCCGTCAGGCCCGCTGACGGTTATTAACGAGTGCTGCGAGTGACGGCAGGACTTCCTCGCATTTATTAACCCTCTAAGTGCTGGGGGCTGCTCTGTGATCTTCTTTCGTTTGAAGCTGGAAGTGCTGACGCAATTTCCAGCGGCATATGAAAAACACGGTCATGTTTCCAAAATTATAAGCAAAAAAATTGTTGTTGTTTGCTATTTATCTATCAAATACCAATTTGAATTCACAATATCTTAACCCTTAAGGCGCTAAGTTAAATAATTTAAATTTTCACCAACTTGAAGTTGTGTCTCGCTACCGCGACCCACAACTTCAAGTGAGTGACCATTGCCCATATTTGGTCAATTTGATACTAAACATTTGCAAATCTTGATGTTTAAACGCTCATTTCATTCCCAATAACTGACAAGCTAATAACACAAATTAAAAACGACTATAGTCGTGTTTGGCGTTGTTAACTTAGGTTAGCCGAGTTAACTTCTTAGTTTTTGAAAACAGTGGTCATCATTGGGACAGTAAACGAACATTTTCCAAGAGTAGGTATTCACCAGTGATTCACAATAGGCGCTGTACATTGATGTGTGTTGGACGGTGAGCAAGACTACTTCTTCTTCAATTATTATGACTTTGTTTTCACAAGGGTTTTATCGTCCCCCTAGCAGGCAAAGTGCGATATGTGCCACTTAAATGAGCGGTACATACAACACTTTGGCTGCTATACTGTTGCACAAAGCAAAAAAACAGTATCTGGTTACTTTACAAGTAAGTAGATACTGCTTTTTTGCTTTGCAGAACAGTAGGCCCCTATATAGGGAACCATATTTGGTCCAATTTAGTCACAAATTTTTATAAATCCTGTGTTATCTTTTCGTGTTATTGTATCTAGTTTTCTCTGAGAAAAATGAAATTATTGAAACAGGATCATCTATCATCACTAGACGCCAATAAAGAACTTTTGTTTAGAAAGCGAGATTGAACGCTCCCAGTCGCGTTTCATCCTGTGAAATATCGACTAAATATGTTTCCTTAAATAAACAAATTGTTTTTTTTTTGGAAAATTTTGGGAAACATTTACACTTCAAGTTTACTTGCATTGACTTCAATTGTGAGACAGCCATTCAAACATCACTCGTATTGTGGCTTGGGTGCACGCAATTGCCACGTTTGTTCTGACACCAATGCATTTGACAATTTGCAGTCTAAAGATGTTATTTGAAATGACATTGTAATGTTTATTTCGTGACTTGTGTTCGCTTAGACCACATAGGGACTTATACGTATTGAAACGTCACGATGTAGACAATGTATTAATTATCGTTAAATGACACATCTCAGAATCGCAATTCTATAGCAAGGGCATAACATATGTAGACCACCTAAAAATAAAAGTGACACAGCGAGAAGGGGATAATGTAAGCCAAATGGGACTGCTATGATTTGGGCATGTGTGATTTCGGCCAGAGGCCGTGGAAAGCGTTCAGTAATAATGAAGAGGGGCTCGGCCACCAGATGACTCTTCCTCCCAAGGTTAATTTGACGCCGCGGCCTTAATGGATATCGTCACGGATCCGGTGGATTCTTCACAGCTTTAAATGTGAGAGTCTTTAGTTACTCTTGATGAGCAGATCGATAAGTGTTTTCTGTATGTGAGATGTTTAACGGTACCGAGATACCAGTGTTCTTACTTTGACCTTGATCGTACGCCATCTCGACCAATCCGAAACCTACGATATATCGTGACTTGTATAGAATACGGGCCCTCATTGGTCGAGCTCTTTTGAATCTACAAGGAACTTAGATAATACTGTTATTGACGTCTAAAAATCTAAATATTAAACATAATTTCTATTAAAATAAAATTGCACTAAAAACACCAAAATTATTACGATATAAATCAATAATTTATTATGAAAAAAACACTTTTGCAAAGCGCACGCATGCTCTGCAGACGTCAGAATCTGACGTCCACAGATGTCAGATTCTGACATCTAAAGTGGATCCCCGCACTTTAAGGGTTAAGCTTACTTTAGTTTATCTTTCATTTTATCCGCATGTAAACCACACACATAGCTTTCTGTTTTCAGAGGGTTAATTTGCAATACCTTATGCACCATCTAAGAAGATAGATGAGCCAAAAAAATAGAGGAAAGTGAAATTGATGGTGTGCTTTTTTCAACGACGTATCTTCCGATATTGATAATTTCACTGCTGTCATCGGGTCAATTTAGCGGGTCATTTCCAGGGTAATATTTGAAATTGAGTCACGTCCACGCCAGTGGCTTGATAATTATGTTCATCAACATTTTGTCTGAGACGTATATCATATTTTGTGTTGGGATTTTGAATGATGCTCATGTTTATGCAAATAATTTGAAGATAATCCATTGTTTTAGGTGGAGAAAGTCAAACACGTTGTTATTAAGAATAATATCATTATGTATGTTCACAAAGGATTGTATTGCTGAGGGTGATATGAATAATAAACAAAATGATTACAATGTCTAATTATACCCTCAGAAGGTTCTCATTGCCCAGGTTAGTCTACATGTGCACAAAGATGGCCTAAAACCCCATTAATTTCATTTCATTTGTCTAATTATATTTTGCTACATTGTAAACCAAATTGTGAATTACCAGGGGATTACCAGGCAGCACTGCACACTCCAGTCTTTTGAAAAACTTGAACCACAACCATGTGACCAATATTCAACCTGACCGAGATTCGAGCCCTCCAGGTTATGGACTAGAGCTGAACTGAATCAGACATGTGGGCCCGTGTTATCGTACAAGTTACGATATATCGTGGGCTTCGGATTGGTCGAGATGGCCATCTCGACTAGTCCGAAGCCTACGATATATCGTCACTTGTACGAGAATACGGGCCCAGATCTGTCCCCGGTTTGACCAATCGGCTCAGCTGAGTCACTCTGGACTTCGATCAGTCTTAAGCTCAGTGATTGGTTACACTTGATCACGTGTTGATAGTTAAGACCTGTTGACTCTATGTTGAAACCAAATATTGTAATTGGTGAAGCCCAGGCAACCATGTTTTTATATTTACTCGCTAATATTTAACGGATTTAAAACTAGTAGCAAATCTTCAGAAAAAAACTAATTTATGTGTGGAGCTCATCACTAGATCCGCCGTCGCCGCCGCCTGTCCGGTTGACGCATGCGTGATCAATCTCCATTAGATACATCGACCCCGTGCACAAACTCGCCGCCAATTTCGGTAAGAAGAGGGCGCCAGCAGTCTGGCGGAAGTGAGACGAACAGACAGACAGTGATCGGACAGCTCAACTTCCTGCGCAGGATGCCTCCAGAAATCAGTAAATCAAAGTTGGGCCAACGCTGAGGCGTTGCCCCAACTTTGAGCCGGCGCTAGGCCAACGTGTAAGGTTACCTGGCTGGGCGGCCGGTAATTCTCCACTAATATTTCTGCAGGGCACCCCCTTCTCTCAGACTCATTCTCTCTGACCATCCCCTTGTGCCCGGAAATCTTCCTAGAAATGGATGGGCAACAAGCGCCTTTCGTTGGCTTGCATACACTATAATAAATTCAATTTTATAAAAAAGACAGAGTCGCACGATTGTATCTTCTACACCGCCTGAGTGATGGGAAATTGAAAACAAATTAGGACTACAACCTCTGGTACCACATGGGTACATTGTACATGCATGGCATGCTGTTTTAAATTGTAATTGGGAGGAGTTAGAATGAGTGGGAAGAATTTTCATTGAAAACTCTGTTTAACGATTGGGCCAGAATCGCCAACACTGGTCAGTCACTGAACCATAATGGCTGAGGCATCACGGATCACCCGACGGCAAAGGATGCTGAGAAAAGACGGGGTACTGTTGAGCACCCCTGCTGATCCCGGACTCCGGCAAATCGCCGGGACAAGGGCGGCCCGGCGTCCGGGACGCCGGGCCGCCCTTGTCCCGGCGATTTGCCGGAGCCCGGCGCCGGACGGGAGCAGAGGTTAAGTACGGAAATGAAGACGGAGTATTGGCGCAGAGATTGCCCCAAACAACACCCAATTACGGGTAATGAAGACGTACGATGCCTGGCGCTCACCGGACTGCCGGCAGGATAGATCAAGCCAAATATGACCGGGACACCCTCCCTCTATACCACGCACAGGGTACTGTACCGCGCGATATAATAGCGACTGAAAGAATGATAGAACGAGACCTTTGAAAATTCATCACAATAATCCTTAAAGAGCTGAATTATTTGTATATGAACCGTGGAGACCAGAGGGTTTATTCAGTTTGTAATCGTCATAAATGTCATAGTTATATCTTTCTGATTCTTTTAAATACCTATATGTCATGGGTCTACGACCATTATAAATATTTTTACTCTTACAGTGCGGGTATCGACTTTAGACGTCAGAATCTGACGTCTGTAGACGTCAGATTCTGACGTCAAAAGTCGGTCCCCGCACTGTAAGGGTTAAAACATACGCAAAATAGCTTTATAATATTAAATTGTTTCAGGTTTTGGAAAGATTAACGTTTTCTTATGACAAAAAGCTTGTATAAATGCAATCTTGTATAAATGTGACTTTTTATGTTTAAAAATCGTGTTTTAACTTGAAATCAAAATTAAGAAAGCCGTATAAAAATATCTAAATACGAAGGTAATGGATTTCGACTACAGTGTATATTTTTCTCCAAAGAGTTTTACTCAATATTCATGTTCAATAACGTAGGAAGGTCTTAAGTATTTTTTAGCATACTTATATAAAGATCAGCATAAACTGTCACCCCGGGACACACATATCTGACATGCTCTCTGATCTAAAATGGCTAAGTGGTTTGGTTTGTCTTGCTAGCTCTCACAATTATTATGTTGTCATCTCGATGTTATTGACCCTTTAAGTGCGGGGATCAACTTCAGACGTCAAATTCTGATGTCTAAAGTCGATCTCCGGATTGAAAGAGTAAATTATGTAGGCCTATAATGGCCGTAGACCCGCAACATATGTATTCAAATAAATAGCTAACCAGGACATTTATGATGATTTAAAATGGAAAAAATGTCCTTGGTCTTTTGTTTTATATAAAAATATTACAGCGCTTCAAGGGCTAAAGACTGGTATTATATATCCATGTTTTATGCATAGACCTACTAATAAATCTCATAGAAAACAAAACCTCACTTCACAAATGTTCCACGGTTTTTTGTAAGAAGAAAGTATTTTGCAATTTTGTGGCAGGCTTTAGCCGGTCAAATTTACTTTAAATAAACCCATGCCTTACATTCACTAATTATTATGTATATCCACTATTAAATTACGCTATTGCCATTGACACGGGTTTTTAACTTGATTAATTATTTGAAATAATCAGCCCATTTTCTTATTTGATAGTCACTAGTGGTCTTACACTATCTGGACGGTGCACACTGGCTGTTTGTGGGTGGGGCTGATCTACTCGATGGCAGGAGAGCAGGCAGCGGTACATCTCGGCAAGTTGCGAGGGTTGATTTATTCCTGGGAAGAGGCACCGCACCAGGCCGACATGTCTGCGGCCGGCCGGCGGCTGCAGTGTCCCATCTATCAGCTCACACGGCAAATGGTCAGATAATGGTTATTCATTTGTGAGGGGTGGGGCGGCTCGCCTGGCCTCGGGGTGGGGCGCGCAACCTCACTTGCTGTGCTGGACGCTAATAAGTCCTTTGAGAGCGGTGGCTGCCGAGATGGTCAGAGGCTGGTCAGCGCCACCACGTTTATCTTCTCGTTATTGCTGACGGTCACAGCAGCAGCAGCAGCAGCAGCAGTTGTAAAATAAGCAGCAGCAGCAGCAGCAGTGCTGCTGCTGCTGTTGCTGATTCTACAGCTGCTGCTGTTGCTTCTCTCTCTCGTGCTGCTGATGCTTCTTTTCCCTTCTCCAGCATCAGCAGATCTACTCGATGGCAGAAGAGCAGGTGATCACTTGCTACAATTGTTGCTGATACTGTCTTCTAGCTCTTTCTTTTTCAAACCAAAGCACTGCAGCACTGTGTATGCCAGTGATTGACCTAACAAAACTAGTCTGATTAACATTATGACAAAACATATGGCCCATTCGTCATATTATACATGTGTCCAACAATAAACATTGGGACATTTAAACGACAAACGAAGTAATTATTTAACCCCCTCTCGCCATTTCGTTGTTAATTAGTCACATGGTTGTTATCAATCACATAGACCATTTTTACATACATACTGTTGTTTTCACATTTTAAAAGGCTTTTAAGGGGTCTTTGTTATTAGGGAAAAAGCTAAATCAACACTGGTTCATCCCATACTGACTGCTGGACATATTATAATTCAATGATCATGAACATGCATTATATTAATGAGTTCAGATTGGTCGGCGCAAAAGTTGCCATGGTCAGCAGATGAGTGTCCGCATCCTGGCAATGAAAAATATTTTATAAAATAATAAAATTATTTTGCGTAGCAATTTTCCAAACTGTTAAAGATGTCTGGAAGTTATATTTCTGGTAATATGATAATGCTGATATAACATACTTTTTGAAGTAGGCCTAATGTTTTTTTCAAAAGATATTTTAAATGGGTGTCGTTACGTTATTTTAATTGATAAAAACAAAAAATATGCAACATATATAGGAAGTTGCAAAAATGAACATTTCCATCAGATTAGTCATTTATTTTCCAAGGCTTGCAATTTTATGTGAAATTTAAAGAATAACCTGATTTCAAAATGGCCGTCATCTTGGATTTGATAGCCCGTAGATGATCTTAAAACATAAACAAAACATTGTAAGGAGTTTGTCGTCATCAATTTAGTCGAAAAGGGGTGTTGAATAATAAGATGGAAATTCTATTTTAAATTCAAGAATAATATAGATTAGAAATTTCCGCCATCTTGGATTTGATTCTTAGATGACCCTGAAACATTAACGTTACCGTTTTATTGAATTTGTCGTCATTGATTTAGCCGACAATGAGGTATTACATGACAATATTGGATTTCTACTTAAATAAATTAGAAATCAGTCAGATTCAATATGGGCCGCTGGCGGCCATCTTGAATTTTGAAATCTGACAGTTTTTACCATCTACTTCACAAGGTCCTGCTAGGTTGTGACACAATTTCATGTAGATATGATTTTTTAAAACCTTTAACAGCAGAGCGTGTCTGTTAGACCAGTCTGCCCCTAAGTATATATATGCCTTTTTCAAGTGAGTCACAACGTAAGCTACACATACATGTCAGTAGCTATAGATGCTACGTACTGCGTATACAGCGCCTTATAGGTCCAGGTTAATAAACGTAGTACGTATTACAGCCCTGTGAAGTGAACTCCTCTCATAAAGAAGACATAGATGATTTTGCAAAGGCTACTCACAAGGCATGAAATAGTTTATGCCTAATATCTACCAAATTGCAAGTTTCTACAATATATAGATAATATAAGGTTAATTCACCCAAAGCTGTGGGTAAAAATGCCATGGCTTCGTCAAATTGGATTCATCCATGGTGTATGTATTCACATTTTTTCTTAAAACCCCGTTATTGGGAGAGCTAATAAAATGCCAATAACCACCCCACCCCCTACCTCAGCGCCCCAAATGACTGGCTCGCAGCGCCTAATGTCGAGTGGAGATGATTGAAGGGATCAGTGTTAGACTGCTTCGACTATCCGTGGACAGTCCGAGAAGGGGCATTTCATCTTGTGAATTTGGTGGAGTGACTGTGCCACGGGGGCTGGGGCTTCCTTCTCCCAGTCCCGAGGGGACGATATTTCAACGGCAACCAGTCTCGTAGTAATCCTTTCCCATCTCAGAACCATCCTCTTCAGCTCTCCCTTAAACAGGGCGTCCCTCCATCCTCCATCCACTCTGGAGCCTATCTTCCCTAACACAATAAAAACCCATGCCACCACTTCGCATGCTAGATAGACAAGTCCGGTATCAATGTCTGCATAAAACATTATGATATATTATAAGTAGGCCTAAATGAGTTAATAAATCAGAGAACATTACGACTTTTGTAACATTGACATTTCACCATGTGTTCTCCTCTTCTGTTTAACAATGACCTCACCTAATATACTGATATGTATACCATTTAATTCCCTAAACCCTTACAGCGCTGAATTAGTTTTTGTAAAAACCATGTAGATCAAACTTTTTTTTTAATTTCAAGTCATCATAAATGTCTTAGTTAGCTCTTTCTTCTTCATTTGAATAGCTATGTTATTGGTCTACATGCCATTATAAATATTTTAATTCTTTCAGTGCGGGGACCGTCTTTATACGTAAGAATCTGACGTCCACGGACGTCAGATTCTGACGTATAAAGACGGTCCCCGCACTGAAAGGGTTCAAGTATTATAAAAAGGAATTGCACGTGAATAAAGTCAATGTTTCATTTTAAACCTTACTTCAGCTTGTTTTGGGTTCGTACAAATTTCAATTTTACTATAATGTACGCTAGTTTTCGAAGTACTAACGGTCAACTCAAATATCTGTTTTCCGCAAAGGAGATAATATAGAGCGGGGGCCCTAGGGTAGTGGTTAGCACCGCTGCCTTTCACTCCAAAGTTCGGGGTTCGGTTCCCGGTCTCGGCGGTTTGAAAGAAACAAAAATGTTTCTTCCCCATCCACGTGTGAAAGTCAGTATTGTGGGGAGCCTCCGTGACCGAGAGATAGCGTGCTCGGCTCAGACCGCCAGGGCTCGAATTTCGAATTCTGTGTCTGGAGAACAGTGTCATCTCAATCATCTCACCATCCTCAGGAGGTTCTCCTGGCCCAGTTTAGCCTATATGTGCACAAAGGTGGCCTAAAACCCGATTCATTTCATTTCATTTTTGGAGAGAATATAACTTTCATTTCTCAACAGTGGATGGGCAGGTTAGAGGTCATATAATTAGATTTTTTATGTCATGCGTGATGCCTTGAATAACCCTATGGATACCAGAAATAGATTATTTACCGCATAGTTAGCCAAAAGGGAAATATGACATGTAACTATTGAACCACTAGTATTTTTTTCAAATACTGATCATATTTTGACTTTCATGTGATGCTTGAAGGCCACAGAAGCTTATAATGTTAATTTGAGGTCCAGAAATTGGCTCCACGCCCCAAAATTAGTCAGAAAAGACATATAGGCCTATCACAGTTGATTATGGGATTATTAGTTTAAATTTTGTTCAAATGGTGGCCATCTTGGATTTTTGCCAAACGCGAGACGTATTTTTTTAAATATAAACTTGTTGATCTCCATAAATCTATTTCCACCTAAATGCATTAAAAATGACGTCCAGTGTATGAAATAAACAAGTAGGCCCTACTTGCTTTTAACTGTGATCGATGGCGGCCATTTTAAATTTTACGCTCTAGAAAATTCCGCTCACTTTTTCTTGAGAAGCGTAGGGATTTACTTTTTGACACATATCTTGAACTACCTAAAAAATCGTCAAACCTTAGTTGCCGAAGGTTGGTCATGCACGGAATCATGGTTTTGGACCCTACTACATATATTAATACGAACATTCCCATATTATATATTTTTTTTATCAACGTTTTCACTCATTTGATTTTTCTACAAATCAGCTATGCATAACATTTGTTACAAATGAGACATAGCAAATGTCAGTTATGTGTATTAATGTTATGGTGACAATGACACCGAGAAATGAAAGTATAAGGGGAATAATTATTATATAGGGTCTATCCATATTACATTAGCATGGTGGTAAGTCAATAGATCTAATGTCATAGGCCTATATCACAATAATATAGCAAATTGCATCTGATGAATATGCAACGGAGCACCAACTGTAAACAAGTCTATCCCCGCGATATAAGAGTGAACAACATATTTATAGCTGCGACCGTAGAACCATTAAATTTATGACGATTTAAAATTTAATACACCCCTTTGATCTCCATGGTTTAAATTAAAAAAATCAGCGCTTCAGGGGTAATCTTATAGGTGCTTATCAAGTTTACTGCCACTGCACCAGGGCCTACCGCATTTCATATATTATATTCTCTCAATTTTGAGTGAAACATATTGTTCGAGAGATATTGTTGCTACGATAATAACTTAGAAATAAATGAACATACATAACCTAGTACAATATTATACATAATATGGCATCTAAGCATGTTATGACTGTATTTGTAGTCCATTATCATTTTATTTGAAAATCAACTTTTTATTTCTACTATGACACATTCATCATTTAAGCTTCATGCTTTCTACTAAATAATACTAAATAGTTGTATAGCATTTATACAATGTTGGACCAACGTCGAAGACGTTGGGCCAACGTTGTATAAATGTTATACAAGTGCTAAATAACACAGATGATTTTTCCATGCGAACAAGGCGCAATCGATCTGCATACCGAATAGTAAAAGTGGATTGGATTCGATACACCAAATCACACCATACAGCTAGTGGGCCCTACAGCCAGACATGCAAGCCTATATATATATACTGAGGACGATATGCTTGCTTTCAAAGATCGCATCAGGTACGATCTTAGCATAACAGGTGACATTATATAGGTACATGTTTTACTTTCAAACTGGATTTTGCTTTCAGTGATTGGTGCTCTATCGCCTTATTGTCTAAATGTTTCTGCAGCAGAACACTAAGCACATAGCTCGCACACTCGTTTGCTCGGCTACTTTAGCATCTAATAGTTTTCAATCGTGACCATGCTCTATTAGATTGGTACACTGTTTTAGCGGTAGGAGAGGAAAACACCTCTGAAGGGGAATTAATGCGGCGGATCGTTAGACAAAAATCACCAGTCGGGCTGTGAAGCGGAATGGAAGCTCTCAATTTGAAGGCAAAAAAACGGCCATTAAATCGAGTGCGTTTATTTCGGCCATTTGTCTTCGCTTACTTTGAGATTTTAGCGCGAACCAAACGACTCATTTGTGGCACTGTTTCAGCCGCAGAGAGCTACGCGCTGAAGGACACTTCGGAGGAAAATGAAGCATTTCGTTTCAAGTTGTCACACAAATAGCGTCGCATCCCCCAGGGGCGGATCGAGACAAATGGAAGGAACGGAATTAACGTTTCACGCCCCAGGGGCTGGCGATTGTTTGTTGACACACAGTAAAAATACATAACACAAAAACGTGTGGCTGCTGGTGTATGTGCATAACAATAATGGTATAAACGAGCAATAATTTTCACTCGCTGCGAGTTGTGAATTGCTTTCGCAATTCACACCTCGCAGCGAGTGAAAATAGAATACTTTGGGACTCATTACGTAAACGTTCGTGTTTGTCAACAGTTTTCCAGCGCGAACCACGATGAAAACGAAGAAGGCAAAAAAACTCTTCCCATCCAGTAAACATAATTCTCGCACATTTGGCGCGAGAACGGTAGTTATCGACGACTTGTGTTCTAAAGTCTAATTTGCGTGGGTGAAAATAAACCCTAAATTTGATTATAATCACGAATCCTGATAATTGCTACAACAATAATACAGAAAAATTAAGTAGGCATATGCGAAGATTTTTTTACGATTTCAGAAGTTGGTTCATTGCGGAAGCAACGTATATTTATCATTTTGCTCCTCTAGATTCAGTTTTAAATAATGAATGCAGAAATAAACTAAAAACCTTATACATTATCATGATTATCACCTTGTCCAGGTGTATTTAACAGTGTATCACAAATAATTGTGTAAGTATTGAAAGTAGACACAATTGTCACGATACATTCGTAGCAATTATATGAATCGCACGCTTTGTAATGCAATCTCTATCATTGATCGGCGTAACAGGATTTCACAAAGAGGAGCTCCTGGAGGAACATAAATATCGCTGGATTCTTTGCATACACCTCGTTGGCACCTAACAAAATAATAATAATAATAATAATAATAATAATAATAATAATAATAATAATAATAATAATAATAATAATAATAATAATAATAATAATAATAATAATAATAATAATAATAATAATAATAATAATAATAATAATAATAATAATAATAATAATAATAATAATAATAATAATAAAGTCTTTATTTACGAGGGTACATATATAGGCATACAATAATATAATACAAAATCAGTAAAACAAAATATTACTAATTGCATAAATGAGCATACTTACCCACTTAGCATACAGCTCATTCGCCGTGGGGCCCTCACTTACAAACATACAATAAACATATATCGATATTAGATTTTTTTAGAAACTGCACTATGCTATATGTAGTGTGATGTGCTTCCACATAGCATGTTTTTCTATACTGTATGTATAGTATTCCGGAATATCGAGGTAAACAGTATAGGTTCTTTAAAAAGAACCATTCAGTACTATTACCATGCAACCCCCTGGAGAACCCTTGCAGAGCTGCATGGTAAGAGTACTGAAGGTTTCCTTCAAAAAAACCTATATTGTTTAGAGTGTAGTGTGTAAATACAAATTTTAATTATAAACTTTCTAAATTGAGGCTCGCCAAAATATAAAGTGGATAATGGTGTGAATATTCTCCATATTACCATAATTGCAGCAAATATATAGCTCATGGGCAACCTATATATTTTCTTAGACTTTAGCACAGCCTGCAATAATATGGTTTCCAGTCTGAGCCATCTGCACCCCCTCATCCGGGGTTCTGTGCGCGTCACAGTCACGCATGCGCCATTCATCATGGCGGCAGCCGTTCGCTCCTGGATGTCATCCTCTCTTTCACGTCGCCGGGATCCGGGTGTGAAAAGTGCGGGCCTACAAACGACAGGAGTGGTGCAGTGGGACTGTGGTGTCTGTGTCCCTCCCTCCACAAAGCTCCCTTCCCCCCCCCCCCAGCAAACACAGGACGTTGAACCAATGTTGGCTTAATGTTGGTCCAGCGTCGTAGACGCTGGAACAACATTAAACCAACATTGATTCAACTTCCTGTCAACTCAACAAACACAAAGCGTTCACCCAATGTTAGTTTGATGCTGGGCCAGCGTCTCACATGGTATCGCTCTGATAGTTCGTCACAAAATACATTTCAGAGCTAATAATTTGAACAGCGCTCAAAAGAGAAAAGAACAACTGTCAATGACGTGACAGGACAGTGAAAAGTCCTGTCATAACATAGACTGATGAGATGTCCAATTCTGTGAAACGCGATGTTTTCACCGAGCTGGCTAATAGTCTACAATCAAGTATGGGGGAGGGGGTGTTATATAACTTTGTTTTCACCGAGTTGCAATTCAAAACAGTTTTCGGTGACGTTACTGCGTTCCACAGAATAACAACAAGGACTATGTCGCTGAAATAAAAATTATATACCTTCGTTTTTTTTATAAGCACATTAAATACCACCAGCCTTTGAAAATGTTCAAGAAAAGACGTGACATGAATCTGCAAGATTTCAAAATTGTTGACCTCTATTTTTTCAAATGGGAATAATTTTCAAGTGGGTAAAAATACCGATTTATTAAATCGGCGGTCAAAGGGCTGAAATAAATTTCAAAATAATTATATCCATTTTAGACGTTATTGCTAATTTTCTCTAGTTGAATACTCAGTGTAATTTTACAGAGGCCACCGGGAAACTGGGTTGTTTTCCCCGCTGAGCACTGTGAGTGTGTCACAGTGTCTGATCCACGCGTCCTGGACCCGGCCCTCTGGGGACCAGTTAGTTTGGATTGCCACAATAAATGGGCTAGTCGGTCCGGTAAGCGTGAGGGCCACTCGCCCGGCAACCCGCACGTCAACACCCATTCTTCACCGCCACTCCCCGGAGGGCTCCAGCGGGTGCTTCGGCGGAATCTAAAATGATGACTTTAGAGGGTAGGGATCGGGCCGGCCCGGGCGAAGACTCAGAGACAACCAATTTCTCGGGGCTCCCCCGCGGCCCGCCGGACCCGGTCCAAGGGCGACCCCGCCCGGCTTAAAGACGTGATAATTGTGGCGTATTAGCGTCGCGGCCGATGGGACCTCTGCGCTCGGGCCCGAAATTAGCAGAGTTATATTCATAGCCTGTTATTTCCGCGGGCCAACAAATTAATAGGGTGCCAAATTGATGACACTCCTAGGTCGACCAGACACCGACGGCGAACTACGTAATCCGGAAATACCCGAATGTTGGGCGAACCACAGGTCAACGTATGCGACGTTGGCCCGCTGTTCGCCCAACATTAGGTTCTTTATTTATCGCTGAGAGGCCAATGTCTTCAGACACTTCCAGAGTGAGGCTGTCGCGGCCCCTCCAGCCTCGTTCGAGTTTACAAGAAGGATCAGCACTGAGCGGTCGTGCTAAAAGACAAATGATTCCGGTCCATACTAAAATCTTCTCATTGCCTTCAGAATAACCCGTCTCTCGTTTTTCCTCGAGGTAGGTTAATTCGCAGAGCTTTATCACCCTGTCTGGGTGTGGCAATGTCATTTGTTTTTATCTTCTCTTTATTATGACTATTTTCTGCATTGCTTGCAACCAATAGGGCCTAAGACGGCAAATCTGAGTGGGGTGGTGCAAAATATTCGACATCCATATATACAATACATTTTTTGTTTTCAGCCTTTGTTCGGGGTATTCATGTGATACCCTCTTTAAACTTTTACAACTACAGTTTTCACCCATTTGTGTCTCCCACCCCAAAAGTGTATATTTGTTTAATTTCACTCTTAAGCACTATTACTTAGTATGCTAATAAAAAAGATTCACTTTATAATCTGTGCCAATTTATAGATATATGGCGTTCTAAAGATCACCGAAGTATTTCAACCTTAAACGTGGAGATATCGTTTGCGACGCTGGTCGAGCACTCGACCAATCCGAAGCCTACGATATATCGTAACTTGTACGAGAATACGGATCCTGATCCAGTATCAGATCCACAAAGACAATCATCATGTTCACTATAGGATGTAGTGCCTTGCATTTATCGCAAATTCAATGAGAATATAAACTATTTGAAAACGAGGCGCTGTGACGTCACGGCAGACGTCACGTGACGTTTTTGAGCGCCTGCGCACTGCGGTTGAACGGCGCCCGTGGACGGGAAGTGGGCCGTGTGTCACGAGCGAGGCTGGCGTGACAGGCTCCGCGCCAGGAAGAGGTCTCCGGCCAATTAAGGACCCCGTCTGATCCCTGCGCCGATCCAGTATAGAAATTGACTCCAATTAGTGGGAAAATGGCCGCCCTGCGAAGGCCCAGTGTGCGCGACCAGTCAAAGACAGGCGTCTAATTTGATCGGCGTCTCAATAAGCGAAGAAACTGATCTGATGAAAATGAAATGAATGAGGTTTTAGGCCACCTTTGTGCACACATAGGCTAAACTGGGCCAGGAGAACCTCCTGACTATGGTGAGATGATCATATTCTGATGAACGAAATCCAGGTGCCACTGTTACCGCATCAACCTATACGACGCTGAAACATTATTGTAAACTATGAAACTATGAAAAACAGTTATTATATAAACTATGGAAACAAAAGGGTTGTTTTCAATTTGCAATCATCATAAACGTCTCAGTCAGCTTTATCTGATTTGTTTGAATACCTATGATATGTGTCTACGACCGTTAGAAATATTTTACTCTTTCAGTGCGGGGGTCGACTTTAGACGTCAGAATCTGACGTCTATAGACATCAGATTCTAAACATTGCCTCAACACATCGTGTCCACTGGGCACACGACGTTGTTGCGATGTTGAATCAACATCAAAGACGTTGATTCAACATCGCAAAAAAGTCGTGTGCCCGGTGGGTGACCTGTGACAGATACATCATCAAAATAGGGAGACTGAGACGGAATGTCAGAAGCACGCAATTTACCTAATGACAATCTGCTCTAATGAGGTGACACCAAGCAGTATTATGTCACCATTTTATCAGAAACGATGCTCCTTTGCGAAGACAAACAGCAGTAATTGCCTGCTTGAAAAGTAAGCAGTTACTGTTGTTTGTCCTTGCAGGGCGGTATACAGGTGTTCAGTGATCGGTCAATCACGCAAAAGCATTGTGACATGCTGATGCTCGCTAAAATGCTAAAGTCTGTATTTTTAGATTAAAAAATCCCATGCAAATCGTATATGTTTGTCAAACTAAAATAGTACTATACATCATTTATTCAACCTAATTTTGTCAATTAACATAATCCGATGCTCTTGCAAAGCGCAAATCTAAACTCATTAATTAATTATTAAAATTAGCGTGAAAGGCGCAGAGGGTTAATTTAGTCAATTAGACATGTCATATCCCCATAATTCTGACACTGATTTAATCATGTTATACTGTTATTGTCATCATGTATCTCAAGAATGTAATAACAATAATTAGGTAGAAATAATACAAATGCAATACACTTACATGTTCTGATAAAACAAAATAGGTAGAATAGCGGTATATCTCATCGTCGAGTGGCGTCACGAAAGCTTTTAACTTCCAATATCTCGTTTCACCGTTTCATTTTTTATTAGCACATTAAGTACCAATGTGACATCAATCAGCAATATTTGAAAACAGTTCACCTTCATTTTGTCAAATCTGAATAATTTTCACTCACTTGCAGTTGTGGATCGCGTCAGCGAGACACAAATTCAAGTGGGCGAAAATTCAGATTGGATAATTTAGCGACTAAAGGGTTGAGTTTCACACGATATTTTCTTAACTCTTCAACGCTGAAATATGTTTGTATAAACTATGGAGACCAAAGAGGTTTTTCAATTTGAAATCATCACAAATGTCTTAGTTAGCTCTTTCTACTTCATTTGAATATCCATGTTAAGTGTCTACGGCCATTAAATTTGTTAATTAAATGCTGTTTCAATTTGAAATCATTATAAATGTATTGGTTAGCTCTTTCCGCTTTATTTGAATACCTATGTTATGGGTATGTGACCGTTATATATATTTAGGGTTATAATATTAGAGTGTGACTCACAATCACGTTTGCTAATTTATATAGCAACTGTTCGCTTTGATATGTACCAAATGATTATATTTATTAGGTAATAATATATTCTATAAATAGCAACTTCGTACCAATACAATCATCATGGCGTAATATTGTATTGTGAATCTGAAGCTAGTTTTTATGTAGTACGGACATTGAGTGAAGTGATCCAACTAAATTGATACTCACGCTATTTCACATTATTCCACTCAAAATTATAAATACTGGATGCATGAAAAACATAAAATAACATAAAACCTGAATATATGATAATTAATATACCAAATGATC
The DNA here is from genome assembly GCA_964017125.1 of Flabesymbios commensalis. Classification (NCBI taxonomy): domain Eukaryota; kingdom Metazoa; phylum Annelida; class Polychaeta; order Terebellida; family Flabelligeridae; genus Flabesymbios; species Flabesymbios commensalis. Next base: position 59,286,843 of record OZ024912.1, read on the forward strand.
TGAGTGAAGAGCGAGATAGGTGGAGGAGTGGTAATGAGGTTATATGAATGGAGCACTCCGGGTGGCATTAAGTGTCCCTCACCTGTCCTTTCATATTATTGTCAACACATCCACACACGCCCATTGCGTAGCTTCATTAACCCTTTAACTTCCAAATTATTCAATCTGAATTTTCACCCACGTGAAGTTGTGTCTCGCTGACGCGACCCACAGCTTCAAGTGAGTGAAAATTATTCAGATTTGACAAAATGAGGCTCAACTGTTTTCAAATATCGCTGATTGATGTCACATTTTATCTTTAACATGTTACAAAGGTGGTACTTATTGTGCTGATAAAAAATGAAAAGCCGTATATATGCGGCACCGGCGGTTAAAGGGTTAACCTTTACAGCACTGGAATAATGTTTTATAAACCATGGAGACCAATTTGAAATCATCATACATGTCTTAGTTAGCTCTCTCCGCTTCATTTGAATATTTAGTTATGGGTCTACTGCCTTTATAATTATTTTACTTTTTCAGTGCGGGGATCGACTTTAGACGTCAGAATCTGACGTCTACAGACGTCAGATTCTGACGTATGAAGTCGGTCCCAGCGCTGAAAGTGTTAATCACTCTTCCCCCCCCCCCCCCATACCCACTCACCAATGACAAGTTGCCAGCCGCACCCATATACCGTGACATTAGCCGGCCCAGCGTTGGGCAAATGTTCAGCCACAGTACCCGACATTGGCCCAATAATTATACACTGGACAGAAGTCATGGTTATTACTGATCGTCCTTTCAAATTGAGATGTAGCTCATTAACCCTCACAGCGCTGAAATATTTTTCTATAAACCATGGAGACCAAAGGGTTTTTTCAATTTGAAATCATCATAAATATCTTAGTTAGCTCTTAGCGCTTCATTTGAACACCTCCATAGGTCTACGGCCATTTGAAATATTTTAATTTTCCCAGTGCGGGGACCGTCTTGATACGTCAGAATCTGACGTCTTTATACGTCAGAATATGACATCTATAGACGTCAGATTCTGACGTATAAAGACGATCCCCGCGTTTAAACGGTTAATCCATATATATCTAAGGCCACATGTTGATGGGAATGACACCCTGTTAATATTGGTTGAGCTCTTGTTCATTGGTAATAATTTTGTAAAAAAATTGTTATCAATAATATTGAAATGTTTTCTGTAAAATTTAATTTACTACTGAATAATATAATTATATGAAAGGACACCTCAACGCATCATTGTTATTATCAATGTGAATTATTATCTAGCTCTCCATATTGTCTCTGGTCATCACTCATATCGAGTGTAGTGTGGATGAGAATATGCGATCTACTACTATAGCATGTACCCTATTTTTATTCATGTTTTTTGTGAATCAAATTTGATTGTAAAAATGAGATAACTTGCGAAAATTAATATTAATATTTAAATCTGTATTTGCATGGTGTTTATGTGCCATAGCCACGGAATCCATCCTCTGTCAAGTTATCACGCCGATTTAATTAAACCTTAATACCCTGAAATAATGGTATATAAAAGATGAGACCAAAGGGGTTTTCTCAATGTGAAATCATCATAAACGTCTTAATTAGCTCTTTCCACTTCATTTGAATACCTATGTTATGGGTCCAAGGGGATGTACTTTAGACGTCGGAATCTCGTCAGAATCTGACGTCTGCAGACAGTGCTAGGCTGACGTCGGGCAACATCAGAACAGTGTCTTATGCGTGCTTTTTAAGCTTAGATAGCCTCATCTGTGATTTTCCTGAAATATTCATTTTCTATTCATTCCTCTGGAAAACTTGAGTCTTTAACCCTTTAACCGCCGGTGTCGCATATATTAGGGTGTTCATTTTTTATTAGCACATTACGTACCACTTTTTAAACATGTCAAAGATAAAATATGACATCAATGAGCAATATTTGAAAACAGTTGACCTCCGTTTTGTCAAATCTGAATAATTTTCACTCACTTGAAGTTGTGGATCGCGTCAGCGAGACGCAATTTCAAGTGGGTTAAAATTCAGATTGAATAATTTGGCGGTTAAAGGGTTAACGGGAGATTATTGCAGCTGATCAGGCACTTCGCCAGTCTAGTTTACATGTCATTCATTTTAATTGCAACCTTTGAATTAACACATTCATTAGATTCAATAAAATTATTTAGTAATCTTTATTTTATTCTAACGCGCCTTCTCTCGATAAAATCGCGGAATAATAATGTGCACTAATCGATTTAGGCACGTTCAGTTAACACGCCACCGTTTACTTTTATTTTTCAAAATGGCTTTCGTATTTGATTTGGATCTTGTATGCTGATGTCTCACATTTTTAGATATTTCGAGATGCGTTTCAGATTATTTAAAAGGGAAAATTGTACATGGGATGTCTCATTGCAAATGTACTTAAAGAATCTTGGTGGGGGAGGCGGGAATTACTCTTATTTTTTTCAAAATGGCTTTCGTATGAATTGATTTGGGTCTTGTAGGCTGATATTTCACATTTTTAGATGTTTTGAGATGCGTTTCAGATTAATCTGATTATATAAAAGGAAAAATTGTACACGGGATATGGCTCATTGCAACTTTATTTTAATAATCTAGATGGAGGAAAGGGGGGTTATGACCGATCAATCGCTGTAAAGAAATATAACCCTTTAAACCGATCGATCGATCGTCAAAAGTCGATTCCCGCACTAAAAAAAAGTAAAATTTTTATAGCCGTAGACCCATAACATATAGGTATTCAAATGAAGCAGAAAGAGCTATAGTCAAGACTGATTTCAAATTAAAAAATACTTTTGGTCTCTTGTTTTATACAAAAATACTTCAGCACTTGGAGGGTTAAGACTTGTGATAAATGTATCACAAACAGCACAACTGCTCTTATTGAAAATAAATGGGCCGTTCTAGTTTACTGTAGTCTTTCCGCGTCCTGTCCATGGATCATGTGGGATAAGCACCCCGGCTAATCCTGCCAATTTACCCATCAGCATTCTTCCTGATCCGGTGGTGTCTCACTCCGTATAATACACGCGCCGGTAATATTTTCCTTTGCACTGATTACTGTAAACTGTTAAACATTGGCGTGTAAAAATTGTTCATTTTTCTAATGTTCAATTCGGCGATAGTTTCATGTTTCTATTGTGGATAATTGTATGGGTGTAAGATATTGACAAATTGTCATTCTTTAGTCACATTTGTTGTCGAAAATTATAAATTTGCAACGCATTTTCTCGCTCCGCTCGAAAATTTAGAGGTGGACTCTATTGGAGAGCCCGGCTGGAGTGGTCATTGTTCGGCGTCTGCCTCAGCTAAAACACTGTAATCACTCGTGTCCGTTTTGTCTAGTTTACGGTCATTAGTAATTTGTGGTCGTGCGCAGAGAGGTTGCAACGTGGAAAGCATGAGATGTTGATATGATGTGGGGTTAATGTCAGGCCAGCGTCGTGGACCGTAGGCCAACATTAACCCAATCTTGGTTGAATGTCTTGTATTTGTTTGGAAGGGTGTGTCTGGCCCATTGGTTCTGGTTTGAGAGGGACACTCCCATATAATGGGGGCTTTGATTGTATTATGATGGAGCAACCAAATCACAGAGAAATTGGCTGCTTGGTGCCAGCTTGTTGCAAGCCGCATGAGAACAAATGACCATAGCACAGGCCCTACACTAAATTGTAAATGTACACACCAAAGCTTTGAGGCCATACCTCCCCATCTTGGCAGTAAACAGCGTGTTGCGTGAGGCAATAATTGGAATTTAAGGGGCAGTAGTATTTTAGAGGTAAAATCAAATATATGGTAAAACAATATGTATCGAGCCTAATCGGGTGCACTTCTTGAAATACTGAAGTATCATATATTAAACAAAACATTCTTAATGACCAAGGGGGTTGGGGTACCTCTCTAGTAAAATCTAATAGAAAACGATATTTGGAGATTGTCACCTTGAATGACAGTGGTATCCGCTGCTGAGCTATCCCAAAACAAAAAGACCAACCAGAAGGGTTGTCACAGCTGATGTTGAGCATTTATAATTTATAATTATAAGCATAAGGGCCTACCAATAATGAAATGGCTTAGAAAGTGGAATATTAGTCAATATTATGGAATAATAACCAACAGAGGGGGTCATTTATGATTTCTTCCATAATTATAGTCTCCGATATTTTGCTTAAAGCCGACACATTTATATGTGCACAAAATCAGATTCTGACGATTAGGTCGATCGCCGCGCTATAAGGGTTAAAGTTAGCAGCACATTTGGGACTGAATTAAAAAAAAGTAATAAAGATATTTTCAAAAATTCTTTTAGATAATGAAACAGAAAGGATACGGTTATCAAATCAACTAAAACAATAAATTTTGACATTTTTTACCTCACTACCCTATTCGTGTGGCGGGTCATATTTGTGCAGTGGTGGATCGAAGGGAAGAGAGGGGTGAAGGCGTCATTTTCAAAAATCAAATTGCCCAAATGAAATGCCCAAACATCGTAATATTACACTTCAAAAAGGCTTATATGAATGTCATTGGTTGAGTAGACCAAAACATGATTGTTTAACTCTAATTTTTTTGCGATATACCATCAGACCATCACCTTTTTTTAATTTTAGAAGTCGGCCATCCTTGCTGAGCCTGCAGCCTTTTTCAATGAAAAGCGATGTAGTTGTGTTGTTTACCTAGTATGCATGCCTATGCATCTGGTTTATCAGTTTAATATTTCTTTATAAAACACACCACTACATTTTTTCTTTGTTTGACCACGACATTCTAAACCTAGAATTTATTGTTGAGCAATATATACAGACCAATATAAGCTCAGTAGGGCAAGGCTTATCAAATCAAATCAAATCAAATCAAATCAAATTTATTTGCACAACAATTAACATTGTATCGGCAAAATTACATACATTTACATGTACTAAAAACATATTATATAATCATATTACAAATACATGGTTATATAAAATAAAATAAAGTATCCTTTAAAAAAGTCTGTAAAAATTTAGATGTACTAAAAACATATTATATAGACATATTACAAATACATGGTTATATAAAATAAAATATTATTCAAAGAAGTCTGTCCCACGATATGGATCACATCACTTTTGTCAATGAATCTTCCCTATATTGGAGGGCGCGCGAAATGTAGAGTCCTAAATTGTACAATAATGTTTTATTTTCTGAATTAAATAGGGCTATAAATTTGTCACTAGGGGGTATATTCGGGTTTATGGTAGCCTATTTTTATCAGTCAGACGCGACCGAGCTGTTGATTATGAGGATGTGTTTTAAGTCAGTTAAAACCCTCAGGGTTCTCCATTCTTAGCTGTGAAAAAGGCCTCGACCTTCGGCTCGACCTTTTCTCGGCTAGGAATGCAGACCTCCTCGGGATATATCCTCACAGTATATACGTCAGCATTCACTAGACGCCATGCAGGGACTCTCTCTAGTCCCCTGGGAAGAGTCTCTGGCGCCGGTTGAAACGTCAGTTTTCAGAAAACCAATTCAATTGTTGCACGATCGCAGGAGCTCTCCCTACGATCTAGACACGACCTCCATGCACCGCGGCCGGGTTTCACGTGAGATACACGTAAGCTACG
>OZ024912.1:59297463-59544963 GCA_964017125.1 Flabesymbios commensalis
GACTTTGTTTTTTATGCGAATCAGTCAAGAATAGACACGGCATCTAGATGAAAAAGGAATTTGAAGCACGACAGTTAAGCATGCACGGTGCTTTTTTCTGTAATTGGATAGCTTGCCTACATGGACAAAAACTCCAATCGTCAATTATAATCAACTGGATTTAATGGAAATAGATAGAACACCGTTTTATTGAAAAAAAAACATTATAGAAGGAAGTCGTTTCCCGAATACAGTGTGACTTGACTGTGAAATCTGATAACTATTAATTATACAAAGCCTTCTGAGTTTTATGTGAACATGGTGAATCAAAACTATTTCTGCATGAGATATATACCTAAAATCACTTGCATTCAGCGCACCTTCAGCAAAAAGTTAGACAATGAACTGAATGTAGGGTCTATACATGTGCTCCTGAAATTATTATTATAATTCAGTGGCAAGTGATGGAGAGTAAGCAATGCCATCATCAAATATCAAATTTGCTCAATCAAAACTACATTCGAGTTAGAATTTAGTTTGTTTGGTTTGTAGCTGGGACTTTGTGTGCCCCAAAACTGACTGAAACCAAAATTCAATCATTTATCCTATAAAATGTTAGCCATGACATAATAATCTAGGTACAACCATGCTGTCCGATTCATTAGGTTATTATTTTTGATCAAGTGCTCACATCTACATGACCGATTCCAATTTACTTAACACACATTTCACAACAGTACTATACACCTTTTTCTAAGTACTACATGTAATTGATTTCTAGAAACATATGATAAATTAAATGTCACAACCCTCACTATATCTTTCTAACTATATCTAACCCTGAATGAATCGCCACACGGTATAAACAATCATTTGCTTTCTATTATCGTCTAAATTTTGATACAATCATTCGTTACAAACTTGAAATCCGCCATAATTTGCCATGATTATTGTATCATAATCATTTGACCTAATTCCCACATATGCAAAGTTGATCTATACCACCGAATATTACCATGATTTCTTAATGTTACGCAACAAAACAACATTACATTTTTTACTGTTGTATCAACAATGAATAGGCATAACATTTATAATCCTCATTCCAGTTATTGTTATTTATCTCGATTTCACGTATGCAGGATTCCGTCGGTGTTATTAATCGCACAGAAGGCTTAGTCGTTTCACGAATCCATTAACCTTTTCAGCGCGGGAACCGTCTTTAGACGTCAGAATCTCACGTCAGAAGACGTCAGATTCTGACGTCTAAAGTCGATCCCTGCACTGAAAGAGTTAATGGCAGCTGACTCCTTAACATAAGTATTTGAATGAAGCGCTAACTAAAACATTTATGATGATTTCAAATTGAAAAAAATTTACTTTGGTCTTCATAGTTTATAAAATATATTTCAGCGCGGGGATCGACTTTAGTCGTCAGAATCTGACGTCTGTAGACGTCAGATTCTGACGACTAAAGGCGATCATCGCACTGTAAGAATTAAAATATTTATAATGGTCGTAGAGCCACAATATAGGTACTCAAACGAATCAGAAAAACCTAACCAAAACAGTTATGATGATTTCAAATTGACAAGACCCTTTGGTTTCCATGGTTGGTTCATACAAAAGTATCTTAGCGCTTTAAGAGTTTAGTTGATAAACAACCTACACTACAGAACAGAGAAAACAGCAGGAACTGCTGACTTGTAAGCTAAGTAGTTACAGTGCCTGCTATTTGCCTTCGCGCGGCGGTATCTGCTTACAGGATACAAACGCATTACGCAGAGACCGTCACACGGATATGACGGTGGTTACGTCACTAAGGCGCCACACCCGGCCCTTAGGAGCATGGAGGTTCGCGACGATCACAAGTGGATTGGTGACACCTGCTGGAATTAGTGTATATTTACAAATTATATTAGCTAATTAGCAGCTCTTGCCATAGTATCTGGTATCCCGATAGATCTGTTGATGCACAGATCCCCGGGTGATGGAACCGTCTTCCCAGCAAACACGACAAACAGATACAATGTTGGATCAATGTTGGGCCAGCTGGCCCAGCATTGATCCAACACTGTATCCATGTGTGGTGTTTACTGAGTTATTAATTGCGTCATGTTCGCCTGCAGGCGACGCTGTGTTCCATCTGAAATATCAGAGGGGATATTGTAAACAATCATTTTCTGTTTTGTACTCTTAAAATGTGTCGTATGTGTGCCCCTGAATGAATGGCGCATACGGTTTAATATTGCAATGTGTTAACCCTTCAACCGCCAAATTATTTAATCTGAATTTTCACCCACTTGAAGTTATATCTCGCTGAAGCGATCCACAACTTCAAGTGAGTGAAAAGTGATCATATTTTTCAAAATGGAGGTCAACTGTTTTCAAATATTGCTGATTGATGTCACATTTTATCTTTGTCACATGTTTAAAAGGTGTTGGTAGAGGGTGTGATATAAGAGGGGACGGGTGGGGTATTACCCCTCCAAGCTACATAATATTCACTGTACCCCCTAAGATGCGTTTTGGAAGGCTTCCCAGCCACATATGTTAACTTCAGCTCTGTGGAACACTTTCTTGCAACAAAAAAACTGAAAAAAAGAGTTTTTTATTCAATATTTTAACTCGTTTGACCTTCAAATGACCTTGACATGACCTTGGGGCAGTACCCCTGTAAAGTCTTACCCCAACCCAAGTCAGTTTGTAGCCAGGTGTTGGCCCATTACTTGGAGGCAAAGATATTTCACATGGAAGATGGTTGCCCTAAAACTCCCTGTATTGGCCTTATGTTGCGTGGCACAGGGTAGCACAATAGTACTGGCACTCAAGAGGTTAATGTGCTAATAAAAAATGAAAACCCGAATATATGTGACACCGGCGGCTAAAGGGTTAAAGAGAAGCAGCGTGTAAACATACGAGAAGTGCGAGAAATGATCTCCAGACAAGGATCAGATGGATCTTGATGATTTTACTGAATAAAATCTCATTACTCTTTAGCGAAATGTTTCTAACCACCAGTATGTGATGTTTAACATCGCTTCGACACCGCCACAATGATTATTATTGATATAGCTTTATTGAATTAGATGCATTGTATATTAATTGTATAATAACCTTTTTAGCGCGGGGACCGACTCAGATCTGCGTTCACTTGCATACGACATACGGCATCCGGCATACGGCAAAAACCTCTCCATATACTTATCAATGAGAGTGTTCACATGTACACGGGTACGGCATACGGATACGGAATACGGATAGGGTAAGGCTATTTCGATCGCTCAATGTCGCGATTTTTGCGGTTCCGTATACCAAGCCGGATAGGAAACTCCAGAAATGACGTCAGAAATGCCCATGTTATCTGGAAACACATATCCCATCCACGTGGGACTGAGATTAAGCAACATGCCTGGTGGGAATTGTACCATTCAGGAGCATGACAAACTAATATTGAACATATTGACTCTCTTGATTCTTTCGAATCAAATGCTCCTCAGGCAGTCAGGGGCTCCAGTTTAGCCCATAGGCCTATGTGTGCACAACGGTGGACTAAAATCTCATCCATCCATCCATACATCCATCCATCCATCCATCCATCCATCCATCCATCCATCCATCCATCCATCAATTCATCCATCCATCCATCCATCCATCCATCCATCCATCCATCCATTCATTTATTCATTCATTTATTCATTCATTCATTCATTCATTCATTCATTCATTCAGTCAGTCAGTCAGTCAGTCAGTCAGTCAGTCAGTCATCAGTCAGTCAAAGGAAAAGAACTTGGCAAACGTGTTCTTTCGATAACCTGAAATAGCTTTGGAATTTCTCTGCATCCAGCTGCAATTCTTGCATTAGCCTGTGATATGTTCCTTGTTCTTCCCTTTTAAGAAGAATTGGATGTATCCACCATCTACGCATGGATCTCATATTCTTAGCTTTTTTTTTTTAGCTGTCTGTACAGACATAGAATCTTTACTAAAATGTCATCTTGTTGCAGCATTCAAAGATATAGCTTGCCATGCTGCATGTCCTGGTCAAGTGAGAAAGAGAATGAAACTGGACAAGCCGTGCTATATAGCCGTGTGCGTGTAGCCGTGTGCATGTAAACACTTTGCCAAATTGCCGTATCCGTATGCCGTATCCGTATGCCTTATCCGTATGTCAACCCGTGTGCATGTGAACGCAGCTTTAGTCGTCAGAATCTGACGTCTGTTGTCGTCAGATTCTGAGGTCGACAGTCGATCTCCGCACAGAAAGAGTAAACTATTTATAATGGCCGTAGACCCATAATATAGGTATTCAAATGAAGCCGAAAGTGCTAACTAACGTTAGATACATGTACGTTTGATGATTTCAAATTTGAAAAAAATATTTGTGTCTGACTTTACACTTGATCACGATGTGTCTGTTACTCGAGGAAATGAGGAGATTATTGTTGACCATGGATTGTGGTTGACAATAACACTTTACTAGTCATAACGCATTTTAACGCCAATGGTTATCTTTTTTTTCCATCGTTTTATTATTAAAAATATACCTTATAAGAGCTTTGGTTGATTAATGGCTGGGTTCTTGTAAGAAAATATAAAGGTATTTTATTCCCAGCTATACATATTTAGATAGGGCCTACAACATCCCACTCAATGCTTGATTACTTGCAATATATAAGTGTATGTAAATGTGCACAAACATTCCTAGAATTCTGAGACATATTGCACTGAAACTTGTTTACACCATGGATGGTTGGGATTTAAATATCATGTTGTTTTTCACACACTTAATTATTATCGCTCACAACATTTTGCATTGAAATGTGGATGGCTATTGTGAATGCGAACTCACGCCAAACACGTAAAATAACAACTTATGTAATAATATTTCGATATAACACAATTTTATAGGTTTATTTTATATTCTAACTGATTTAGTCATCGATAAAAGCAGATAAGTACCTAATTTAAATTCTTGCTTTTGACTTCTGCTTATCAAGTTTTTTGCCGCTGATCGCTAGATGTCGTGCACATTCACTTTACTAGTCTTTAGACATGTTGCGCTAAAACATGTTTAGATCATACATTTTTAGAACTTCAATATCATGCTTTTTCCACACACTTGTTATCGCTGACAACATTTTACATTAGAATTTAAATGCCGATGGTAAATGTTTTCACGCAAAACATCTAAAATAACAACTCATAATATACCTAGGGTAAAGAGGGGGTATTATGAGCACCCTAACTTTAAAGAGCTATTTCGGACAAATAAAATAAGTAAACAAATTTAAATTTGCTTCGAACCAATGTTTGTACAATTATGCAGTAATTCATAATATTGCATAACTTAATTTACGTATAATAAATAATTAATTCAAAAACCATAATTTAAAAAACATGCTCATATCACCCATGCGTGTGGCAAATATGAGCATGTGTTATGTGGAATATGGACATGCGTAATTAATTACCATTTGACAATAGGGTAATATGAGCACTTTGTCAAAAAAAGAACATTTGTCAAAATGTTAGTTTTATGAGTAGTTTACCAAATAGAAGTGGCACTCATGTACCTTGATATGACCCAAATACCATTAAAGCAGATATATTTTTTTTTCATTAAAGATAAGTGGGTGGAATGGTTTCCTCTCATTTCACTGTATAATACGTTTAGGCTATTATGAGCATACTATTTTTTTCCATAGCTATCTTGTAATGGGGGCATTATAAGCACCATGCTCATACTAGATTGAAACAGGATGCTCATATTACCCCAGTATAGAAGGGGTTGGGAACAAGCCTAATGGGGTCCAGACCATGCTAAATTACTTTATTATCACGACTATTGTTGTTTTTAGTCCGTCTTATTAGTCGACCAAATCACTGTTATTGTGAATGAAATGTGTGTCTAAGCATCAAGATTCGCAAATATTTGTGCTCAAAATAAACAACTATGAGTAAGTTTCAGCCACTTGAAGTTGTGGGTCGCGGTAGCGATACACAATTTCAAGTGGGTGAAAATTTAAATAGATTAATTTAGCAGGATAATATGGCAATGTATCCAAAAAAGATGGCCCGTCAAAACAGTATAGGCCTATATCGGCTACTATTTACCTAAATGATGTAGATTATTTAGCATAACCGGTGCAGCGATGAACTTTCTCGTGAGTATTAATACAAACCCAGCATAGAATTATAACTCTCTCGCTCTATATTTCAAATGTTTCATATGTTCTGTGTTTGACGATTCAAAATGGTTTCATCTTTCTTATCTTACCAGGCGACGGAAACTTTAATGTCGTGATACTTCATATTAAATTGTGTCTGTATTAAAAAAATGTGACCCGTATAGAAACCACCAAAAAAATTACCAGCAGGTGCAGTCTATACTCCTAAACGTTTAGAGGCTTATTTTAAATTCAATGATCACATCAATAGAAACGGCGAATTTATACAATAAAGTACATTTTGCACTTTGACATCGATATAGGTTATACAATTGGGGATAAAGTTCTAAGCGGTTGCGTTTGGCCTGATCGAATGCAGTCAAGACTGAGACTGCAACGCGCAAGGAAAGATCCCTACGCTTCCTGGCAGATGGAAAAAAATCGATGCAACTTCCATGCAGATTGCCTGACGACGTTTCCAAGTGATTAGCGCGGCGTCTTTAACGGGCGACATTAGAGCTGCTCGGTGGAAGGAGTATTGCTTGAACTGATGGCCGCCGTCGAATCTCGGAGGGCAAACATTACATGATTGGGTATTACGTTGTTCTGAGAAGCATCCAACCGCCTCCTTGTCAACCACCCCACCGGGATCTGCCTAGACGTCCACTCAGCGCCGGGCCAGCTGGCCCGGCGCTGAGTGGACGTCTCGGCAGCGCTCCACCACGACGCCCGGTCTGGTACGTGGATCTTCACCACAATGGGCCCGCCAATTACCTTATTAATTGGCACGAGCGCCGTCTGCTGACTGCGGAGCGTATCATCAGCTATTTCCTCCAATTTTCCTGATTACGGGCGCTGCGTGTAATCAGCGAGGGCCTCACTCTTATTATCTCCTCAAGTGGAAACTCACCTGAAAGCCTCGTCAACATCTCGCGCCACAGCTCCCCCTCAAAGTCTTCCCGCGCGGCTCCTCCTCTCGTTCGGCTCGCGCGGTGTGTCTGTTGTCACGTGGGCTTTTAACTTCCTGTCATTTGCGGCGCTCGTCCCGTAACGACGTTAACCCTCACAAGGCTGAGATATTTCTGTATCGACCATAGAGACCAAAGGGTTTTTTCATTTTGAAATCGTCATAAATGTCTTAGTCAGCTCTTTCCGCTTCAATTAAATACCTATGTTAGCTCTTGGGTCTACGGACATTAGAAATATTTTAATTCTTTCAGCGCGAAGACCGTCTTTATACGTCACAATCTGACGTCTGTAGACGTCAGATTCTGACGTATAAAGACGGTCCCCGCACTGAAAGGGTTCAGGTTGGAAATTATTTCCATGCAATAATAGACATGCATCATTGTTGTGTTGAGTCAGGATACAATGTTAGCCGTTATTTATTTGTCAGATCGTATGTCGAAAGCAAATTAAAGATTTCCTTTTATATTTTTTTTGTATAATTATGTGCATGAAAGCGCATCTTTTAAAATTATTATATATAAGGTTTTTTCTTTGGAAATTTCAATTGAAAAGAAAAATATAGCCCTCAAAATATCAATTGATATAGGGGCTGTATTGAAAATGCCTACTGATATACATTTTCAATATAGCCCCTAACGTATTCTACAAATTTTACAAGAGCATACGGTCAGGAATATTTCATTTAATTAACAACGACTAATTATTTATATCCTTCAATAATATATAGATAATAACGAGCCTCTTGGACTCGTAGTGTTATTAGCAGACAGTGTGTTCTCGGCCTAGACCGAATCTGTCCCCCGTCGTCTTTTGTCATCAAAGCCTCGTTTTGGCCGACTCGCTAAATGGACGAGTTGCCACTAGAGGCGCTCTGGTCTTTGTGGGCAGATATTGCCCTCGCACCAAGAGCAAAACAGGGATGCCTTGATGGTAATTATGTGAGCTTACAAGTCCCACAGGATCGCACAGCAGAGTTTCCTATCTGCAGCACTGTGTGTGAGACTGTCCGAATAATAAATTCGATTTTAAAAGTCAGAAACCTCGTATTTTACCGCTCTAGAAGGAGCGCAAATTCAATGGCATAGATGAGTGAGAAATATAAGTCGTCACCTTGGATCTAAAAGGGTGTATCTGTCACTTTGCAGAGTGGCAAATACACTCTTTCATATCCGATGCGACGATTTATATTTAAGAATTGTTCATGAATTCCTTTTCACACACTGGAAAAATATCGAAACGACACCACTAATAACGTGATTGCATGGTCATGTGGGATACATTGTCTTAAAATTAGAAAAAAACCGAAATAATCATTATCTTGGAATTTTAACTGTCTTGAACTGTTTTATGTCATTCCAACAAATAAGCTAAATTCTGAAATGAGACTATTAGAGGCCTGATTATTTTTCTGTGACTTTGCGAAAGTTGAACTCTGTCACAACACACTTCATAGTATGCAATGCCTTCCACTCCGTTACGGCACACTTTACAACTCCGTTACCACACACCATCTGCATTCCACTCCGTCAGCAGCCACTTCACAGCTTGTGTTGACTTCCACTCCGTTACCACGCATTCTGTGCTGGTGCTCGAGCACCGCTCACTTGGAGTGGACGCAGATTTGTGAAGTGTCATTAATAAAGATACGTAGCCCCCCTGAGCCTGTCACTGTTTGTCATGGTTAAGCCGGGAGACACCTCCCTGCTGATGAAGGGCCACTCACCAGGTGACCCCGCATGCAGAAATTGTTCCAATGCTGCTTTAAAGACACAGACGTTGACCCACCTTTGAAACAGCCCTGGTGGAGGGTCAGTGACCCACGTGACCCGCACTCAGCACATGGGCGTCACCGTTTTGTCACGTGACTCGGTGCTGTCCAGCGAGGCCAAGGAGAAAAGAGCAACGACTTGGGGTCACTTCGGACTTATCGCTACCCACTGGGCACACGACGTTGTTGCGACGTTGAATCAACGTCAATGACGTTGATTCAACGTCGCAACAACGTCGTGTGCCCATTGGTTAATCACAACTGAATGTCTTTAACTTTTCTCATTAGCACTTTAGGTAATAGGGTTTGAATCTTCCAGAGGTGAAGCATTTACTCTGCTGTGTTTTGAAGAGTGTCCTCTATTTCGATAAAATATAATAATCTGAACTGAGTTGAAGCTCTGAACCTCGCCGGCCAGACACAAGCTCGAGTGGGTGAAACTTCTAAATAAATTACTTTGCAGTCAACGGATTAGACTGTGGATGGGCCACATGGCTAAAATTGCGATGCATAATTATATTGAATACTTGATCCAATCATGAGCATTGTGAGCGTGAGCGTCTGACGACATCATTAGATAAAAATGTAGCCTATGTTACTCGGCGATGGCAAAATGTCCAAATAAACATATTTTTTGTAATACATCAGACGTGGCTTGTTCATTTAACCCCTACAACGCTGAAATACTTATGTTATTGGTCTACGACCATTAAAAGGTTAAGGTGCAGGTTTATAGTCTTATAGTCTGATAGCGACAATAGGGGATTTTATTGAGCTCAAATGTTTAATCCTTAATTGTTTGGATCGCTTAGAAAAGTTACATCACACTGCCCGGGTACGTTCAGCGAGGAAAGAGTTAACTAGGACATTTATGATGATTTCAAATTGAAAATAACACTTTGGTCTGAATGGTTTTTACAAAAATACTTTAGCATTGTAAGGGTTATTATATTATACCAAGTACATTTGTATAACAATTGTACAAAGTCGGCCTAACATTATACAAATGTTATGCAAATGTTTTGTGTTTACTGAGATCTGCCATTATGAAAAGTGAAAAAGATACATGTGCATGCAGTAACTGCTCCCTAAAGTCACATTATATCAATATTTACCGAATTAGTTTGGACTTTGTCCAAAACATTGTTTTCGTACATGTTATTGTAAGCTATTGTCACCCACTTGCCGGGACTTTGGTAAAATTCTATGGGAAGAGATTGCATTATAACATTTGAAACTGAAATATTTTGGAAACCGTGCGTCTGAGGCAGAAAAGGAGTGAAATTTGGACCCATCCAGATGGTTAAATTGCTGCGCTAATCAAACAGCCGAAGATAATACAAAATGGCCGAGAAAATCTAAAATGGCCGACAAAAAATAAAAATGGCGATATATTAAACATGAATCTACGTCCAGTAAAATCAAGTAGAATCTCCTATTATCGCCCAGCCATGCTTTGTATTCCAACTGTCCAAACGCATTTTATGTTGCTTCAGCAACAGACCATCTAGTTATACTTTTTGCACCAGGCATATATCGTCGCCTCGGAGCTAAAGGATCCTATCTGCCACTCTAACGAGTGTCAGATAGGATCCTTTAGCTCCGAGGCAACGATATGACTTCAATGTTGATCCAATATTCTTGATTGATCGGATTACATTATTGTTTGAAATACATGTAATGACGATATATTTCAATGGCGACCTGGATTTTCTATGAAAAAAAGTGAGCAATAAATGAACAGACCGTATCCTATTGGTGTTAATTACGCCAAGTTTGGTGTTTTGTGACACTTAATACATTACAAAGTTGTTATCGAAAACTGGAGTTTTATTGCCAAATATTTTTTTCGATGCAACGATTTATCAATAATAATTGGTATTTCTAAATCTTATTGATCATTTAACCTTCTAGCGCCAAGTTCTCTAACTAGAATTTATTCCAGCTTGAAGTTTTGTCTCGCTGACGCGACACATAACTTTAAGTGAGTGAAACGTATTTGTATTTTTCTAGTTGCGATAAACTATTGTTATTCTGCACATAAATGAAAAACAACAGTACCGCATCTGGTTAGCTGCACATGTTTGGGACATAATTTCACCCTTGTTGAACATACCGTCACCTTGGATATGAAATGGTGTATCTGCCATTTTGTAAAGTGGCAGATACACAATTTCCTATCCAAGGGGACAATATGTGACCAGTCTGCACGTAAACAGTAACATCCCAGCACACACGAGACGTTCACCCAGTGCTGGGTTAATGTTGGGCCAGCGTCTCATGTGTAGAAATGCACACAATAGTACAATATATCTGAAAATGTCAATTTCTGTTTCGTTGAAGACATCGAAGAGTAATGTCATTATCTACATAATTATTATAGAATACACTATTTACTATGTTCATAAATTCAACCTTTCGGGTGGTTTATGATCTAGCATTGTACATTTATTACCTATGATAAGAACATAAAAATTGCGGTTTAAAATACTATTATATGGTGTTTTTTTCTTCTTTCAAAATCTACTTCTGAATTGTTTAATTCATAATTCTATAATTTGTGGTTGAATAACTGTAATTATCAACTGTTTAGGTCTGTTTGTATTATCTCATTTCTGAAGAAATGCGCAATGAAACAAATTTTGTGCAAGAGGGTCACAATATTTTTTTAAAGTGATGATATTCAGGGATACCAGACACCTAGACTGCGCCATCTAGCGAATGCATGCAAGTCAATTGTGTGCACATGAATGAATATAATCTTGAGAAACTGATCAGTTTTTGATCAGCCTGAGTAGGCCTAACTTTGAAATATCGCCCTCGTCAGCCAAGATGTATCACACAAAAAAAATCGCATTGCTCTGTTTTTTTAGTCATATATGTATATATAATTATTATATATTATTATTATTTGAGCTATAAAATCACTCATGTGTTGATTTCTTGCCTAATATAAATTTTCACTCATTTGAAACAGAATTTGTAAACGGCTTTTTCAACCTCGACAACACCGGACGCATTTTGTACAGAAAAGTGTGCTTCACTTTACATCGAAAATTATGTTTTCTTACTATCATTTCTTACTGTTGCAATCAGAACAGATAATTTTTTTATTTATTTCTTTGGTGGAGGGGGGGGGGGGGGGCTGATCAAAACGTGCATTTTTTTGGATTTGTTCAGAGGGAAAAGGATCGAAGTCCAAAATTCGATTATTGAGATTGTGCAGGCCTAATTTTTGAAAAATTGAATATATAATAGGATATATATTCTAATTATTACAATAATTAACCCAACAGTTGAAATATCGAGTCATATTAATCAACAAATGTTTCTTTTAACTTACAGAATGATACTTTCCTCGATGCTCAATGGTAAAGTGATCAAAATTAATGGTTTTATATAGGTTCAGTTTGCTTCTGGAAAAAAGACACCACTTGTAAGGATAAGTTCATGTCATGCCAATCATTATAAAATATTACTGAAGTATGATTATGAGATACAAGGTACTTATTATAGTAACTAAGTTAATTTGTGACTTGTATCTACCAATTAATCTCTGTAAATTTCACAGGTATATTTATAGAATAAAATAAAGTAAAAAAAATAGCTTGAAATGGGTTTACTGACATCAATAACATTATGCCTATTATAGTATGCTTCATCTCAGCCTGAAGTAGGATTTATGTGAATACTTAGACAATATCGATAAAATAATATCTGCAATGTTTACAAGTCATCCCTTAACACACCAGCCGATTTCAGAAGAATGATCCGAGATCAATTTCACACAAAATTTAAATAATTGGAAAAAGACTACTCTCAACATGATTTTGGTGAAATAGATTGTAGTAAATATGAATACCAAACACCCTACATGCAACTTTCCATACGCTTCTAAATTTGAATATTTAACATGGCCTCTAATAAAGTACAGTTGAAAACGAAGTAGGCCTATACGACTTTATCAATTGAAATAAACCTTGTTCTGCAGGAAAACTGTAAAATGCGGACTTCGATCATATATATTATAGGCCTACTTGTATGCAAATCTATTTATATCTGATATTTTACAATCACCGTCTACATGTAAGGTAGTTGTTTAGGGTCAATACAGTAAACAATAATTTTTATTTTTTAGAATTTCCGTCAGTTGAAATAAAACAGAAACAGCTAATATTATCAGACGATCAATACATGCCTACAATATTATTATTGGCGCTCTGCCTGTCTTAACCATTACAGCCCGGGGATCGACTTTAGACGTCAGTTTTTGACGTCTGAATTCGATTCCGCACCGGAAGAGTAAAATAATCATAATGGCCGTGGATTCATGCGTAGGTATTTCAAATGAAGCGAACAGAGCTAACGATGATATTTCTGATGATTTCAAATTGAAAAAACCCGTTTGGTCTCCATGGTTTATACAAAAATGTTTCAGCGCTTTTAGGTTTAATGATGGTTAGCATGAAATCAAGGCACTTTTCACCCGATCCTCCTGGATTTAGCTGTTCGTGATTAGGTCTATAGATGTGACTGACTAAAATATTTTATAGCTGATGTTTTTTTTTATCTTCCATAGCATTCGATTCACCTCACATGCCTAATCATATTTCATATAAAATTGAAATTAATCTGGTCAATTGTAACAGATCTGACAATATTATCGTAAATTAAGTGTCTCATATGTTATGCTACACTCTTGCATTAGGCCTACTAGAAATATAATAATAACCTCGGGAATATATTATTAGTAGGCCTAGTCATAATTTCATGTGATGCCAACAACAGAAACGAATAAAACACTTGTGGCAGCATGATTCGTTTTTTTCACATTAATGTTCTAGACTAGAGAACTCTCGCCCTATACTTTAGAAATACAATCATGTAGGCCCCTAGGTCAGATAAAAAATAGATTGTGTAGGGCTGCTGACATTAATACATGAGTGGACTATTGTAATGGTAAACGTGAGTTGGATTTGTCAATATTGATTTGAAAAATATGTTCTAACCTTAACAAAGTGAATTATTAGCCTATATATGTCCAATTAATATTAGTATTTGAAGCATCCGCGTGCAAGCTGTAGAATATTAGTATTTGAAGCATCCGCGTGCAAAATGTAGTGCTCAACAGAGGAGTATTTAGGGGGTGGGGGGGCATTGGGAAATGCTACCCTTCAGATTCGATTTTGTTTACAAATTAAAAAATATATAAAATAAATATATAAAAAAGTATCCCTCCGAACTGCTGATAACTCACCTGAGGCAATCTAAAATGCATCGGCTTCTTGGGAACTTCAGCGGGTCTTCAACCCCCTGCTGTCTCACTCGTAATTTGTTGTGTTTGAAGCGTCATCTAGTGAATGCGAAGCGAAATATGGACGGCCATTAAAATGATTAGGCTATCCATCGATCTAGCCAGGCCACGAAAAGATTGATCTAATCGCCTTGTGGGCTACGCTTTAACCCTTACAACGCAGAAATTTATATGTTTGTGTGAACCATGGAAACCAAAGGGTTTTAAAGTCATCATAAATGCCTTAGCTAGCTCTTTTCGCTACAGTTTAATACCTATGTTATGGGTCAGAATGTGATGTATAAAGAAGGTCCAGCACTGAAAGAGTTAAAGCGCTAAAATAAGTTTGTATATTAAACCATGGGGCCAACGTTTTTGCTTTTGAAATTGTCCTCATTTGAGTGGGGCCTACCTATGTTATGGGTCTACGGCCATTATAATATTTTCTTCAGTGCGGGGATCGTCTTTAGACGTCAGGGTCTGACAGACTCTGACGTCTAAATATGGTCCCCGCGCAGAAAGATGTAAATTTTATTGGTAGAATTTCGATTAGGCCTAAACCAGTTCTCTGTTTGGCAAGCAAATGTCCCTTAAACCCTCTCCTAGTCCAGCAGATGAATCACAAACAATATCTCAGCGGACTCGCCTTGTTTAACTCAATGGTGCAAGCAAAGAGTCTAGAACATTGTTCTAGACTCTTTGGTGCAAGTTCTAGTTTTTTGAATAGGGATATAATCTACTCTACCATATAATGTCGCCATCTTATTGTACATAACAACCTAACAGCCATGTACAGTAGTGAAGCGCAACCTATATTGAGGTCTCACAAAACAAATATTTTTTTTAGCCTAATTTTTCGATGCAGTCCACGCCATGCTGTTGTGAATTGGCAACTCATAGGCCCACACTATTCTACTTTGCCAAATGCAGCAATTGACATATCAGGATACTGCCTTTTGGCTATTTCCCAGGGGGGACCCCCCCCCCCTTTGCTGGAAATTATAATTTTTGAAATGTTAATTTAGAAGTTCTGAACCACCCTTGGCAGTACATTCACATGTGGCCCGAACCCCATTTTTAAAATTGGTGACGGGCCTGCATTGGTTCAACGACTCGTGCTTGCTTGGGGCACGGCAGTATTCTAGTTTGCATTGAAATAACAAAGGAATGACGAATAAGAGCTATAGTGTATGCGCAACACGAAAATTGTTATCCAACAGTTTTTGAGAATGACAGCGTTCAGAAAGCTATGAAAACCTTTGACTTTCTTATACTAAAAACAAGTGACGGCGGAATAAATGATAGAAATCGATATCATGTTACCAGGAGTTGTCGCGAACCATGCTGCTTTAGATCACTTGATATCTGATTTTTTAGTATTATTTAAAACATTTCGGATCTTTCTAGCCGCTGAAAATCTATATACTACGAGCACCAACGAATTGATTTAATTTATGGCCAAATTAAATAGCCGCTGAAAATTAAGAAGAAATGCAATTTCCACAATTCTTCTTCACATAAGAACATACTTTTATGTTTAATGAAACAATTCCAGCTTTAACCCTTTCACCGCCGGTGCCGCACCAATTCGGGTTTTCTTTTTTTATTAGCACATTAAGTACCACATTTTAAATATGTTCAAGATAAAATGTGACATCAACCAGCAAGCTTTGAACCAGCAAGCAAGAGTTGACCTCCATTTTGTCAAATCTGAATAATTTTCACTCAGTTGAAGTTGTGGATCACGTCAGCGAGACACAACTTATTTTACAACAATTGAATAATTTGGCGGCTAAAGGGTTAAATAGAAGAAATATATTCCAGTTGACAAAGGAACGTCTTTTGTAGAAAAGAAAACCGCACAATTCAATTAAACTACAACGTATCACTATCCACGAGTAAAATTGCAAAGGAAAACAGAAATTGCGGCAATATACATTGAACGTAATGCGAAGCGGACGTTATCAAACCGATGAAAAAACAAGCTGTTAAAGGATTTAAATTTGGAAACAGACACGACCAGTGTTATTATAAAATGACTTATTGTATTTGAAAAATAACCGACAAGACACTATTTTGCAACACGAACTTTCCAACAAATTATTATATTATATATTTTTTTAATTATAGGTTTGGTCATTTTACTCACGGATTATATTGCACTTTTCAGTTGTTTGCTTCTTTCAGAAGAGACACAACCTTATTTTATCTGTAGGCAGTAAACTCAAAAGATTTGTATAACATTTAGGCCTATACAATGCTGGCCTGACGTCGAAAACATTGGCCCGACATTGTATAAATGTTATAGAAATGTTTTGTGTTTGCAGGGTAATGTAATTGTAAATAGAGACTTGAAACTGACATTTTAAGGATTATTTTAAATAACATGTACTTGAGCAATCTGGACAATGATGCACGCGTATTCTGCTTTAGACAATAAACTACTAGGCCTATGTTTGTTAAGAATCACACTGTTTAGGTAAAATGTTTGTATAGTTCCTATAATTCCTGATAATTTTCTACAAAGTAGGCCTATTACAAGGCAATTAGCAAAATGTAGGAGAAATAACACTTCTACACTTATTAAAACATTTCAATTTCAGAAATTAAAAATTGAAATGTACATTACAAGCTTATGGGTTTATCACATTAAATGTGATAATTAGATAGATATGTATTTCATTTTATTAGTGTAGCCTATTTGCAGCACAATAATCATGTAAATTTAGGCAACAGGTTCCCTCAATATAATTGAGTTCAATTATTTTTTCGGTCTTATAGAGTAGGGATTGAATCGATTTAGTGTGAACGTAGGCTACTACGGGTAATTCGTTCACTAACGAATCACT
Organism: Flabesymbios commensalis; assembly: GCA_964017125.1. Taxonomy (NCBI): domain Eukaryota; kingdom Metazoa; phylum Annelida; class Polychaeta; order Terebellida; family Flabelligeridae; genus Flabesymbios; species Flabesymbios commensalis. Next base: position 59,314,492 of record OZ024912.1, read on the forward strand.
ACAGAATGATTCGCGCAAACACTTTTGGCTCTAGTGTGCACGGGGGCATTTTAATAGTTTAATTATATCAGACCTACTTTTCATCTACAGTAGGTTACATGTATATCTGATAGATTTGGAAGGACTGTGATGTCATAGCATATGTAGGCCTAATAAAAATGTTCTGTTTGAAGAACGTATCTAAGTTAAGTGTACTTCATACCATGTGCTAAGTTGAATAATTGTTTATTCCCACTTGAATCTGGGTCTTGCTACCGCGATTTACAACTTCAAGTGGGTAAAAATTACTTAGTCCTACATAGGTACATTTCAATCAAAACATACATATATCTCAGTGTAGCAATTTTAACCCTTTCGATCCTGCATTTACTATTGTCATCCTCATACACTATGTCAAGCCGTGAATTGCTATCGCAATTCTCGACGGTACTTTTGGTGGATGAAGATAACCATAAGAGGATGGCAAATTAAAAAAATATATTGTTTTTATTAAAGAGTTCCATGAACATGTTCGTTCTAAACCCCCTAGGTTTCAGTAGCTTAGCACTTACCGTGCAGGATCGACATTAGTCGTCATAATCTGACGTCTGTAGACGTCAGATTCTGACGACTAAAGTCTATCCCCGATCTGTGAGAGTCAACATCTTTATAATGGTCGTAAACCCATAACATAGGTATTGAAATGAAGCGGAAAGAGCTGACTAAGACGTTTATGGTGATTGCAAATTGAAAAAACCCTTTGGTCTCCATATGGATTATAAAAACAATTCAGCGCTTTAGGTGTGTATGCTCATTTCTCCTTCACATTTCCTTGTTTGAAGGACAAATAAAGAGGCTGACTCTAGATTATCCCCTTGAATCTATTTAGCGTCCTATACCCTGGGAGTAAAAGTGCCAAATATGACATTTTAGCTCCGAGTAGATACCCAGAAAACACGACACGTTAAAACATGTTGGGCCAGCATTAAAACATCATTGTTTCAATGTGTCGTGTCTTCTGGGTAATGATTTAATACAGGAGCAGGGCATAGAATAACTATGATCATATAGGATAAGTAACCTAACAGACACAAGACATTTTATATAACATTTATACAATGTTGGAACAACGTCGAAGACGTTGGGCCGACGTTGTATCAAATGTTTTTGTGTTTGCTGGGAATGGGTCTACAAATTCACTCGACTGGGCTGTTTAAAGAAAAGGCCTAGTTGGGTCATTGCGATTCGCTAAGCACATATGCCTATACAGGTTATATTCCCGGAGGCCCATGCCCCCCACGCACAGCATGGACAACGTTCTAGTGGGGCCCGTCAGAACTAAGCCTAAATATTTTAAATAATTAGTGAAGCGAAACGACTCACCAGCTTTAATCGATAAGCTATTATTTATTTAGTTGATGAGAAATTAAAATCCCTATCAAATATTTAGGTTTTAAGCTAGTAATAGTTGGATCACTTCACTTGACCTAATTCTATTGTTAATTAAGCTGTTGTGAATAAAAAAATATATTTATGATTACAAGAGCCTATTCTGTGTGATTAATATATTTAATTGCCTCCTGTATTTTATCTAGGCGCGTGGCTGTCCATGTAGCCCAATTAGTGAGCCTTATGGTGGCCCTGGGTTAGCAGTAAGCCATATTTTATAATAGAGTAGGCCTATGATCTGCTGTGTGAATATTCCTTAGGATCTGTGAAGCGAAAATAAACTTCACGGGTCGCACAACAGATGCGAGAGTCAAATGGATCGGCGGAGCAGTTTTTAGTTATTGTCCGACAGCTACCCCGTTGATCTACTATTGTGCGACATTAGCCCATTATTGCTCAGCTGCCGTTATATCTCAGGTCTTTGACATAGCACCCTCGTTCCTGCTCGTGTGCTGGTCATGTGACCAGATGAAGGCGTCACGCATGCGCAACAAGAGCGCAGCGGGATGGAAAATGCGGAGTCTTTTGTACACAGTGGAGCGGAAATGGAAGAGCTCTTACCGCGAATGAGACTGCTTTTCTTTTCAAAGGCCAGCAGACTTCAGGGTAAGGACCCACTTTTCTTTCTTCGCGGACACCCTCCCGATCACAAAGCGGATTGTTAGCCACACACAACGGACTTGCGCAGTGCCTGACTGAAAATTGAAACTATAAAAGACTGGATTTTCTGGAGTCTTTCTCTGGAAGGTTCCCCGGCGAGTTAACAGGCCAGGCGTAATAGCCTATTGCACCACTTCAGAGAAGTTATCTCAGCTTATTAATTTACCTGAGCAGTGCACGCAGTAAATAATCCTCTTCCTACATGCGGATGTTTCGGTCCCAGTAGGCCTATCATGTATCTATCGCCACAATATTGTAATCTATGGAGTGTGGTATAAAACAAGGATATAGGCCTAATTATGTGAATATGAAACCATTTTTTTCGGGCTTGTTTACCATTCGGATTTGACGTTATTTGGACAAATTTGAGAGGAATTTTTGTAAATTATACTGGTTTATGTCGGTCAGTTAGGGAGCCACCATTTAATATCCAAGGGGGGGGGGGGGGAGGGGAGGGGATCTGGAGTCAACATAGTAGGCCTCTAGCTGAAAAAAATGTATTAGATGACATTTTTTTTGGCCACAGAGCAATGCTATACATACCTAGATACTCCGATTTATATCGCTATGTTTGCCATTTGAACTTTCCAAAAGTGGGACAATTTTTTAGTTTAATTTGACTTTTGTGACCAATAATTTTTTGACGTTGAAGATTTGACATGGGATGTGTATCTTATCCAACAATATTATTTCAACATTACATCACATTTGTCAGTTATGGCGGCCATCTTGAATTTTGCTTCTGAATACTGCCCTTTTTTCACTCTGGACCAGTCCCTATTTCCATATATTACACAGTATCAGTCATGCGGGTACCGAAGCTGAACAGACTCGTTCAGGCTGATTCAGCGTCGCATGTCAGGAGAGAGGCTCCTCCCTTCAAATCACAGGCAGTTTTCAGGCCAATTAGAGGCCAAGTGTGGACAGGATGTTTTGAGTCATTCAACAATTGCCGCCGGTCTGGCGAGCATGACAGACGCCACAGAGATTTACACAGTTGACATTTCTTGGACCCAATCTCGATTTTAGTTGGGCCACTTTGCTATGTTGTCCTGGTCATAGATCTGAATGGGGAACAAATTGATAACGCTTCGTTAGAATGAATAGGAGAAAACATTTCTCCTTGTCTCATGGCTCTCAGACTGAATAATTCAGCTTTCTACTATTTTTTCCAGGTTCTGACTAATGCTCTTGGCCTAATAAATCATACACATAAAGTGGACTATTTAGAATTTGCAGGAGATTAACAGCTTTGTTTGTAATTTCAATGTTGTATAAATGGTGCGCAGCCGAAACACCTTCTTAGTTTATCAAACTAGGACTATCCAATCAAACACGAGGGACATTGACCCGATATTGTTCAAACGTTATAACGCACAACGCTAGAACACTATTAAAGAAACATTCTGTAAACGTCTTGTGTTGACTAGGAAGATATCATACTATTAAGTAGATGATAATGCCATATGTCTAACTGTTACTTGAAATCAACAAATTATTAGTTGACTAGTAGCTTGAACAAGGTTTGGGCAGTGACTGCACCAATATATATAACCCACCACATATATTTAAAATATATATTTTTAATATAAGCCTATATATATATATTTCACAGAGCTTTGTGGTTTAGATTAACGCTTATTTTTCTCGGACATACGACTACGATATATATATGTATATCATTGCCCAGAACATATATCTAGCCCCCTGGCCTTATCCCCTCCTCAAAAAAATAAAAATGATGGCCTATAACCATGATAACAGATATATTTATAGTTTGGTTTTGGGTCTGATACCGTCATGATTTACTTCGCACCAGAAATCGCTGGCTTTTAAGAGGAAAGCATGTCATCCGGCGACACCGGGATGGAATGTCCGGCATTGATCGCAGGGCATTGACCCGATATTGTTTTAATGTTGGGCCGACGTCGAAGACGGCGGGCTGACATTAAAACAATATTGGATCAATGCCTATCACAGCCATAGAGAATACCAAATAATAATCTAAAATATGTTTGTCTAACGTTTGAACAAAACATACAACGCATATTGTATTATTCTTATATTATGTCAGTATAGGCCTACCTTTGTTTTGTGTAACATGCGAAAATAAAAATTTGAAAGCGAATCTAATGAGGATTGCTCATACTAAGAAGAACCATGTTTTCTTTGTGAAATCTGTTCAGGGGTAACTTGAAAAAATTGTTTATTTTTTACAGTACTTAAGACACAGAGAAAAACACGACAAAAACACACATCACTTCATTTAATATTAAATTATTAGGGATATGTATATATTTGCCCCCCTCACAAATGTAGGCCTATAGTCCCCTATAGTCCCCAACATACCTTATAATAATTATTCTATCCACTTCATAATATTACAATAATATTACTCTCCCTATTAGTCTGTCTCTATATTTTTCCAGTCAATATATACGCGACAGCATATCGCTGTCAATTAATTTTGGATTCAATATTGAAAATAACCATTTTTTCTCTCGTCTATATTTCACTTCATCGAACAATAATAAAATCTGCTAAAGTTTATTTAAATCCACGAACTATTAGCACGGAAAGATAAATTAAAAACGATCGTACCACTAGATCTGACTTTCCAACGGCACGGATATGACTGCTGCATGTGCAAAGTGAGTTCGTTACTTTGTAGTTTTGATGGGAATTCGAAGTGACTTGGCGTCTTGTTGCAGATCATAGATTCAATGTGTCAGGCAGTCGGCTGAGACTTTGGGGCTTGGCTGCTCAGAAATTGAAGTCTAAATGCCATCTGTTCTTCATGGTCCAGTTCCAGCTCCATTTTTGACTGAAGATGAGTTTGTTGTTGTATTCTCTCAATAGTTAACAAACTGCAAATATAATGACAAATAACTACACATAGCGACATACTTTACTGACATAGGATCTACTGTTATATCACAATAACTTGAAATGTTTCTTAATTATGCATATCTTAATACCTCTTAATAGCCAACCCTCCAAAAATCGAAAATGAGTTAGGTGTACCAAGTGATAAACATCATGCATAGCCTTTATTTTAAAATTAACCGGAAATCCCGAGATGCATGTAACACTCCACCTGGTGGAGCGGGACAAACCAGCACATGTAAAATTTTAAAATTGATTTGTGCACAACTGGATAATGTGGACCAACCCACACCTTTACTCTAAGCATCTAAAAAATACACATATTTACTACCATTATTATAAACAGTACTCCAGGCCAGCAGCCGATTATGCAGGCGACAGAGCGTACACACAGAGTCTATAAGCCCTGCCAGTAGGGCTTATAGCCAAATATAACGCCCCCATAAACAGCCCCATCCCACTAGTATTGCCCTCTCAAGTTGTAATAATTAAAGATAGGCTATAGTCAGGCAGATTAGCATAACAATCGTGCAAATCAGGGGGAAAGTATCAAATTTGGCAAGGAGTTAGTACATAGAATAGCATCCAGGGTGGACCCAAGCTTACCCATCAACACGACGACTTTTTTGAGCAAATCCAAAATGGCCGCCATCCGGCTGCAGAAAAAATGCAATTTTTTAACCAATTGTCGTAGAATGGTGTGTGATACCTCTTTTTGTAGGTTTTAGAGTATGATGAATCCATTCAAAGGGTTATTTTAATGGTAATTGGTCAAAGTCAAGGGTTTTTAAAGGTCATCTCTCAGCTTAAGTGAGCGAAGAGAAATATGCTTATCCGTGTAATCATTTTTATATGCTTTCTGACTAGTAACATGAGTAATGTTCCAATGTGATCAACAAATGAATGCCAACAAAAAAGTAATAAGACTCACCATAGGTTTAACAATGTTTACTATCAACCATTACCTTGAGTTAGTGGGCAAGGTCAAACTACAGTGTATATCATTAACCGACAAAACATTAAAACATTAATGCAGCAAGAACTGTTCAAGAGTCATTATTACAGCACGAGCCCTGTCAAAAGCACAGTGCAATGGAGATTTGCCTTGTTACGTTTGCATTTCTGGCTTTTTTACATCCACAGCGAATGAGAATTGAGCAGATAGCAATGTCCAGAAATGGACCAGTTCGTTTTTTCATCAACCAGCCCCACTCCCCAGTATGTGCATGCTGGGATTTCCTGTCTCCGTTCAAGCACATACCCCCTCCCATGCCTGTAATATAGATTGCTTGGAATGCTCAATACAAGTAGGCAGCCTCGTGAGTCACTTACTTTATAGTAAAACTATAAACCGTTCCAAGATGGTCATGTGCCTGCTCTCTATATGGTAAAGGGATTATGGTCATTGTTGATAGACAGCAGTGTTTCAGTTAGGTCTAGGAAACCCGACCAGATTTTCAAGTTTTCCAGGCAGTTTTCTCCCCCCCCCCAATGCCAAAAATTTGGCTGTAAATGCGAGAAACAGTGGCAAGGTACGTCTTGTGTCCAGGTCTCGCAGCACACTCAGCTGATTAATAGGTATATTTATGCAGAGAACTTTTTTATTCCGAAATATATCAACAGTCCTGATAGAGCAAGGTCATTGAAAGTGGTAATGGCCGAAATTACAACATCAGTATCCACAGATCATAGCTTTTGTCCATTTGAATGCTTAAAATGCAGGAGCGTCCTGGTATCGGCTTCTTGGCGATTACAATGTGATATCGGTGTCGAATTCTAACAGGTTGATGACATTTTCGGCTAGTGTAGTACTGCGGGATACACCAGGTCCAAGACTCGACTCGCAAAGTCGTTAAGATATAAATAAGTACAGCTCCATTTTAGTTTACTCATTAATGAGCATATGGTCCCACTCTTTTGCGTTGATAGGGGTAGCAGCCGTTACTTAGTGTGCTATGCCATCACCACGGTTGCGGTGTGTTTGTCATTTCAAAGATGCTTGTGGTTAGACATCCCCTGGGCGGGGGGCCTAGGGTAGTGGTTAGCACCGCTGCCTTTCACGCCAGAGTTCGGGGTTCGGTTCCCGGTCTCGGCGGTTTGAAAGAAACAAAATAATGTTTCTTCGCCATCCACGAGTGAAACTCAGTATTGTGGGGAGCCTCCGTGACCGAGAGGTAGCGTGCTCGGCCTCGAACCGCCAGGGCTCGAATTTCGAATCCTGTGTCTGGAGGACAGTGTCATCTCATTCATCTCACCATCCCCAGGAGGTTTTCCTGGCCCAGTTTAGCCTTTATGTGCACAAAGGTGGCCTAAAGCCCGATTCATTTCATTTTATTTTTAGACATCCGCTATCTATTCCATATGCTGGAAGCCTCATTTCTGGCATGAGGACGAGAAGTTTCTCTATGTAGTCCTGACTGTCTTGGTTGGAGAATATGACCTATTTAGTTCCAATGTGTATATGTCCGTTTTTAGTGGTCAGACAGAATGGTTCCTTTTGGTTTTCATCTTGATAAAATGTCTGTATCACGCCTGGATTGTATAAAGAGAAACAGTTGTGAGACCAATCTCGTAGTTTGAATCTCGTTACTGTTTCTTTGGTGGCTTTTGACAGGTCAATCGTTTGTTACAATGGCTGGTGTCTGAGATCTCATTAAATCCATCCATAAAATGTGTCTTTGTATAGTCATTGTACAGTGCCTTCCCCAGGGAGCGCAACTCTCAAATGCAGTTCAATACCACATCAGTCATGATAAGTTTAGTGTCATGTTGAGAGGTGAGGACTGCGTTCTTTGTAGAAATTGATTGAACGCAACACATCTACAAGTGCGTTTGCAGCGGCATGAACGCACACTTGGTGTTGATAGGGAAATATAATATAATAAAAGTATTCATCTAGGTTGGGGTACATCAACATTCCTTTAAAAAACTTATTGATGGGCTGAACTCTAGAAGTTTGGTTAATCTTTCATCAGCACATGCCATGCATTCCTGCTGGAGTCCTGCTGGAGTAAAAATGTCACACTGAATTATCTTGATTAGCATCTTCGCTCAGTATAAAGAGAGCAACTCATGACACCTTGTGAGTATAGCGTGCCCGCTTTACATTTGAGGCATCAAGTGCTGAATGTACGTGTCCTGAGGTCAATACTCCTGCCTCAGCGAATTTAACGTCCCACCCAGAACCACCAATCCAGTTGCCAAATATCTCCTGAGGTGCCATTTCAATCTGCAGTCCCCACATCATCACAAAATGAGTCTTCTCCCAGTTCACTCTCTGGAAACTGTCCTTGTAGTTGCTTGAGTAGTAGTTGCCGTAGAGTGGTTGATCTGCACAACTGGTATGGTGTTTGATCAGAGTTTAAAAAGGCTATTCCATTTTTGTTGGCCGGCCCCGATGGCTCATTTGTATCGACTGGGGCTTGTAACCTGGAGGTACCAGGTTCGAATCCCGGTCGGGCCGGATATTTGTCATCGTGGTTGTGAATACAGTGCTCCAAACTGTTCAAAGGCCTGGAGTGTACAGTGCTGCCTATGGTAGGCCTACTGTGCACTATAAAGAACCCTTGAAGTCATTCGTAATAAGAGTAGGCGCATAGTCCCGGCTTCGGGGCTTCCTTCTGTCGCGATATTGCCATGATTGTGCAGAAAGCGACGTAAAGCAATATATTCATATTCCAATTGTCAATAATAATGTCATGCTTCTTCATTGGTGGTTATTGAGCTTTATCCACGAATAATTGACATATATTTCAGTACGTGGTCTAACTGTTCCATGTTGAATCAGAGTCGCATTGAAACCTGCTCATGAGGATGATGAGCACATCTCTCCCTTTGCCAACGTAAACAATTTGTTGATCAAACCAAAAGCGTGTTTCACTACTCAAGCCCCTATCCTTCCGAAGTCCATCGGCAACATATTAAGTTGACTCAGACGGGCTCGTGGGTGTGGCGCTGGTAACAGCATGCAACTGTCCCATTTTTAATATTATTCCCCTATTCCATTGGAAGTGAATTTTTAAATCAAAATAGCGCCTATAATTTATAGCCTAGGCCTACCATATTTGCGCACACTGGGCAATTTGTGGACGTGGTAGACTACGCATGTGAATTTAAACTATTCATATTTTACACATGATCTAATAATATTTAAGAGACTAGGCCTAGTACCGGTATCATTTCATATTTATAAGCTTCATTCAAATGATAATAATTAGATCTATTATAGATGTGTAGTTAATAATAAAATTGGCAAAGTAGACTCAAGTTGGACAAGATAGGCCACTGTAGGCTAGATATGAAAATCCCGCGCTTGTAAACAATGGGGTCTGGTTGAAAACAATTTCTGGTAGACCCTAACGTTAGGCGTAATCAAGTAATAGCCTAGGCCTAGGCCCAACACGTCTGATAAAAATTAGTATAATCTATAGGCCTATTATGGTCCAAGCTGAATTTGTGGCAACAAAGTAATAGACTCCAAAGGGATGAATAATTTCGGTGCTTTGTCCCAAAAGAAACCCTACCTGAACGATTTTAATGGTAAAATCTTAGGTTTGCTGGTGATGAAGCCAACATGCAAGTCTTCGTCATGCAGAGCACCTTTTTTGGGCAGAACCTCCTTGAACATGATGAGAGGAGCAGCTGTGCAGTGCAGGCTACAACAAAGCTCTTGAAGTCAAGTGACTCAAGTAAGAGCAATGCCAAATGTTGTCCTGTTATACATGTTATAGTGTTAGCTAGGCTACTGTACATAGGCGTACATATTCCTAGGTCTAGCTCTAGTGTCTGTGGGCTATATTGCTATTCCATCATGTAGCCTAGGCAGGCTAGCAGAGTGGCAGGCTAGGGTGGTCTTCAGACATGTATTCGTTCCTACTCTGTGGAACTAGGCCCTATACTAGGCTACACCTGCCAATGACGGGATGGCCTCAGAGCTTCACTAGGCCTACACGTCTGATAGGCTCTATTAATTAATATAATCTATAGGACTATATTATGGTCCATGCTGAATCTCAATTTATTTTATTTGTGGCAACAAAATAAAGGATGGCCTATATTTAAGGCTACATAACGTTAGTGGTGTAAGACCTACCGACCTTACACAGACAACAGACTTTACAGTTACAGTCATACATGTAGATCTACATCTAAAACTGGGGTGCGTTTCATTAAGAAAATCTCATCTTAACTTTCAGTCATTTACTATTAAAAAGTTAAGATGATCTTAAGATGATCTTAACTTTTTAAAAATGAATGACCTAAAAGTTAAGATAAGATTTTCTTATACTAGGCCTATTACTAGTATTATAGTCTAGACTATCATCATGTATAGGCTACATATTACATGACATAATAGTCTATTTATAGAACTATAAGGTAGGCCTATGTTCTAATGGTTAGGCCTACAGTAGGCTATTTTTTGTATTGCAGTACAGAGGTGGGCATGTGCACCAACTTAAAACATTTGCTTACAGTATACATGTAGCCTATGTTTTGTAGACAGGTCTGCAAAATTACACTGGTTTTAGTAGTTCTGTGGACACAATGCGCTAGACCTGGGCCCGGGGGAAGGACGGGTCTGTTGAGCCACAGCACGCCCAGGATCAGTTGAATGATCCACCCCTTCGCATTTCTACACATGGGATTTAAAGGAAGGTTTAACACCACCTGGTGATTAGCTGTGATATTACTTATATATAGCCATGTTTTGAGCCTGGATCATCTTGCAGGTAGGTAGGTTATGAACAAAAAAGACAATACATTTTGTATTTTTAGTTCAGGTCTTTATTCCAACATGTTTCGCATATTTCAGCTTCATCAGGGATAGTAATGAGGTTAGCATGGAACATTTGTTTATATAGTGCCTAAAGATACTATGACATCACAGGGGTTGCTAGGCAACTTGACAGAATCAAAGAGACAGTGAACAGTTGAAGTTAAAATGTATGACGTCACATCGGGTATGCCAGTCCCATTGAAATACATGTACAATGCCAACATTCTAAGGGCCGATTTCACCACTTTCGTCCCTAGCCACACTCCAATGTGACACACCATAATAAGACACATGCTGTCGTTTTTTGAAAAATAGCTCCGATTATGGTATGCTCACCAATTAGATTTTGACCTAGGCCCCCATATGTGGATAACGGTCTAAGTTGCCCAGATCTCCCTAAATATTCTTGCGCCCATTCCCAAAAAAGACACAAATCCTTCTCACCCCATGTGTCCATCCGAAAATCTCACATAACAGTTATACCTCATATCACAGATAGCGAAAACAGTGTGTGCTTACAATTTATCCACAGAATTACAACATTCCTGTATTTTTCCTAATTCACCAGACGCGAAAACAACCATTTAAAGCAGTAATTTGGGTAGGGATTCTCTAGTCAGTATAGCCACCCCCCTTGGATTTCGGCCACATTTAGGGTGGTACGTGAGACCATATAGTCAGTGGAATTATGATAGTCAGTTTTTTTTGTGCTCTTTCTGATGAAACTTGCTGCCATTGCCGTAAATTGGACATAAAAGCTGCTAAATACACAATTAAAAATGACAACTATCCAAAACGCTATTTCTTATGGAATCGCATAGGTCTATCTTTTGATATAATTATGCTACAAAGGTCAGTAATACCTCTATACATATGTTTTCTGGCACACTGAATGCAAAAGAATTATCAAAAAGTGACTACAGTGAATATTTAAATAATAAAATTCAAGATGGCTGCCAAAATACGTTTTTTTTAGGAATTTTAGCAATACATACATGTAAATTTATCAGTGAGTGTCACAGTACGTCACCCACTGATCTTTTTCGTCGCATTTGCTATTGTTCAACACCAGGGGTCTCTGTCGTCTGTTACGTCACTGTCTGTCAACCAGCAGCCAGCTATTCACAAATCGCACAAGCGGTGAGGTTGATCGTGATTGGTCAGTTGTGATTAGGCACACATATATACCAAGACGTGGAAATCTGTATGAGCATTGTGCACCATACAAGCCAGAGGGTATCCAAGAGTGTTCACTTTCAATTTTATATAATTATTTTAATGGAGTTTTTTTACGTACGCACTAAGCCCCATTTTTTACTATACAGTATATATCATTGTATATTCAGCCTAGAAATTTTTATCCCATTTTCAGAAGTTCCATTGCTAGTAACACACACCTACAGTACAAGAAGTTGCTGTGAAAGGTGCAGGCCTAACCCCTGGTGGTGATTATTAGTCAGGGGATATAATACCAGTGTCTGAAGTACAGCCACTGGTGACACGAGTGAAACATGTAATGTGAAAATTTAAAAAAGTAGATAAATTCAGTGAAATGTTGCGTTCAAATATTATCATGTACTAAAACCCAAGATCTATATGATTTACACTTTCGTATACTCTACAGCCCTTCGATGTTGACTATTTTAATGAAAAATAATCACACCCGTCTGCAAAATTAATGTGTTACTATCATGATCTATGTTACATTCATGTAAAACTACGCTTATGTGTGAAAAAATGTTCAATTATTATAATCATTATCATCGGAGGAGAATGACCACCAGCAAGGACGTCAGCTAGTCTGCTAGAGAGAATTGGACCCTCAGACCATACTGGCTGTATGTGTGTGTCTTCTACCACCCAGCCATGCTGAGTAGGACTTGGCATATCTCAGGCCGTCAAGTGAAGACAGATCCCCAAAAAATAGGATATAGGCCTTTGAAAAAATGGGACTAAAATAGAACAAAATAGCTAAATACTAGGACTAGACTATGAGTTTATTGTTCTAAAGATATCCTTGCAACACCCCTCACAGTCATCCCCCTCACCAACTTTAGTTGAAAAACATTGCAGTGACTGGTGAATGAGTTTGGTTCATTTTAAAGACAGCTGCCTCTGGCTGCCTATAATAAATGTAACAAGACTACATAAGTCTAGACACTCCCTATTGAAGCAATTTTGTGTAGTGTTATTAAAGTAGTCCTAGACTGTGCCAAAAATTCGGATGAAAAACAAATACATGTAGGTCTAAGAGGCCAAGTCTAAGATAGCGGTTCTGGGTGAGCGCAGTGAGCAAAATGCCGGTCAGCACCAAGTTTAAGAGTAAGATCAAGAACAAGACAGTCACTCAGAGATGGCAAACCTCCATCGAAATCCTAATTTGAATCTTGATCGTAATCTGGATCATCCCCACAATTTAATTAATTTGTCCTTGGCCGGAGACACACCTGTGATAAAAAATTTATGCAAATCTGTGAGATCCAAATTCAATCCAGATCATCCCTAAAAACTAACCGACTGTTTTTTTGGCTTGACACACACCTCAGGTAATTGTTTTACTTTACAAGTAATCTGACGGAAAGTCAGAAAGACAACAAACCAACTCAACCAAAAACACAACCTTCCTGGTGGAAGCAAAACGTCAGTCTAGAATCACTACTATCTGTTTTAGAGTAATGGTCTAGAAAACCACCATGGTTTGTCAGATATTATGCATATTAGTACCTATAATGGCAGAACTTCAGCCATTTTGAATTCGATCAGGATTTTTTTCAGGGTAGGGCCATTCCTTTTTTGCTTCATAGTAGTGGTCTGGCTATCTAGCATGATCTACCAGATATATTAGGCATGTTAAAGTAAATAATAGCCGAAAATAGGCCATATTACATTTTATCAAGTTGAACTTTTCCAGGGTGCATCCTCCCCTGAAATTTCACATTTTGTTTTATAGTAATGGTTCAGATATCTAGCATGGTCTACTAAATATGAAGCATTTTAAAGTAAACAAATAGCTGATTTTAAACAAGTTGAAATTGTTCAGGATACATTCTCCCCTGAAACCTCACATTTTGTTATACAATAAGCCATCTAGCACGGTATACCAGATATCGGGCATAAGAAACTTCAAGTAAATAATGGCAGATAGACGGCCATTTTGAATTTGATCAAGTTGATTTATTTTATGTTGCATCCTCCCCTGAAACCTCACATTTTGTTTCATAGTAATGGTCTAGCTATCTAGCACGCTATACCCGATATCAGGCCTATTGACTGTTGGCCATCTTGAATTCGAGAAAATTCAAAATTTTCAGGGTGCATCTTCTCCTGAAATTTCTCATTTTGTTACATAGTAATGGTCTAGCCATCTAGCATGGTGTACCAAATAGCAGGCATGTGAAAGTAAATACTGGCCGATAGGCGGCCATTTTGAATTTGATCAAGTCAAACTTCTTCAGGGTGCATCTTCTACTGAAACCTCACATTTTCTTTTATAGTAATGGTGTAGCTATCTTGAGCGGTTTTCAAGAAAAATATTTTAATCCGCAAAATATTTTAATCGTATATATCGATGTTATAAACTAGGTCAAGGTACAAAAACCTGAAAAGACACAACTTGGGACCTTAGAGATCATGTATACATTTGCAATATTATTGCAGATCTCGAAAACTACTGGGCCGATTACAATCATATTGCCAATATGACTGTAATCGGCCCAGTAGTTTTCGAGATCTGTTCTGGGAACAAAGTGTGTGTTAAAACGTTTAAATAGGTCATTGTAGGAGCCTACTGAACCAAAAGTAGGTCAAAGTTCATATACCCCAAAAGGCACAACTGGACCCCCTATAAGTGTTGTCTGTAAAACTTGAAGAAAATCGGACAACTAGATCCTGAGATATGCTCTGGAAACGAAATGTTATGGATGGCCCGAGAACGTAACATCATTCAAACTTTTCTATGACAACGCGTATTGAATTCAGTTGGAAAATATTTTAACCCAGGGGTCGAAATAAGGCCATTCCTCCAGTCCTGTACTGCCAAAAAATGTGCAGGAATGGCAACAAATTTTACTAGCCATTCCGATGAACTTGCCAGTCCTGAGGATTGGCCTGCCGCCAACGTTTAATTCCACCCGTGTTAACCTGTCCATTATCCACCTGGAAGTCACCCATAAATTACAATCTGTTATCCTATGTTATTTTCTCACAAAGTTATAGACAAAAGAGGTAAAAAAACGGACGGAGGCCGCTTCCATAGATCACTCCGTTGCACCTTTGGTGACAGCGGCAGCTAATAATATTTTTATACAAAGTATAAAATTATGTCGAAAAGAAAGAACCAAATTTAATGAAAAATATGCATAACAAATTTGAATTCACGACCAAAAAATGTGTGGGGGGAAAAAGATTTACGACCCAAATAGTGCTTGGAGGGAAATTCAGGACCCAAAAACTGAGCGCGAGGAAATTATAACTCAGAAAAATAAGACAAATAGGATGTTTGTCTAAAAAAAAAGGACAAAATAGGATTTGCTGAAAAAATAGGATTAAATAGGATAAATAGGACTATACTTGACGGCCTGATATCTACAAAACCCTCCTTGGCTCTCTTCCACTGAGCAGTACGGTAATTTGCCCTCTGAATGTGTGGGAGGGGAGATCTGCGGCAGCCTCAGGGTGGCTGTTTAGAAAGATCAACCTTAAATGATTTGGTTGTCTTCTCAGAGTCGCCAACTATTTTTTTGTGATGTTTGATACCGGAACAGGGGACAAGAGGCGAATGCTGAACATCGCAGAATTAGCCGGAGAACTTTGTGCTAAATATTGTGATTGTATTCTTGGATTATATGTTTTTACGGGTGAAGACACCAACTTCTCATTGAGAGTCAACGAAAAGATTCTTCCAGTAAAAAAGTTAATTTGAGATCATCATAAATGTCTAAAGTCGATTCCCGCGATGTAAAGGTTAAAATCTCCAAGCGGTCATTTCCAAATTTCCTATAAATAATACAATGCAGTTCGGTGGGTATAAGTAATACACCTAAATAGTTTATTTCTTCCAAATAAATATACTACAGTCATGCTGTTATGCTATTTTCTATAATTATATAAATTAACTATGACAACTGTGTGCTCTCTACCCGTCCAACACACATTCATTACAGGTCGGATCATCTTGATTATCTGCATGCTGTTGGTGAACCACTTTAGTTAAGCTGGCCAGTGTTGATGTCACTCTGAGCTTTCATGATGGACTTCATCACAGTTTCTGAGATTAATTTATCCAGTTCTTCCTCTCCAGAGTCATCGCTTCCTTCGTCACCTTCAGTGTTGTCAGTCCTGCAATAATATTATTATATGAGTGTAATTGGTGAACATTTTCAAAATAATTCGATTCATTCGATCAGAATTGTTTGAAATTTCTCCCAGAAAACATGAAATGTCGTAGACAGTGGGCAAACAGTAAACCAACGATCGGCCAATGTCTCATGCTTGCTGGGTAGTGATCGAAGACGGGTTCCACTTTCAAAACATAAAATTTAAAAGGAATTATAAACAATTATTTTAAACGTGATTGCCGTTTAAATCGTTTGCATACTAATTGATGCATTGTTCATTTGTTTTAATTTATTTATTTGGAGCCGGTTTTTGATTGGGTACAAAACATGCAACTTTTTTTCATATAAATTATATCATCTCTAAATAATTATAAATAGCAATACACTGGATGTATAAGATGTAAGTAATCTATTAGACCATTGAAACTATGTTTAAACCATAGACTTTAATTCTGTGGTCTAAACACGATGGCCCAAGTAAATGGTAGTCTACCCTCTAATTTGAATAACACATTGAAGACGGTGATCTAGTCACCTGAGAGGCTGAACTACTCTTTCATTGGTCGGGGGTAGACTACTTGGTCAAACGTGGCGATTGTCAATCATGACCATATTCGTTTATAAGCCGTTTTTATTCGTAAATAAATAACTGTTCCAAGACGTAAAAC
Organism: Flabesymbios commensalis; assembly: GCA_964017125.1. Classification (NCBI taxonomy): domain Eukaryota; kingdom Metazoa; phylum Annelida; class Polychaeta; order Terebellida; family Flabelligeridae; genus Flabesymbios; species Flabesymbios commensalis. The sequence continues at coordinate 59,331,246 of OZ024912.1, forward strand.
TGTCTTTAGTCACTGGTGACATGGGCATGACTGTAGAGATCTATCAGCACAGATCCATCTGCAAATGTGGCAACAATGATCAAACTTCAGATATAAATCCAGTGTTTGTTTAACCCGTTGCCTGTTAATCACGACAATGTTGGTTTTTAATCCGTTTTACTAGCCGATTAATTCACTGTTAATGGGAATGAAATGACTGTTTAAACATCAACATTTGTAAATGCTTGGTCTCAAATTAAACAGATATGAGTAATTTACAACCACTTGAGGTTGTGGATCGCGGTAGCGAGACAACCTCGAGTGGTTGAAAATTTAAATATATTTCTTAGCGGGATAAGGGTTATTGTTGATTTTCAAACGTGAAATAACAATAATCCTTACAACGCTGAAATGTATTTAATGTATAAACCATGGAGACCAAAGGTTTTGAATTCAAATTAAATCAGCATAAATGTATTAGTCAGCTCGTTCCGCTTCATTTGAATACTATGTTATGGGGTCTCCGACAAACATTATAATTTGTTCGGGACCGACTTTACACGTCAGAATCAAAAGTTATTCTGCTGACATTATTATCAAATTATGGACTACATTATTACGTCTAATTATATGAGATCTATGATTATGAAATCCAAATTTAGTGACATGGAATCATCAACACATAGATAAATGAATCCAGCTTCAGTATTTTGTGTGAGGTATGATCACCATGCCACTTAAAACTTTAAGCGCACCGTTCAACACAAACAGTTTCAATCCGATTGCATAGCATTTCAAATAACAGTTCTTGGGCGTAAAATTTGTGGTGAATCAGCAAGAATTGGACTCAAAATAACCCTTTCAGCTAGTCAGAGCCCGACGTTTTTAGACGTCAGACACTGACGTATAAAGACGATCCCCGCACTGAAAGAATTGAAATATATATAATGGTGGTAGACCCATAACATAGGTATTCAAATGAATCAGGAAGAGCTAACCAAGACATTTATGATAATTTCAAATTGAACAGAAACCCTTTGGACTCCATGATTTAAACAAAAATAATTCAGCGCTGTAAGGGTGAAACAAATATAATTTACTAAAATAAACCCATTAAAAAGTCTTCATACTTGAACTGGTTGGTGGCTGATGTGGTACTGATCATGATGACTGCATTAGTGATACTCTGTTGTACCAGGTCATCCAGGTCGTCCACATCACTGCATGGTGTTTGTGTCCCTGAACCCTGAGATGACGAGCACTCCTCAGCTCCCTGTAAACAAAACGTGTACAACTAACCACATGTGAAACGTAAATCGTACCTCTATTACTGTACACGCATCAATTACTTACATCTGTTTTTAAAACAGAAGTCATGACTAAAATATTTTAAATTGAAAAAAAATACATTATTTTTTATTAATGAACATTTAAATAGACCCCTGCACTTTTCAAAACACTATAGAACTGAAAGAGCATCTTGCTTTTCTCGGTTTTCACTTAAATCGACACAATCAGGCCAAAAAATATTTTTGTTTTGGCTCCTGAAGTTTTCAAAATGTTCATAGACCAGAATTGCGTAAGTTTTTTTTTGGGTTGCGCACTCACCAGTTAAAATAGAAATAAGAATAATATTTAATGCTATATATCGATGTCCAAAATAAGAAATTTAGGAATAACATCAAATAACTTTTTTTTCTGGTAAATGCACAAACCAAAATTTAAAAGATTTAGGCAATTCTAATCTATGGACATTTTGAAAATTAAGAACATATAAAGGAGCCAAAATAAAAAAGATGATTTTGGCCTGATTGCGTCGCTTTAAAGCCATATATTTTTGATTCAATATTACATTGACGCTATAGTGGGGCTTATTATAACGTTGGATCAATAAATTCGCTCTACATATCTATTTGAATGATTCCCAAAAATGACTAGTCATTATTTTGAATTCAGTTTTTGCTGTTCAAATATACTCCAAAACAGCATCATCCACAATACCGGGTTTAACATATCAAATTAAAGCTCCAAACGGCCGGTTTTTAATGACCAGTAACATTTTCTATTGAATTAATTCTATTCAAGATATATCAGATGACGCATGTGATTATATGCGTATCTAACATTTAAAGGATTATGAACACAATTCATATGATATAACCGATCTGATAATTATTTGTTTTCAGAATACACGCCTGAACTAAGCATGCACAACCATTGAGGAGTTTAATCCCATCCGTGACTGGAGGGACATTCTAGCTATTCTAGACATTCTCATTCTTTCCATACCTTGATTTCTACTGCAGGTAAAGGTGATGGTTCTGTCTTGTTCTCTGGTTTTGGTGATGCTACCTTAATTATTTCCGGAGCTATTGTGCTGACTTTTTCTGCAGATTTCACTTTGATCGCTTGACCTCCCTGTGTGATAAAAATATGTTTTCACTTGGTGAAGTGGCAAACCTCGCTTTTTGACACATTAAAATTTAGTCCAGGAGACAGGGGGTGTTCGTGTACAAAAATGGCCCCGAAGTCTCTCACCTGTTTCTGATAGTAGACCATCTGGGGCACATTTTAACGAGGGTGGACATTGTGAAACCCGGCAGTAAGTGAGATAAATATTCAAGACTTTGTATAAAAAAGTAAAACCGGAAAACCCCGCCAAAATTAATGATCTTATGCCTTCAAACAATATGATTGAATAAAGTTCAAGGTTACCAGAGGTCAAGATATGGACATTTTTTTGTTTGTTTAAACTTCATTTATTTAACAAGGATTGCAAACAGCCACATGGCCACTAGTTGCTCTCCTTACATTCACACATATACAGACATATAAACAGTGTATTTTAAAAATAAAGATTATTAGATAATATATGTAATACAAACAATATGATTTAGTGGGTCAGTGTTTCAGTGAGTAAAAGTGAAACGAAACATTAATATTAATAGTAACTCAGCTACAAGAGAGAAATTTAATTATAATTACACTGTAAATAATAATTAATTAATACAGCATTTAAAAATTGTATAAGAAGGTGCGTTTAATAAGCATAATTTATTTATTTTTAAGCTACCTAAATCTCCCACTCTCATGAATATATTTTTGAAATAAATTAAAAACAGACACTATTGTATCAAAATTTAAATCAACTGTGCCATACGATAAAACCTTTTCAAGAATGGTTTTGTTCTCATACAAATTCATAGGAAGTAAATCTGATAAGCCATCTAACAGTGAAATACGGAGAGTCGCATAGGCTGGACAAACAAATATAAAATGGTTATTGTCCTCCTTAGGATGTGAACAAGACGGACAGGACATCAATTATTTGATTGTATTTAGAACGATGAAAGTTTGAAGCACTTAGTCCCAATCTTAAGCGGGAATGATTGATTGCACTCTCTCCAAGCATATATTTATATAATTTAGGTAAAAACGGTGACAAACATTCAGTCTTGTTGTTTAACAACATTTTAAAGTGAGACAAAGTTTCTGCGCTGCGGATATTTCGCTTAGGCAATTGTATGACCCCTGCCCGAAATTAGGCGCTCCTAAGAATTAAAAGGTCTCCAATTTTTGAAAGAATTACAATTTACTGCTGTCAGTCAAATCTATTTTAATTGGAATTGGAATTATACATTTTGAAAGTGGGTGAGTGAATATTGTTTACGTCGCTTTCTGTACAATCATGACAAAATCGTGACAGAAGGAAGCCAGGAGTCGGGACTATGCCCTCTCTTATCGAATGACTTCAATAGTTCTTTATTGAACATATAGTACCACAAACAGCGCCGCATACATCAGGCATTTGAACAGTTTGGAGCACTGTGTATGCACAACCTCTAAAACATCTGACCCGGCCTGGAGGTGCCTCTGAGTTTCGAGTTAGCCATCGGGGCCGGCCGAACGAGGATGATATTGGAATTGTAATTATACTTTAGAGTTACAATGATATTTATAAATTTAGCTTGGCTCTGCCATCTAATTATGATATTTGTTTAAGACTTACTTAATGAGTTATATTATGATACCTGTATTTCCACTGAAGGTAAAGGCTCTGGTTTAGGCTTTGTTGTTGACTTTGCTGGTGGCACTTCGGGTTTTACAGCTGGTATTTTTTTAACAGGTTCTGAAGCTTTCACTTTGATTTCTTGTTTCTCCTGCATTTTTGAAGAAAATAATAATGTAGCGTCACGAGACCCGGTAAGATGTTTTAACTGGGTGCCTATCATTGAAAATCTCATTCACGAAGCATAAGTTATGTATGTAGGCCAAATCAGGGTTACCAGGTATACTCTAATATGCAATTAAAGCTTGTTGATATTCGCCACTTATATTTAATCGACACAATATTGTATATTACGTTTTAGAACACAGTTATATTCTTACGTTTGTTCTAGACATTTATTACTATTGTTGTTTCTATTTGATTTTTGTCGCCAATCTATGTACAGTAGGCCTGTAGATATCAATAATAAGAACAACATATATACTATTCAATATATTTGGTGAGAAAGACAAAAGCGAGGAAGAAGAGTGAGTGAATATTTCTCCCGGCACATTATGGCAATATCGCGACAGAAGGAAGTCCGAGGTCGGGAAAATGGCATACGCTTATTGATTGTTTCAAGGATTCTTCATAGTGCATAGTATTGCAGTTACCACCGCGCATTCCACTATTGCACCTTCAACAGTTTGGAGCTCTGTATATGCACAACCTCAAGATCCATCAGAGTCGGCAAGGAAGATTAGTAATAATTTATTAAGGATATGCCTATATATACAATAAAGCCATGATTATCAATTTGCAGCGAAACACATAAAGTGCCAAATAAAACTTATTAATTTTGCAACAGTAACTGTATCAAGTGCAAACACCAAGCCTATACTGTCCCGCTTTTATCAGATACAGGGCGCACTGCTACTCATTGAAAACTAGAAATAAGATTACTTTATTTTTGTGCGTCATGAACAAGATTTGAGCGAGTTGAGAACGAATGTTCAGCGTGTTGTGTGTAAATCAGGTACATGATTCAACGAATACACAATGATATGCTAGAGCAATATTCGTGTTCATAAATCATATGATTTTAACCAGAAGATTGTTTTTTTGTCAGAGCAATACACTACATTAATGGGTACTAAGCTCTCAAAACCGAGATATGTTCCTGAAGAATTTTTTAAAATTATCTACAAATTATTTCCAACAAACAGGCGCCCGTATAACGCTAAGCAAAAACCGAAGAAAACACCCCCCCCCCCCCTCAGGGGTGTCAGTTTTCAGAAGTATTCAGGACTGGCTTACTATGACGATGGCGCGTTTGTTGTATAAGAAAAGGCCTCAGCCTATATACCTTGGTAACACACACAACTATACTTTTTCGCAAATCTCACTGTTATTCACTTATCCAACTTGTTGATTGAATTTGTTATTCTCTTTCAACTTGTTATTAGTATTATAGCGAATTCAGAGTGTCATCATGCCTCATGATAGGGGAAGAAAGGGAGAGAGAAGTAGGAGCCCTGCAAAGAAGAACGTTAACAGGGACAAACACAGGAGCAGCCCTACTAGGAAGAGTAGGAGTCCTACCAGGAAAGGTAGCAGTGTCAGGTCAGTGCCTGTGACATCTCCCCATCGCCGGTCAACGTCAGCGACGTCGACGCTACCGCCGACGGCGACGCTACCGCCGACGGCGACGTTAACAGAAACAGTAGCTTCTATGACAGCTTCTACTGAGAGAGATGAGCCCATAGCAGAAATTACTTTGGATGGGGAAGACCCACGTTTGAACTGGAGAGCCCCGGAACCAATGGAGACAGCCACCTCTATGGAGGAACGTATACAAGCAATGGTAGAGAAAGCCCTGGTCAGGGTTATGGCTTCAAATGCAACGCCTGTTCCAAGTCAGAGCCTAGGGACAGTGAATTTGACAGGAGACAGTGCCGAGGCAGGTGTCCGTACTCGACAGAAACGGGGACCCGAGGTAGGGCCACCTAGTTCTCCTTTATTCACTCTATGAGATGGTGCCGCGGTAGGTGACCATACTCAGCAGAAACGGGGACCCGAGGTAGGGCCGCCTTGTTCTCCTATTATCACGCTACGAGACGTAATCGCGGCAGATGTTCAGTCTCCTCTGAGGCAGGGCCCCGTGGTAGGGCGCCACTGTTCACCTGTTAACAGGGTCCGATCACGTCAGGAGAACCATCTGGACCCTTTAGCATCCTTATCACACACACAGACGTCTCCAAGTGGATGGCAGGAAAGCTTGGAGGACGAGGATGACAGTTTCAAGAGTGAACAGAAACCCTTTTTGGTCATGCCAAGCCTTGTGGCGTCAGGCCCGCAGCGGGGCGGAGATACGCCAAGTTAGAATATTCCGCTCTGAGGCGCTATACTCAAGTGAAGGCGCCAGTTCACCATTTATACCACCTGAACTACCACAGGAAACACCAATTTCTCACCACCATTGGCAAACAGATGCTGCTATCAAGAAACAACAGAAAGCCATGGGGGTTACTGCTGCCGCATTATCCAAAGGTCTAGAAATGATGGAGGCCCCCATGATGGAGATATCAGCCATTGCAGAGGCATCCCTGGTCCCTGAGCACCGGGGGAGACTGTTAGAAGCCATAGGTGTTATACAGAGTGACGCTATGGCGCCTGTCGGCCACGCCCTTCGTTTCCTAGCCGCAGGATTCAATGATTTAGCCATTAAGAGACGGGAATTGGTGGCTAATGCAGTTAAAGATAAACTTTTACAATCCAAGCTTCGTAGTTGTCCTCTGGGATTTGATTCTTTTTATAAGGAAGACGTCTCTGGATTATTGACTGCTGCAGCTACACGCCAGACGCAGTATTCTCTCACGTCGGCTATACGAGACAATAAGCGACCAGCCCCCAGACGTCAGGAGAGAATTCGCTCACCATTACGTCGTTCACACGACGAGTCTTCTCATCACAGACAGAGAGAGGCACAGACATACAGAGGTGGCTCTTCTTACAGAGGACGTCGGCCATTTCGAGGCTCTTCCTCCTTCCGAGGAGGTCGTGGTAGAGGCAGAGCCAGTGGGAAGAAATATTGACGGTGTCCCATCCTTAAAGGACAAGATGGTATTCTGGGAAACCCTCACCCAGGATCCCTTTGTGTTAGAAACAATAGGGGGGTACAGACCGGACTTCTCAGAGGTACCCCCTCTTATATATCCCACAGAAACAATTTTTCATCTACCCAGATCACAACAGGGGGTAGGAGAGTTGGGAGAAAAAATAACTACACTTCTTCGCAAAGGAGCTATAGAACGTGTGCCAGCAGTGACAAAAGGGTTCTTTTCGAGCCTCTTCTTAGTGTCAAAGAAGGGGGGGGGGGCAGAAGGCCCATCATAAATTTAAAGCCCCCTAAATCATTACATCAAAAAGAAACCCTTCCACATGTCAACTTTAAAGGATGTCTCACAGACCATTCGTCAAGACGACTGGTCAATCACAGTCGATTTGAAGGACGCATTTCTTCACATTCCAATACATTCAGAATATCGCCGCTTCCTTCGATTTCAGTGGAAAGGAAGGACATATCAATTTTGCTGTCTCCCATTCGGCTTAACATCGTCCCCTCAAGTGTTTACGGACATAACAAGGCCATTGATGGAGGAATGCCGTCTAAGGGGAATACGTGTCATCTTCTACCTGGACGACATTCTGGTATTGGCAGACTCATACAGACAAGCGTCAGCCCACAGATCGTAATGGTGTCACTTCTCCGCCGAGCGGGCTTCAGGAGGAGTCCAACAAAGTGCAGACTTACCCCCACTCAGGTTTTTCCTTACTTGGGACTAGAGTGGGACACCAGGAGAATGAGAGTACACCTGCCACAAGACAAGATGACTCAAATAGCCTCTTTGTCCAGAAGGATGTTGCACACAAATTCAGTCCGTGTGTCAGAACTGATGGCCCTCCTGGTCAGGACGAACTTTGCCTCAATGGCAGTACCATTGGGACGATTGAACTCAAGACCCCTACAACAGTGTCTACCCCGCGGCAGTGGCCGGTCTCTGAGGTCAGTGGTCAGCATCACCTCAGAAGCAAGAGTCTCACTGCATTGGTGGACCTCGCCTCCAAGGAGTGGACGCAGTATCAATCTTCCCCTTCCAGACAGTGTTCTAGCGACCGACGCATCTCTGAGCGGCTGGGGTGCACGTTTCGGTCACAGACATCTCCAAGGTCAATGGTCTCGAGCTCAGATGAACAATCATATCAATTATCTAGAGCTCCTGGTGGTCTACCTGTCCCTCCAGCATTGGACATCGCTGATGAGTCACCATATCATTGCGCTACAGATAGACTACACTACAGCAGTGGCGTACTTGGTGAAGGAGGGAGGTACTCAATCAAAAGCCCTGTGCGAACTAGCAGCAAAGATTCCCAATTTTGCGGAGGAACATCGGATCAACCTACGACCGTCCTACCTACCAGGACTGTTGAACACAGAAGCCGACGCATTGTCTCGCCAGAAGGACACGTCGGAGTGGATGTTGGAACCTGCAATAGCAAGGAGAATTTTCAGACAGTTCGGACGACCCCTGATCGACCTGTTTGCATCTCGGAGGTCGAAACAGGTGTCAAAGTATTTCACGTCGGATCGACACGATCTCGGAGCATTGGGCACGGATGCTCTTCATCAGAACTGGAATTACAAGGGAGCACTGTTGTACGCATTTCCCCCGCCGATGCTAATTCCTCTAGTATTGGCCCGCGTTCACCAGTTCAGAGTCATGGTGATCTTAGTGACTCCCTGGTGGACCAGAGCTCCGTGGATTCCAGAGTTGATGAGTTTGTCAGTATCCCTCCCGTTTCAGCTACCAGAAGGACGGAGTATACTCGACATCACATACAACACAGAGCTGTCTCTCCCCATGCTGGCATGGAACATCTCAACAACACCCTCCAGGAGGCAGGGTTGCCGAATCAAGTGGCCAACTCCATGGGCGCTGCCTGGAGACCAGGAACGAGTGCCCAGTACTCGACCGTGTGGAACTCGTCTGCTACTCGTGGTGTAGCAGACGGGGTTTGGAACCTACTACCCCGTCTTCCATAAATCTCATAAAATACCTATGGTACATGTATTCGGAGCGTCAGTTGGCTTGGCATACCATCGGTGTACACAGGTCAGCAATTTCAACACTTCCACAACCCTTGTGTGAGAGGACGATTGGAGCGGACAGAGCGGTATCTTTGTTCATGCGTGCAGTATACCAGTCACGTCCGCCTACTCGCAAGATTGCCCCGATTTGGGACGTCGCATCTGTGCTACAATGTGTTGAGGCATGGGGAGACATCGTGGACCTCTCCAGGCCTCGCCTGACACATCGCCTGGTGTTACTCATGGCCCTTGCTTCTGCCAGAAGGGTCATTGATTTGTTTTTGCTTCGCACTGATGGTAACCATCTTCAACGCCTACCATCTAAATGGAGTTTTATTGCAGCCTTCGGTGCGAAACAGGAACGACCCCACCATCGTGTTCCCCCTATAGTGTTTGAGAAAAACGCGGACTGCCCTAGATTATGTCCCGTTTTACATTTACAAGAATATATGTCTAGGACATCGGCTGAGCGTGTTGCCAGTCCCGATTCCACTAGTTTTTGGAGGACCACGGTACCTCCTTTTCGCCCTGTAGCTAAATCTACCATAGCCAGATGGCTTGTTCTAGTTTAAAGTGAAGCTGGAGCAGAGGACAGTGCTGGGTCCACTAGAGCAGCTGCAGCTACGTGGTCTGCAGCTAAAGGTGTCAAGCCTTCCACTATAATGGCCGCCGCGGATTGGGCTTCGCCCAAGACAATGAACAGACATTATATCAGACTGATATAATAGAGTGCTTTTAATCATGAGCAATCCGTCCAAGATGCTACTTTAAATTCTTAAGAATTTAAACGGACTCATTTATGATAATAAAGGATATTATTAATATTTTAATTTCATACTGAGTGTTGTTATTTTATTCCTAGTTGGAGTTATTGGATTATTTTGGATTTTTCATTGGATATTTTCGAATTATGACAGATGGGGGACATTCTACTCATTAATGTAGTGTATTGCTTTGACAAAAAAATAATCTTCTGGTTAAAATGAACCAATTATATAGTGTAACGTAATATAATCGGGATTTTAACCGAAGGGTTTTTGCCAAAGCAATACACTACTTTATGCTCTGTCATTTTTGTTATTCGTTTTGCGCTCGCTTTTCATTAACAAGGTATCTAGGCTGAGGCCTTTTCTTATGCAACAAACGCGCCATCGTCATAGTAGGCCAGTCCTGAATACTTCTGAAAACTGACACCCCTGGGGGGGGGGGGGGGGGGTGTTTTCTTCGGTTTTTGCTTAGCGTTATACGGGCGCCTGTTTGTTGGAAATAATTTTTAGATAATTTTAAAAAATTCTTTAGGAACATATCTCAGTTTTGAGAGCTTAGTACCCATTAATGTAGTGTATTGCTTTGACAAAAAACCTTCGGTTAAAATCACAATTATATTACGTTAAACCATAGATTAACCATATGTGGTTAATCTATGGTTACACTATATAATTAGTTCATTTACCCTCGCTGAAAATTTTGAGATGGTTGTTCATGCGAAACCTCAGCTACATAATTCTTTATTATACAACGTTTTATCCACGTACTGAAAATTGGGCAATTTTAGCCAGAGAATAATCGTTCGCTGGAAGTATGTCAGCATTTGCTACTCGTTCGTTGAACACACTGAATCAACTCATGCACAGTTTCTTGCAGCGTTCTCGACACAATGTCATTACATGTCAGCTGATCGACACACAAAGCATGCTGAACAAATGTGAAACACATGTACATCGCATGCTAGATATTGATTGTATTTTTTGACGGTTGCAAAAACCTGCTGCATGTATGACTTCACCTGGTAAGCTTCTAATGCACACCGAATTGTGTTTTTAATCATTCTCTATTGTTTTTTTAGAATGGCTAAGCAGCATTTATAAAAATATTTGAGATACAATATTATTCTTATACTGATCATGTCGACATTATTTAAGTGAGTTTCGTAGCTTATTTGCTTTTAAGATACCAGTTACATTTACATATAAGGCCTACTTAGTATGCATATTCCACGCCTGACAAATAAAAGTAGGTAATAGACTACTCTGCAACGAGTTGAAATTACTAATTTTTATTTATCAGCAGTTGTCGGTTTTACTGGAAACATATTCTCATTATATATACAATGGTTTTCTAAAATCACTATATAACAGGCATTCTCATACAACGTGTCCCTCGTTTTTCTATACAACTCATATTGCAATTTCGCCATATTCTTTCTTGAGGGTTAGCCTATCTGAAATTTCATTTTCTGGGGGGGGGGTGAAATTCTATATAAAAACTTAAGAAAGTTACTTCCAAACTAGATCTAAACAATACTAGTTTGTTTCAAATTGTCAAAACACATAATATTATATTTGTGATTTATGTCTATGTGATACATTCTCACCTCAATATCTTGCACGTTGATCACTACTTCGGGTATCTGAGGTTTTGCTGATTGTGCTTTTGTGACATCTTTAGCTGCTTGTTTCAAAGATTTTTTTCTCTGGTCGCCACCACTAGGTGGTATTTCAGGCTGGATGGGATAAGGTACCACTTTTATTTGTCTGCAAAATGTAGGTATGTATAACTAGGAATAATATTTTAGGTATAACTATTCTTTCGCCAAAGACGCCAAACATATTATTGTACAATCAGTTGTACAGAACAATCAGAATACCCTGTCTTTGCTGACAAGAGTTTTAATATTTTTTATATACATGTATGACAAATAGGTCAGTGGTTAGGCCACCATTCAATCTCCAGGGGGGAATAGGGCTGGAGTATAAATATAAAGACTTATTTTTTATGAAATAAATAATTGTCTGAAAGACAGGTTGTAAATAAATATTTAATGGCACTCAAAAACAATTTTGCTTTGCTTCGCTCGACAATATTAAATTACATTTAAATTTGTGCCCCCCTCGCTTTGCTGTCAAATCCCCACTTTAAAACTAAGACTAGCTTGGGATCCAGCTTTGTAGATAATTTTTTTTCTAAACGAAAATGAAATAAATATTTTGCTTGAAGCAGAATAATAAATAAATAAAATTTTGCAGACAGGAGTGAAAGAGATCATTTGTGGAGTTAAAAAACTCCACCACCACCCCCCCCCCCCAGAGTATAGTGCCCCCCCCCCCCCTAATGACTTGTAATTACGCCAACAAAACAACAGCATCTGTCTGATACATAGTAATCTACAGTGGAAAGTGAAGTACATCCAATATATTCATATATTTGAGCAACTTGAAGTTAAGAAAACAAACATATTGGCTTGGCCGTAGCTTTTTTCCAAATAATATAATCTACAACGGGATTCATTGCGCCATGTGATGTATTGCCGCGGTAACGAGACACAACTTCAAGTAGTGAGAAGATTGTGAGGTTAAGGTTAATAACTGCCTGTCTTGCTAGTCAAAAAATATATCTTTACATGTGAAAAATAGACATATCCCAAAATTTAATTATTTGATTAACTGAACATAATATCGCAAACTATTTTATCATTTTCAGTAACATTTTATTTGGTTTGAAACTACCTTCAACCCGTGTATATACGGTCATAGCGGGATAAGGGTTGAACATGTTAAACGTATCTAATAATGAGCGGCTCTGGTCTAGAAATGTAAATGGCTCTGCTCAGTGAGTCATCTCACATATAAATAGCTTTTCGGTAACCAAAAAGGACCCCCTTTTTCCTCAATCCTTAGATTTCCTAATCAGCCTCTTATGTTGTAGAGCTACCAATCAATGCCATTTTTTGGGTGATTAGTCACTTAAATAAAAAAATATTAATGTTATATAGAGGGACTAGCCTACGTGCTATGCGCCCACACGATGCAGATGATTAATTTGTACATGGTACACAAAATACTATTGAGCCTAGATTACGTAATTTTGCCAGCAGTATTGCCATAATAATTGTGTCATATACTGTAGAGAAACTCTCACCTAACCAGAACGTAAAGCGACGTAAAGCAATATTCACTCACCTGTGAGGGAGTGCCGTATAACTTGTTTGCCCCTTACATGATCTGAGAAAATAAGTTACACATATGTTATGTGGATGATAGTGATTATTACTGAAAATGAAGACAACATGCCCTAGTGCTAGACTACATAGCAGCTTGGTGTAAAAAAAATAATGTATGAAATTTAACACGAAAAAATGTACGCATGGACGCGCGAAACGATGTAGATCTACACAATTTTTTTTTTTTTTGGATGGCACCGAATTAGAATTAGTGTCAAAGTATAAATACTTGGGTTTTTTTTAAATGAAAATATGGATTATTTTATGAGGGCGGGGATTAATATCATATCAGCAGCCGGGAGCAGTTTCAGTGGTATAAGTGAAAATGTGCCTTGTTTCGTGACGCAGAATTTTAAACTTATACAAAACTTTTGTTGTGCGGACTATTTTTAAGATATAATTTATGGGGATTTTTTGAAATATTCCGCAATTGATTAAGTACGTATTTGTTTCATGATAACAGGGCTTGTAAGGTTTTTCTTGGTTTGCATGCTAAAGCACCAATTTCTGCACTTCAAGAAGAAATAGGTCGGATGTTGCCTAAAATACCGTCATATTCTCAATATTTTTAAAAACTGGAACAGGTATAGCAAAATGGATGTAAACAGAATAACCTTTAGCGTTTTAATTTGGAATGGTAAATAAACAAATAAAAGTTGGAGTGACTAATTATGAACTCATATCAATTTTTTAATGTATTAAATTGGGACCTTTTAAATTATATAAAACCACATTCGATGCGGAGAATAACGTTTGTAAATAGGGCCTACTATTAAAAACAAAACGTTCTCTGTTTGCCCAACATCAGGCATCTTGCCCTTAGAGGTAGATAAAGGCAGATACCGAAATATACCACCAGACAGCTGTTACTGTGCACTATAAAAAACCCTTGAAGTCATTCGGTAAAAGTAGAGCTTATATAATTATAGTCCCGGTTTCGGGCTTCCTTCTGTCGCGATATTGCCACGATTGTGCAGAAAGCGACGTAAAGCAATATTCACTCACTTGTACAGCGGTAGGCTTACGCGCTGATATGAATGGCTCGTTTGTAGACAGAAATTCCGTCTCTATAGCGTAAATTGGCTGTCAGTGAAAAGCCATGAGAGGACTGTTGCACAGGTTAGCTGATTTGCCCATCAAAAATGTATTAATACAGTGGGCAGGGGCTTCAGAATAGCACATGTATTATCAGTTATTCTGATTTATTATAGTCTACCGTTTGTCAGAAGCTGAAGCCTACAATAATCTGAATCGTCTAAAGTCGATTCTCGCGCTGTCAGGGTTAAACAGCAATGCATAGACTTTTTCACCAACCTGAAATTGTCTCTCGCTCGCTTGATTTACAGAAAAATCAGCTCGATTTGCTAGACCACCAGAGTCTAATTATATGTTGCTCATTCTAACGTTAGCTATGTATAAAACTCATCAACGCATTCAATGACAAAATGACTATTTCAGAAAATATAGGGCCTACGTCAGAATCTGACGGATTCCGATGTATAAAGACGATCCCCACTCTGAAACATTTAACATATGTATAATGGCCGTAGACCTCATAACATAGGCATTCAAATAAAGGAGAAAGAGCTCAAGTCTAAGATATTTATGATGATTTCAAATTAAAATAAAGCCTTAATATTTATTGCTTCCCATGGTTTTTACAGAAATATTTCAGCGTTGTAAGGTTAATTATAAAACAGGTATCGTACTTGTCTCCGCATTTCTTGCACTTTGTTTTAGGCCTCATCCTGATATCACCGCTCAGAGAGTTCCGCGGCGATCGGGAATAACTACAGGGTCGGACGTCTCCTGACGGACCAGCAGCTTTTCCCGCTCCCTCGTCGTAACAAGCAGTACCGGAACATCTGTAACAAATCAGATACCGTACTAAATCAGCCTACATTCCCAGCAAACACAAGGTGTTGAACCAATGCTGCATTAACCCTTTAAGACCTCACGATGCATTAAAGCATCATTTGACATCCCCGAAAACTGACCTAATTTTCTTACAACCAATGGTTTCAGAATGAAAATTCCCATGAAATTGTTTTATCAATACATGGCAATTTTCGTTAATTTGTCACCCTCTTCAAATCATCTGGATGACGATGACAATGGTAAATTCAGTCTTCAAAGGGTTAAGAAGCGTCGAAAAAGTTGGGCCAACATTAAAACAACATTGCCCAAACAGTTCGTGTTTGTAGTGTTATTATAGGCCTATATTTTTCCCAACTTAAATATTAAAATTGCAAACAATTTTTAGTCACTTGAAGTTGTGGATCGCGCTAAAATCGATCCCCGCACTGAAAGAGAAAAATATATAGAGCAACACAACTCTGTGTTTACTGCAATTATCAGATTATGGGCTGCTGTAACTTAAAAGAAAATTCTGCACGATATTATCATTGATTACGTCGATGAAATTAGGCTTCTTGCAATCGACGAAACAAGACGAAACTGGTTTCCTGTAATCGACGAAACGAAACTGACGAAACGAGTTACCGTTTCCTGTAATCGACGAAACTGGGTTCCTGTAATCGACGAAACCGACGGAATTGAGTTCCTGTAATCGACGAAACTGAGCTGCTGTAATCTGGGTGTAATAATCAGGTGATAATGTAATAATGAGTTCCGATTACAGGAACCCAGTTTCGTCAAATACTTTTTGTACAGTGCTCACGTGACCTCACTAAAGACAAAGTAGGCCTATGGCTATGCGTCAACTCTGGCAGGATGGATGAGTCTAGCTGTATCCATCAGCATTCAGCCAGAGAAATCGACACGAATGGTCTCCAACTCGTAAGAGACGCATTTTCATTGGGTCGGAACCATGTTGGCAGTCGTCTCTCAATTAGCGTATAGTCTACCAGCTGGTTCTCTTACATTCATAACATTGTCTTAGACTATAGCCTCTAGGCCTATTTAAATTATTCATTGACATTGTAGATTTATTCCTGATCTATGCTGTCAGTGTCACTGACACTCACACTGTGTCACTGTCACAGTGTCAGTGTCACATTTACATTTTAGGCCCTATGCCTGAAATTGCAGAATGACCATTATTCCATCAAATTAAACTAGACTAGTAGCTTTAATAAACTATAAAGTGTTTGATTTATTTAAATTTTAAGTAGACTCTAATGAACTCCACTATTGCCAATGCTATGCTATGTTTTTATACGACTTTGCATTGGCTTGGCCTTGGGCCTATCAATGCTTGATTTAATAATTTATAAAAAATCAAATAAAATAATAAGCCGTCCTACCCGCCACAAGATGCCATCCTCAGACCGAACTGACGGAGATGGAAAGCAAATCCTTCTGTCTTTCTGGAATTCCCGCCTCTTTTGTTCATTACTGTTCCCTGTGAAATCGGGTTTAAAAACCCCGGCAAATCACTTTTTGCTCTGAGCCTCTGTGTATTGATGTTCAGGTATTTTTTTATAATCTACAATACTTATCCGAAATGTCGTCCTTTGCGATGGAGATATTATTTATGCAGAATATAACAGAACTTTAAACTGCACACTAGAAAAGCTTGCGATAAAAAGACTTGAGGCAGTCCCAGTGTTATTGATTATTATTTATTGTATCTAATAGTCATCTGTGACGTCATATAGTAACAGCTAACTTAAATTTTATTGTAGCTTAGCAAATTAATGATCCAATTATGGTATCAAAGCTTATAATTATGGTTTTATTTGCACCCTTTGGAGGCCAAAAGCTCTGAAAACTGTTTCTATTGCAGCGGTTTACTGTGGATTTGAATTTTCTTAGATAAATCCGGACGGAACTTAATTGCATCAATTGAGATCGCAGTGAAGTAGCCTACTCTGCCTCCCCCCCCCCAAAAAAAAAAAATACATATATTCAAACATAGATTTTCTCAAAATACATTTTGAATAGTTTGTCGCTGTAATTTACTTAGAACCTTTATTTCAGTAACAAACATGTAGTTTTTTATTATGTTTAAATATAACTTAGGAAAAAACAAATATCACTAAGATTTGGAATCTTGAAATTCGAAATGGCCCCCAAACATTATACACAGATAGAAAATCCCTTTGTTTTATTTTGCAAAAGAAGGATGAAGCAGGAAGTCTTTTTTTTAATACATCGAACGATGTTGCTATGACAGCTCTTTAATTTCACTGCTGATATGAAAATCGGGCTGTTTTTTTCTAAATATGGAGACGTGGTTATAGTTCTTACTCTTATTAATTTCCAATACCATAACAAGGCATAATCTGTCGTTTATGAAAAACAGCTCAGAAAATGGTATGCTAACCAATGATTTTTTTTAACTAGCCCCCCCCCCCCCTTATGCGGAAAAGGGTCACCGTTCCCCGGATCTCCGTAAATATGTTTCCGCCCATTCCCAGAAAAGACACGAATCCTTCCCCAGCAGAAAATTTCATGTAGGCTTAACAGTTATACCTCATATCACACGTAACGAAAACAGTGTGTGCTTACAATTAATTTCTCCACAAAATTACAATTCTCCTGGATTATTTTCACCAGAAGCGGAAACAACCATTCATAGTAGTAATGTGTATAGGCCTACAGACTCTCCAGCCACCCCCTTGGAATTCGGCTGATTTAGGGTGGTGAGACTATATTTATTCGCGTATCTTATTAAAAAGCTTAGTTTTCAAATATAAATTAATTTACTTTTCCTCGTGCGAAAAAGGTCTGAGGATTGTTTTGATTGTAGAAAATTGGGAAAAATGTTTTTTGTTTTTCATTCGTTTTCTTAATTTATCTATTTTAATTTACTCATCATCAACTTTATTTTTGTAACAATAATGAAATTATCGCTTTTAAATAGTTTGTTATCCATAGATGGATATTTATTGACGACGGGAAGTCTGTATAGATTTATGCGTCATTAAAAATACATCAGTCAATTTAAGTGTTTTTATTACCTTCATTTTTGAGCCGAATAATTTTGTCTTCAGGAGTCTTCTGATCAGCATGAGGCATATGGTTATGATAGAAGGTCATTTGAGTTAGGAACGCACCATCAGGTATCGGGGGGAGGGGCTGTTCTGGAAGTAATATGAATACGTTTGTCGCTACAAAAATTTAAAAAAAATTGTTGAAAATGGGGGCAGAAAAAAGTTTGTTTACGTAAATGATGAAAAATATGTTGATCAGAATAAACCTATAACTGCAAATGGTAACGTACAGAATATGGAAGGCATATGATAAAACCTGATATTTCCGCTCTCCAACAAAACATAAAATAGTTTGACTGAAGTTCACTGCCCCCCAAAAAATTGTTTTCTTGAATAGGTGAAAAAAAATGTCATCAACTAAAATTCAAGCCCCCCTCCCATATATTTGATGCTGCTTCCCTTAGAAAAATCCATGAGGCCTAGGTCTACATCATGTATGTGTTAATGGGATCCTGTCGTGTGGATGTGGATTTCAAGTTTTAGGGAACGGTAGTGCACACAAATTATTTTGACAGGGTAACAATATAAATTCAGACATGAAATGCCCTGTATTTCAACAGTTTTTTCGCTGTCAATATCTATATTTCCTTGTGTTAGATATCAATAAGCGGTCCCAACAACCCCTTTTAGTGCTTAATACGCAATCAAGAGGTATACATGCAAATATTAAGTGAGTTGGCCCCCTAGCTACCAATGAGTATAAAATCCAGCTGCATAATTATTATTGTGCACAAGCATCTTTTGATTTGGAATAGCTTTCTTAGTCACGACATTCTCTGCAACAACAAAAATTACTCCCATCAGATCAAACTCCTTGTGAATTCACAAAATTATAGAATGCCTTGTTTTTCCCCTGCTGAGGAAATCATAGAATTCTTTGTTTTTCCCCTGCGTTTCCCTTCATTTCCCTGGGTACCGAGTTTGAAGGGAATTATTTATATTGTATCGGGATTTGCTGAAATAAATGATTTTCCTCATAAATACTTGTGGTCCTTGGAAAATTTAAGCCATATAAGTAAACCACCATTGCTAACAGCCAGGCGAGCTGTTAATAAGTAAATCACTCCTGAAACACTTTAGGCCAGTGGAGTCGAGCAAGAGTGGTCGCTTTCCGCAAACAGCAAGCTATATTGTATGAATTATATGAATTATACTAGACTTATATGGTATATCATAACCATGATGGCCATACATCAGCTGATCAGATGACTTTTGACAGGCGTAAAAAAGTAATAATTTCCAGACGTCAGGTAGGGCCTATGTGACTTCTATTTGTAAAACCTACAAAACCTATAAGTTTGTATCAAATAAACCTTTATATACAAGCCTTTATTTTTTTAAGAGAACCCCCCCCCCCCCTCTTTTGTGGCCTACATAGACGTTGAAGCATGTTGGTCTGTTTGAAGACTGGTATCCTTGAAATTGCCTTCCATTGGTTCGCCTCATATCTGATGAATCGACAGCAAATGGTTTTAAAAGTTAAAGAACGGGCGGGTAAACCATAACAAACAAAGAATGGAATTCCACAGGGCTCTGTCCTCGAATCACCCCTTTTCACAGCTTAAAAACCCGTCTCCTAAAATGATTTCAATAATGTGTGTCACCATATTTCTGCTGATGACACACAGAATGATGATCTACGTCATATTATCCAAATCAAAACCTGAGAAGTCATTGTTTCAGAATTTTCTTTTTAACATTGGTGACTGGATGAAAAGTAGCAAACTCAAGCTAAGTCCAGATAAACTCATAATGACTGTTTGGAAATTACAACAAAAATAAAAAAACAATTCGCCGAAAAATTAGTCGATCATGAAATAACACCAACAGACTCAATTCGAAATCTTGGGAATAGCCTAGTGTTCGATGGCAGTATAAATTGAAAAAAAAACATCTATCACATGTTTGTCCTTCTTGCTACGTCGCCTGCGTCGGTGCTTAACATCTGAGTAAACTGGACTATTTCGCTGACTTCATCTATAATGTTACAAATAACAAGTTTCAGAGAGGTCGAAACTGTCTGGCTCGAGTAATGAGCCGCTCTCCTCGTTTTTGTAGAACCACACTACTACAGAAGTCGATATATTGGCACCTGGCATATGTTTAGTTACCTTTAAGGCCTTATGCTAGAATCAGCCTATCTATGTAAAGGATATCTATCGTTCGCTCGTTCCTTCATTCATAAGTGAGCAGCTTACCGCAGAATAGGGACTTAAACATTACCATAGTGGCAAGGTGCGTAGGCCTACTACGAGCTGTTTTGCGTTTTTTTTCTCGAAAATATAGCTATTGACAGCACCAGAAAACAACAATAACCAAATCCGTTTTGCGAAAATTTGGTCGCCTTTTAATTTCAGGATGGATTAAAAATATAGACCTGCAATACTCTTATGAATTATATTATCAACAATTACTTTCGAAAAAAAATTTATAGTTTAATTCGGATATTACTAAAATGGTTAAAAACATTTTTCTGGAAAATAAGCAAAATTTAACAATAAATTACTGATTTTGATTTTCTACAAGATAAAGAAGAATACAGAGAGTATAAGTGGTCCAGAAGCGTAGGGGGTCAACCCTGTTTTGTTTGATTTAGTTGTTTTTAGTTTTGGATTATTTCAAACTGTCACCCGTGGCAAGTATATAATGAGATCCAGGTTAGTGTAAGAGTTTTCATCATTGAGGAATTTGAGAAAACTGAGGAAATCCAAGATGGCCGCCATTTCCCAAAGTCAAACAATAAATACCATTTTTACAAAATGGAAGCAGATTCATGATCCATGTCTACCATAGGGTTTCCAGGTATGCCTGACATAATGGTCAAAAAGTACTAATGTTCCAATAATTACATAAATATTACATATGGTATGTCCCTTCTGGCAGAATTCGTTTACTGGAATTCAATGTAATCGATTTGGAATTGATATTAGATGGCCATACGACATCTTTACCTGGTGAAACAATATTTTTAGTCCTCGTACGACTGCATACAATCACTGTTAGTCGATGGTGCGCTGCTGGTAAACATTTCCAAACAAACAGTACAGGCTTGGACACATTTGGAAAACGAATATAACTTTTCTAAACTTGCAGTAAACGTCTCATGATTGCTGTAAAGACACAATCTGCGGATCTGATAAAAAAATGGCAAACGACAAAAAAACGACAATTCACGGAGTAAAGCTCCAGCTGTAATATTTATTGTGATATAATAAATATAAACAATCATAAATGTATGTATAAAGTAAAAACAAACTGTATGGACAGGGTATACTAAAGTATTATAACCTATTTCAACATAATACATGTAATAGGCACACACAAAACCAGAGATACAGTAAAAGTGGGAATACTAATATAGCCTCAGACCTCAGGCACAATAATTATACCAGCAAGTTTAATGTTGGATGAGCATCTACGAAGCTGACCCAGCATTAAAGCGACATCGGGTCAAAGTCGGTTGTAATTTATTTAGATTTGGGTTATATGACAATAGACCTAAATCTGTCATCTGATGAAACAATATTTTCAATACTCGTACGATTACTTAGAGTACTTACAATCACCAAAAAATTAAACAATGTTGTTGCGCTAATTTTGATAACTGTGCACAAAACCTTTGTTAAAATGTTATATTATATCATATAATTAAGAGGCCTCTAAATTATACCTACATGCAATGGACATATTGTTCGAACATAAGCTTTGAAAATTAGTCGTATTTGCTTAATTAGAAACCAAGAATTTGCAAATTTTTCTGTTTAAACAGAAATTTAGTTCCCAATAACGGTGATTTAAACGGCTAATAAAAGGGATTAAACGATTATAGTCGCGCTTATCGGGTTAAGAATATTTGTAAAGATCAAAATTTGATGTGTCTGGTTTTAAAAGTCAGACTTTGCACAACGGTTATGACAGTATTGCAGATATCACACGTACACAGTACAATTATATAATAAGCTGACTTACTCAAATTATCACAACCTTCTACTCGGGATATTAATGACTCGCAGATTTTAAAATACTAATACTTATCAGCTGGTAATATTATTGACAGATGTATTCATCCAAACATATCCACATTTAATGTAAGTACGAAAACCGTTTAAAAATAAATAGTTGGCACATATCGCGGACACATAATACATTATCGTTTATATATTTGGCACATGTCGATATTTTTGTTACTACGCCATTGTAAATATGACATAGTACTCTCACAATCATGAATGTAAAACTATCAAAATTTTACCACTAGTCAACTCCATAGTATATGTTTGAATAGTGAATATATAAAACGATAATGTAAGTTCCAAACCTCTTAAACTTGTATTCTGTAAACTGTGAGCAAACATATGTCTCCAAAACATGGTGAAGTACGCACATCGCGTTAACGTACAAACTTACGCAGATGGGACCACACATATATTAATATCTGATTTTAAAAGCATTTTTTCGAAATAATCATTTTAGTGTGTTGATATATATTACACGTTTTATGGGTCTTTTAGGGTGGGTGCAATGGGGAGGAGTTTGACATATAATCACGTCAAAAGTGAGAAATTTAGTACCTTGAGAATTGATCAAATATGGGCAATGCAAATTTTGAACTAAAATTACCTTAGCGGGATAAGGGTTGATGCAAGGTTTACATCGGTAATGCTAAATATAATAGATATAATAGATATAACTGATGTTGTGAAACGACAAACAGCAGTAGAATAATACTATAGGCATTATACTTGTTACCTGTTCATGTAGATAGGCATTTCTACTCAATGGTGCAGTAGTAATACACGGCAAATTGATTTCTACCTATCTATGAAATCTACTTTTCTCTTACATTGCTGTTATGTAAATGTTTAACATTTTGACCCACAGTATGTCTAAAGATACCAGCACTTACATCTTCATATATAATAAACGATTGTCTTCAGCCAACCCGGCAAGCACGACACGTTCGCCGAATGCTGGGCTAACGTTGGCCTAGCATTGGGTCAACGTGTCGTGCTTGCTGGGAAAGGAAATAGCGTCATCTCGCCACCTTGGTAAAAAGGCTGTATCTGATACAACTCTTTGATACCATAGTGACAAATTTGGCGACACAATTCAAATAATCGGGAGAGATGACACCTTTACTCCCAGGGCACAATATATTTGTAATATTTGACTCACCGTAATATATACAGGTATCATTTTGGTGTACCTCATTTCAGTGACACGCCGGAGGTTCATGATCGCAATAATTTTAGTACAAAAACACGGTACATGTAGATAAAATAAATACCCAGAAATGACGCATAATAACACATTAAAATATTATGTTGAATAGTCAGAGTACAGTTTCCAAATATGTAAACTGGTGAAGTAACAGGGCTTAGCCCTAAGAGTACTGAGCTATTCAATTTAAATTTTCAGTCACTTGAAGTTGTGTCTCGCTACCGCGACACACAACTTCAAGTGACTGAAAATTTATGTGACTTGTTAAATTTAAGTCCCAATAGATGAGTGTTTTAAGATGTATTTTACTTTTCATAACTGGTTATCAGGGGTTATAGAGGACACAGAATGGCTACTGCAGTCAACAACAGTGTTCTAAGGACTAACATATTAAAATATAACGTGGGATAGTCTGTTTCCGGATATGTAAACAAAGCTTCGTATGTTATGGTTGCAGATATAGGATCAGGTGTGGAAGTGGTCTGCCGACTTAGTCCATGATCCTGAGGTTATGACGGGGGGAAGAGAATGGAGAATGTGACATATAGAGGTGGCCGCAGTCCTTCAACTGTCAATGTCTGTAAAAAAACAAAACAACAACTATTTAACCTTAAGCGTTAAACGCTGAAACATTTGTATACAAACCAAGAGACCAAAGAGTGTTTTCAATTTGAAATCGTCGTAAATGTCTTGGTTTAGCTGTTTCCGTTGCATTTCTTTACCCATGTTATGGGTCTACGGACATTATAAATTTGTAATTCTTTCAGTGCGGGGCTTGACTTAAGGTGTCAGAATCTGACGTCCATAGACGTTGACGTCTAAAGTCGGTCCCCGCGCTGAAAGGGTGAAACAGATACTCACATCTATATCAGTTTTTATCTTTTTTATTTCTCTTGCAAAAAAAAAGATAAATTAGCATTATTTGATAGACTGGAGTGTTTTGCTTCAAATTGTACATAACTTATGTAAGTTTTGCGCATTTGAGCCCGCGACACACAGCTGGGTAAAAAAAAATAGGTAACATAGCGCCCCAAGGGTTATTATTTATCACCCAAGCATCAGTTAAACGTCTTGTTCAATCTCAGTTCTGATTATGTGTGTAGTTAGGCCCTATTCACCAGGTGCCGCTTATGCTGGTTCCTCACGACATCGGCTATTTGTAACTCTCAGTTCAGAATACTTTTGTATAAATATGACTTATTGGACAGAATACTTTTCAGTTTTAGTATATTTTTTGTGACACACAAAGCTGCTGTGAGCGGCTCTCATTCCATTTGTAATGTCATTTAAAAGCCGCTCGTGGGGCTCAAAGTGTTAATCTTAGCGAGGGTCTCCAAGCCATGTAATTTGGTAAAATAATCTGTCTGTCTGTTTGTCTGCTGGTTATCCATGCAATATGTGAGGCGTTTTCTGGGTATACTCAATTATATCATAATGGTGTCCAAGGGACAACTACTTTTAGTCTAACAGTATTGCTACTGGCATTACCCCAGTTTTAAAGTGTTCTTTAAACCGCTAAGCGCGACTATAGTCGTTTTTAATCTGTTTTATTAGTTGAGAAAATAACTGATATTCGGAATGAAATGGTTCTCCAGAAATAAAGATTTGCAAATATTTAGTCTCGAATTAAACAAATGTGAGTAATTTTCAGCTACTTGAAGTTGTGTGTCGCGGTAGCGAGACACAACTTCAAGTGGGTGAAAATTTTAATTTGATTTATTAAATACATTATTTCGCGCTTTAAGGGTTATTACTGCAATAATGCGGACAAAAATGAATTGTGTATGTTAACTCTTGTAGCACTGCCCTTAGGCCAGTAATAACCAGTAGCGCATGTTTTTCGTTGATTTCTCCGTCAATTATCAACTGATTTACACGAAATTTAGTAAAAATCATATTTTAACAGAATCCCAATATCCCTGAAAATTTCATAAAATTATCTACAATATTTCAAAAGTTAGACCACTTGACATGCAGTAAATTGAAATTATGACATCCCCCTATAAACCCATTAATTCTGTAATTTTATTACATGTCAAATAGTCTAACTTGAAATATTCAATATAATTTTGCGATTTTTTTACCGATCTTAGGACATGACTTGGAAATGGCCTGTACAAAATTTTACATCTATTTAGAATTGACGGGGAAATCGACGAAAAGCATGCGCTACAGATTTACCACAATAATTGATTACCTGGCTTTTGCTGGTTTTATCACCGAGTCCAAATCGCTGACTCATCATTCCTGTGGTTGCCATTTGGCAGTTCATGTCTCTGTCGAAGTGTTGTACACGCACTGCGTAGCGCACCTCTCGGTCAGGTCTCATGGAGAACGTGTGGCGCTCACACTGCCTGAATGATAGTACAGGGTCGCTGGGCTTCAATCTCTGTAAACAAACGTCAGAGATATAAGCCTGTACGATTATTGTGAGAAAAAAGGTAAAACAAACAGTACATATTTTCACATTTGTGCCCGCATAATTGTGCTGGTTTACAAGGCTGGATTTGTTTACTTTATGAAGAAGAATGCATGTGCCATTGTCACTTTACCCATGGTAACCCTCAACGCACTGAACTATTTTTATATCTATAAACCAAGAGAACTGTGGGGTTTTTTCAATTTGAAATCATCATGAACGTCTTAGTTAGCTTCTCCCGCTTCATTTGAATACCTATGCTACGGGTCTACGGCCATTATACATATTTCACTCTTTCAGTGCGGGGACCGTCTTTAGTTGTCAGAATCTGACGACTAAAGATAGACGTCAGACTCTGACGACTAAAGACGGTCCCCTCACTAAAAGGGTTAAGATAGTTTAAGAGAGGAGCGTCTGTTTTATTGTATATTTTACAGTGTATTTCCAACAACAGAATGTAGTTTATAATTTCTAGGAAAAGATACACTAACCTGCATAAAGAATGAGTATTTCCCATTTGTGCCACTTTCACGTGTTGCCTTCAGCTCAAAATGAAACCCGTAAAGGGAGAGAATCTCCGAGTGGTAGTGGGGCTCCTAGAAAAACAAAACAATAACGAATATTACAACACCACAACGCTATCGTAGGGAAATAGTCGTTTTCAATTTAAAAAAAAAATTATGAATACTTCTTAGTGCGACACTATTTAAGCATCAGGAACATTCAGTCATTTTTTTCATTAAACTACACTACTTTATTTATTTCTTTTTTAGGTTTTATTACATGTACACTTAGATTTGATACAAAAATGTAGAGAACGATTTAAATGTTGCTAATACAGTGACTTACAGCGTCTATGAGGAAGCCCTGTCTAAGGGATCCAGAGTTGAAATTGTTCATGAGAGACATGTCTCCCCCACCTTGTAACTGTAACACCAAAATATAATGCTATATTAGATTCATTTAACCCTTTCAAGCCTGAATTTACCATGGTCATCTTCATCCACTACAACTCGACTTGTAGTGGATGAAGATGACTTGATGTGGTTGAAAAATTAATGAAAATTGCCATGTATTGGTAAACCAGTTTCATGGAAATATTCATTCTGAAATCCCTAGTTGTGGGAAAATTAAGTCTGTTTTCAGGGATATAAAATTATGCTTTAATGCACCGTGAGGACCTAAAGGGTTAAAAGCAGACACTTGTATTTAGTCCTTCAATGCTAAGCGCAATTAGAATAGTTTTAGAATATTTTATCACCATATCATGTTTTGGAAGTGTAAATTGTGTTTAATCCTCAGATAAAAAGTAAGACTCTACATGTGCATGATGTATATCACACAAAGTGATTGGCGCATAAAACAGTTACAGATATAGTAAATTGCCCCTTTGTAAATGAATGGTCAAATCTGCTTTTTTAACCAAGAAAGAGACCTTTTGATGCCGAGGGTGCCACGTGCTATGACACATAGTATACTTACTGCAGTGTAGTGCTGAGAGAATATCTTGACCACCCAGGTGTGAGGAATAATGTTCATACTCTGTACATCATGTAGATTGTTCACTGGAAAACCAGGTGCAGACAATTATGTATAAGAGCCGAAAATATTATTGATGATTTCATAGTGCCCGTTTGGAGATAAAGTGTATCCCCAGCAGACACAAGACGTTGACTTAATGTTGGTTGAACTTCAGTCCATCGTTGTAGGCACATAACCCTTTAGCTAATTTTGGTTTTCACTTTAAAAAAACTATTGTGTCTTGTTACCGCGCTTTCAAGTGGGTGAAAATTATTCATATTTTTTTATTTTGAGACCAAAAATTGCGATTGTTGATATTGAAACACACAGTTTATTCCCAATAACTGTGATTTAATATGCTAATAAAATGGATAAAAACGAGTGTGGTCGTGCTCAGCGTTAAAGGGTTGAGGTGGATTCACACTACGACAATCCGACGTTTGTTGTTCCTCGTCTTCTTTCTTAAGCCTTCACCACCGTCTGTGCAACTCTAGTGAACGTCTATGTATGAGAAAAGTTTTAAAATATTTGACGACATTTTAGAATCAAACGCTGAAAAGCGCCAAAAACTGCTCATAAAATATTGTGAACGCTGAACCATTGTGTTAATCTGTGCCAGGCTACCACAAGTCGGTCTATATCAGAAATATTTCCTAAAGCTAGGAATTACATGCTATTATATCTATAGGATGTGCCAACTAAGCTCGCCAAATAGGCAAGTTTTAAAGGTAGATTCACAGTTATAGAACGTGTTGACGGAGTTTACCAACGTTCGGGGATTCGTTACCCTCTGTAAAGTAGTTGAATGTAGTAGTTTGATGTAGCGACTGCTGTGGACTTACGACATGTCAAAGTTCTGCGGTCATCAACGCATAGCCAACTGTTTGTGTTACTGGTGTCCACCAGGCACAAGCCCCAACGCTTGCTCCAGATATTGACAAAAGATCAAGGTTCGGCATCGGGAATCTCACAAGCGTGTCTAACACCTCGCTACGCCCTTGTAAGCATTCGACATGCAACTACAACTACTATGTACAACGCTGCATATGTGAATCTGAAATCCGGGTTCTGTAACGCAAAACGTCACCGACGATATTTTGGTGCAATTGAAAATAAATGCTAGCCAAACCGTTCCATTTTTTTTTAGCCCGATTACTATAAAACCTGTGTTGAACTTACTAAAATTAAATTGAAGTGTACATGTAGGCATATTGACTAAATTTTGACAACATTTAAAAAACAATCTTTAAAAAATATTAAAGTAGTAACATTTGAGCAGTTCACCCCCCTTAAATATATTCTATCATTTATTAAAATGACTTTAATTACCTGCTGCATTATCACCCCCTCCCCAGGAGGGTTATGTTTTGGTCGTTTTGGTTGTTTGTTTGGTTGTCTGTCTGTCCTTATGTCTGTCCGTAAGCAGGGTTACTTAAAGCATACTTTCCATATATTCAAGAAAATGTGAACATGATCATAATGTCTAATGTGTTTGAGAATTGAGAGAATATGACTCACTGTCAGTGATACCATGCAGCCTCAGAGACATGAACAGTGAAGCGAAGTCCTGCCCTTCCTCACTTTCTATCAGCGATGATAACTTAGGTAAGCTATAAAAAAACACATGTTTTTTGCTATTAACCAACGAAGCAAATGTATGTGGGACAGTTTACATGTACAGAGAAGAACCTTTAAAAAAAGATCCAATGTATATCCCTTATATTAAACCCACTTGCTGAAGGTTCTTCATTGTATGATATACCCAAGGCTCCGAGCGTCTATGGTGGGGGAGACCGGGGCACCATGGACATCGGGGCACCTTGAACATCTGTCTTTTTGGCCAAGTGCGTTATCCAATTTTAACAAAAGAACCTACTAGGGAATGCTTTTAAGCTGTTCTATTTCAGCAGAAAAATTGCTGGTGATTCATTCAAGGCTTGTGTAAGCTATGGCGAAATATGTGTTTTTAAAGGGTTAAAGTAATTTTTTGTGATACACGGATTTTGATAATACATTAAAGGCTACTTGGAACTAAGTTAAAAGAAGAATCACATAGTAGCTAATGAAAATTGTGTTTTTTTCAAGACCCATAGGCGATAATGGGAGATTCTACCTTAAGCTGATTAAAGCTCCACTTGTAACAATCGGCATGCTGGGGCACCATGGACGGGGTACAATGGAGGTGTTTTGGGGCACCATGGACGTGTCCATGGCGCCCCATTATTGGCATTAATGTCCATGGTGCCCCGTCCTCAGAGAAAATATATATTTTTAAATCTCACTACCCCCAAAATGGGGATTTCTGCATTTAAATATTACTTTTTTGTTTTTCATTTCACTATTCAAAACGTGTTGATTGACACAGGAAGTCCCTCCAACATGCTTGTAGACATGTCCATTGTACCTCACCCCCATGTCCATGGTGCCCCGAGCTCGGGGCAACATGGACATTTGCTGAATTTTTTTTAAATTGATTTTTAAGTAACATCCGACATGAATGCATGTATTATATTCCAGTCAGACATTAGTTTAGTCCAGTGTTACCTGTTGGTCGATAATACGTTAATGTGCTACAAAAATATTCGAAGCAAATCCAAAATGAAAAATAGGTGTCCATGATGCCCCGGTCTCCACTACCTTTCTGATTACCAGAAAAATGATCCACTACAAAACTATTGTGGAACACATTTTTGAGGTTTGTTGCTGCATATTGTAGTAGAGGATCCGCATGTACGTGGAAAACCGTATACCTTCAAAATAGGATCACAACAAAAAATTGTGGAAATCACTTTTTTAATGTTTTCGCAAGTGATGGCCAGTATAATAAGGAAAAATTTTGCATGGTACTTGGATATGTAATACGTTGTATAGTATAATTAGATAATACGTGTTTGTGGAACATTTTCTATTATACCATATAAAAGTGAATAACCTTCCAGCCCACCAAACACGAAACATGACCCAGTGTTGGGCTTACGTTGGTCCAGCGTCTGTGACGCTGGACCAACATAAGTCTAACACTGGGTCATGTTTCGTGCTTGCTGCGATACCTTCAGAATAGTAGGCACTGCGGGGATACTCACCTGTTGAAGTACGTCTGTAAGGTGGTGTAGGACGGCATCAGCTGTATGGACGGGTTCAGCTGTAAGAACACCCAGTAAACTACCACACGGTAAAGGGCAAATTCACCAAAGGTGAACAATCTGTAAGAATAGAAATCAAATTTGAACGGCCCGATAATAAAGATGTTTGTATTTTCATTGATATACATGTAATTAAAGTTTTGATGACCCCAGCATCGTCAGTCGCTCTCCAATATGCGCAGCAATATTCCACGGAGTGAACTTTTACCAGCACACCGGTTTGCATCCGCTCATTTTTATAAAACCATCACATACCAAATTTGCTTAAATAATTGATATTGGCAAATCAAGTCTATTTGAAGTATTAAGACAGTTACTGATGAATAATTCTGATGCCCCAGCCTATGTTTCAGAAGAGTAGAGTATTTTCAGGATTCTCCCTGACGCGATGTGGATGCAGTACTGTATAACCACTGTTTTTTTCTTCTAAAAGATGACCTTCTGGCATTTGTGAGGCTTTCTCTACTTTGTTACGTCATCATTTGAGGGCAGATTATAAATAGACTAGATGGTGAATGAGAGAACGTGGAGGATTTGAACATAGACTACCGTCAATGATTGGATTTGGATGAAGACATGCGATGGCATCTTGCCCAGCCAATGCTAGACATACGGAAAGCGCAGATCAAGTCTCGGCAACACTTGCATACCAGACCCGTAGATGAGAGAGGGGTGATTATAACATGAATATGCCAATTAATCAGCGGTGGTGGATGACATCAGCTGTCAGTCGCATAGCATCAGTGCATAAGGGGTCAGATGACATTTTTCACAGAAGTCGATGTGATCGACCCGGAGATATATACAGCGGTATGCATTTCAGTACATCCTGAATTCAAGGGGTTTGCATGACGCACACAACTTGATAGTTGAAGATGAGCGGTGGGCTGTGGCATGGCTGGCCAGGGTTTCAGGATCAGCCAGACTGCAATATTATGATGACGGTGATGACCATGCCAGCGGGAGGGGAATGCGTCAAAAACAATACAAGCATTGAATCATTCAACGGCGGTTACAGGATCTTGACTGTCATATGGAGACGGCAGAATCAGATATCAGGTCATGTATCTAAAATGATTTGGTCTCAAAGGAGCCGGTTTTTATCGTTTGTTAGTTGACATTGTTATTCTGAGGCTGTGGTGTGTGTTGACACTTTGATGGAGTCAAATAAAATAGGACCTTCTGGCATTTTTGATGCTTCTTTAATTTCATTCGTTTGAATACCTATGTTATGGCTCTACGACCATTATAAATATTTTACTCAGTGCGGGGCCCCGCATTTGTATATTGGTAACACTACCTGTGATTTGACTTGTTTATTTATGTGTTAAGTTTCGTTCTCATATTACTCATTTTTCGTTGGATGAGATATCTCTGAATTGTTTCTCGACCACCTAGAGGTGTTACAATATTATATTTCTTCATTATTGTATACATACTGGTCACAGTATACATCCTTCAATTTTTATCTGAGGTAAGTTTTGCCTTCCAAAGCCCTTTTAAATATGGTAACGTTGAACAAAATATGCTTATATATTACTTTCTGGATTTTTTTAAAAGCAGTAATGTGATCAGTTACATTATAGCAGTTCTTTAGTGTATATAACACATTTTACTGGTTTGTATTTTTCTTTCAAGTT
Source organism: Flabesymbios commensalis (assembly GCA_964017125.1). Taxonomy (NCBI): domain Eukaryota; kingdom Metazoa; phylum Annelida; class Polychaeta; order Terebellida; family Flabelligeridae; genus Flabesymbios; species Flabesymbios commensalis. The sequence goes on from OZ024912.1 coordinate 59,363,263, forward strand.
TTCATTATACCTGTTGGATTTGAGTATCCTATGTAGTAGATCTAAAGGCAGCTCTTTCAGTTGGATCTGTGTGCCCAACTGTAAACAAAGTAAACAAATTATAATATAGCATAAAGATGAAGGGCTTCAATACTCGATTAGGCTATAATAAAAAAACGAAGCATGGCATAAATAGCCGCCTCACTAGCTGCAAGTGGTGTGTCATTTTAAACTAATATTTAAAGTGCATAGGTCTATAGATCGCTGCTACTTTTGTAGGATGCAATGATTTTCTAGAATTGTTTTTTAAAATTAAATAAAAGAGTCAATTTTCATCATAAACTAAGCAATAACTGTAAATAAGAAATGTGAGAAGTACAGATGCTGCCAAAGGCGTGAAATGACTGAGCCAGGCAAAATAAAACTTAGTACTGGTACTATCTATTGCTCACTCACCTTCGGCACCAGATTCAACTCCAGCCAACGTTCACAGCTCACCTCGACACGATCTTGGTGGTACTGTAACAGGACATTAATAGGATGGTGTTGCACAATTTGAGGAAATAAGGTTAAATTCAGCTTTATGTCACTATGTGAACTTGGCGCGGTTAACCGTATGTTATGGTCTAATAATTATTGTGATCTTTTTGGTCATTTGCTTTGTCAGTGTGTTGAAGTAATACTGAACATTTTTTCCAGGAATGAGAGCAAAGACAATGTTAATCTATGGGATGGAGACCCCCACTTTGTAAAAATATAAATTATTATTGCATATAATTTTTACCCTTATAAAATATATTATGTAACTGAAGTAAAGTCTAAATATATGTTGTTATATAATTTTCACAAGAGAATGTAACATTACTAGTGAATTATAACATTGCACAGCAGTTAAGTCTTTTTCCTTGCATACAATGGGCAAAACATAATTCTAATTAATTTTGATATTGACAGGCCACTGCATAATATTTGTGTATATATATACATAATTATATATTTATAATAAAAAGGTTTTCATATTTCTAATATTCTAGCGTTTTGTTATTTGGTTGTCGCCTGGCGAATATTAATTCTACAGGAGTTATATTTGGTTTGGAAAGTGAAATAGTGTACATAAATTAATTTACCTTGACAGCAGCTTTGTGGTAAGCACACACAGTACCGCTGCTGATGCTGTTGATCATGATGTTAGCGCATCTGAAAGGGGGAACAGATTAGGACTATAATGCAAGATAACTTGATAATTTGTTCAGATCCAACCTCTGCCACAATTGTAAAGCAGGAAAAAAAATACACAGACAAAAATGTATAAAGCCTTTAAAGTTTTTAAATAATCACTTTTTTTTAAATAAAGTGTAGAAGCTTTAGATTATTTCATGTGCTGCAATTTCCAGCTTCAAATGAATAAACGTTTAGAACATAGTCCTTGCGTTACTTGATTCATTTCTGTCAGTATTTTGTTGTGAAAAAAAGTTTGAAAACGTTTAGAAACATCAACCCACCGGAAGGGTTGAAAAAAAAACTTGAAGACGACATCGGTGTGGAATACTTACCCTTTGACGAGGTGTGTAAACCTGAGATGATGAGCCGCTGCCATCACACCCACCACATCAGACACGTCCACCTCCAGGTCCTCATGGTACAGGTTACCCAAGGCCACTGCCAGACCTGGTCATACAAGTAGAATTATTGGTATAGTACAGCTGCTTAAGCCAATCTATATTAACCTTTAAATTACTAATAAGATCCATAGTCGTTTCCGTCTTTTTATTTGTCTTTCAAACAAGAAAAATTGAAGGGAAGAATGAACATAATTTACAACAATTTGATATTTGATCAGATAATGACATGTGTTCTTTAAAAAGCCTGTGTTTTAGATGTCACCCTCTACTGACTGCAAAAGCCCCAACTGTAAGCTATGGATCGCAGTAGCATGGCATAGCTTGAAGTGGATGAGCTTGATCCTTTAAGCGCTAATGTTACATTCATTTGCACTTTGAACATAAAAAAAACATATCTATATATACAAGATTTTGCTTTCTAGATACTAAATTACACGCACTTGAAATCGTGCTTAAAGTCGTCTTTAGCCAACATATCCACAGCTGAGTAGCATTATCATAAAATAGTACGAAATGTCGCATTTAACCATTTAATTCAATAACTTCACACAGGAACAGTTTTTATTGATATGATCAATTAAAAAATAGATTTCACGAGTATTTGATGAAATCAAGTGATGAGAATTTTGACAGCATTTCATAATTCAAGGTAAAAATGACGAAATACCTGAGTGATCAAAGGAGTAAATATAATAAATCAAAATAAAAAATTACGTATCATGAAAAAAAAAATACTTGTGCATCAAAATTCGAGTACTGCTGTGGAAATATAATTGGCAACCATTTAAAAAAAATTTACACTGCTTCTCTCTTTAGAGTTACGTACAGTGTTTCTCCACCATGGGATCTTTGATGTCCAACTTGATAACGGTCATGTTGCTGATTCTCTGTTGAGACACATGCTTGGGATGACTGAGTCCTTTCTCCTTATCTTCTGGAGTTTTGTCAACGGTACTCAACCTGTTACTCATCTCCTGCGAAAACATAAGAGCCTGAGTAATTAAACCCTTGTGCTGCTGGGACTGTATATGTGTACCTTTTTCAAAAAAGCTTCAACATGTTTAATCCAAGCAACTGAAATCGATATAATATTTTCTGCTATACTCTATGATTAAGTACACAAATTCAAATGTGGGATATGTATACATGTATTTGTAATACATATAACTATTTTTGCGTTCGAATGAATGAAAAATCGAAACAAACAATTTAGCAGGACAATGGTCAATAGGTCATAAAAAAGATAAATCCATGTTATCCTACTTGTTTGGCAGATGGTACATCTAAATTGAATGGTTGACATATTTCTATTAAGCCTGAACAATATATATTGATAAGTTGCAGTTGTATCACAATCTCATGTTAGTCATACTAAGCTTGGTGAGATAATAAAGTGTTTTATTTTTCAGTTTGAAAAATGTCAGGACTTGCAATCAAAACTGATTTTTCACAAAATAAGAATTAATTCAATCGTCATTATTTGAAAATCTGATGAGATGAATGATGTACAGATGATCACGTGAGGGTGGCGTGATATAATAGGGCATGATGGGTTTTTTAGGGTGCTTTCCCTCACTCGTCCGATAAGAGATTCTGGGCATGTCTAGGGGATTTACTCCCAGGCATGCCCAGACGGCCATCTGACTCGTGTTTTTGTTCAAAAAAAGCTCCGCTATCCTCTTATCGGATAGTCTCTAGAGTAACAATAGCAAGGCAAAGGGTAGCTCTGGACATTCATTCCACGTGAAAGACATAATGTCAGTGTTACGGTGCCATAACCCACCTGATATTCGTTACTGTAGTACTTGCTGCGACTAATGTACTTGTCTAGTGTGGCTGAGGACTGGTTCCGGTAATACTTGGTCTGAGTTGCTTCGGGGGCTGTAGCTAGTTGCTCTGCCAGAGACTCAGCTTTCTGTAGAAAAGGTCTGTGAAGCTCCCACGTCATGCCCAGACATTCCAGCAGTACGTCTGTGTGATTGGCAATAAATGTACAATTATATTAAAATGAAGGATTAATAGATGCACTTGTACACACAACCAAAAAAGGGTCATATCAACCTTTTGGTCTCAGGGCAGAGACTTCCCAGCAGACACAAGACATGTTGTTTTAACGTGTTTTGTCTGCTGGGTTATATACGACGTAGACCTTGAATAGGTCTAAACAATTACATGGACATGATGTAGGCCCTGATTAGGTCACAATTGCCATCCATGTGTCGCTGGAGAGGTAATACAGAAAATATTAAATATATGTGTCATAAAGAGTAAAACGTGCATGTAAGGTCACTAGATGCACGGTCACCATAGATAAATTGTAATTTTACAAATACATCATATAATACAACATGGTCGTATGAGACAATTAGACCTTGGTCCCACCTGTATCCCCCCATGGGGTTTTTTGTGGACCATATTTTTAAATCTTATTATGCACTAAGTTACTTTAAGGTGGTCCGCAGATTATAACCGCCTGGACGAGGTCACCAGGGGTCATAAGTATCAGGTACTGTTATTGCTCGCTGTGATAAACATTATCTATGTTACAGAACATTGGGCCACCTGTAATCCCCCTTAACACTCTTGATTTTTTTGTAGAGCTATTTTTTTAAACCGGATTGTATGCCAAGTAACTTTCAGGTTGCCTGCAGATGTTATGAAAACCTGCTGAACAAGGTCACCAGGGGTCATCAAAGTATGGTACTGTTGTAGCCGCTTTGAAAAGGATTATATATGTCATTGCTGGACAAAAGGTAGGCACATATAGAGAATGGTACAGGAAATGCAATTTCTAATAATTGTGTGCAACACTTTTAAAATAATGCATCATAAGAAATTCACTCTGCAGACCTACTTAAAATAATGGTCTACAAAAACATCCAGAGAGAGGAGGTTTAGGTGGGCCTAAGATCTAACAATTTTTGCAGAATGATCTTCTACTATGTTAATATAGCTTTGTATTTGGTTTTAGGTGTGGTAATATCAATGTCGTGTAGTTAATAGTTTGGTAATGGCTTAAAAAATAAAAAATGGCTTAGCAACCTGTTACAACCATACAGAACAAGAAGGCAAAGCAGAGCCTCTAAGATGCATTGTACATTTTTATCGGACCAAAGGAGTTGTTGTAAAGACTTTGTAGTGAGTATAGGATTTAGTAAAATTCAAATATGTGCAGAGCTTAGGAAAATGCTATGGGAACAAATAGACTTAATGAGATTTGTGGCAGATACCCGAAATTTTCAACAGGAGAGTTCATGGAGCCCACAAAATTGGTGCCATCACAGCTTACAGCACATCTGCTAAACTTTACACTCCAGCAGCCCAAGATGTCCCTGCTCGTCCAAAATCTCACAGAAAATTGGATGCCGATAATGAGCCACCAAAAAAAGACTAAAAGATCAAGGGCATCATTGATGCCAACGGATGAATTAATACTGTGTGATAAAACACGCAAGGTCGTCTGTACTCTTACCACGCAGAAAGAAGACCCTCTTGTAAAGTGTTCTTCAAAACGTGCAGTCGATTAATATCAGAGAAGGTTTGAAGCTGCATAGCAAAACAGATATTCTTGCAAGGATTGTCGATATGGATATACTTGCCAGAGAAGCACATTACCATAGACGATGCTTCATGGGATCACTAGAAGTAAGGGACGACATACTCAAAGCAGAGATGTAGCTGCTAAGGAGCTACTTGATGATGCACATCAAAAAGCCTTTCAGCACATATGTAGTTATGTTGATGAGAACATTATCAAAGGAGGCAATGTTGAGAGAGTAACCATGTTGCGAGAAAGATACCTCCAGTATATGCAGGGAAATTACCTAGTATTCTACAATCCTCAATACAAGACTTATCAGCTGAAAGATAAGTGAAATAAGTTATTTGGCAATTCTGGCAACCAAATTACAAGAGTGAGCTGGTGTGTTCAAAGAACCGTTTAAAAGGAGAAGCAATTGAACCTCCATGCAAAGCAGACAGAAGAATTTCACACAAACTGAGGACTGTGAAGAGGTACAGAGTAGATTTGTAAAATCAAATCGGTGAAATACCTAGCAACCAAGCCCACGGTTTCTGTCTTTTCAAAAGGTAAAATAATGTCCATTTTATCATTTATTTATCTGTTTATATTTCCCAAACAATCTTCATGACTTGCATGTTGATAGAACCAACTATATAACATAGCATTTGATTCAGAAAGCAAGTAGGCCTAGGCCCTACAATTTCAAAACATCGAATCATCACATTATCTAACACCAGGAGCACAGCGCTAGACATTAACTGATTTGATATGCTTGCCCACGACGCAGCATTGGAAATTCTGTACATGCCCCCACCCAAAATCTAATGATTTAGAGGCTATTACCAAAAAATATTTAGTGATGCTGACACTGGGTATAGTAAAAAAAATATGTATCTTACAAATCCATATAAGTTTGCGTGACATCAAATTGATGATAAAATGATGTTACATTTTATTTAAATTGGGCGAGAAAAATATTGTTGTAAACAAATCCATGATACAATGATATGATATGAACATAACATTTCATAGTGGTTAGTATAAACGGAAAAAAATGATCTGATTTTTAAAGAAGTTAAAATATAGTATTGACCACTATGAATAGAAGTATATGTACATGTCGTGGATTTATCAAAATTAATCATCAAAGCAAAAGCATACTAAAATATAAAGTAAAAAGTGCATTGAAGGTTGTGTTTTAAACATGTAGAACAGGCAAATAATGCAAGCTTTCTAACAATTCTAGCCATCCATAGATTTAAACGATTATAATTTTACAAAAAGTGGTGGTGCTCAGAAAGAATATACAAATTGTGTGTACTATGTACATTATTCGAGTTGAAGTCACATAATTATATTGTACATTTATTCAATTCGTCTTTGTATTCTATATAGATTGGTGTTGAACTGAGTACTATATTTATTTAAGTATCGCTGTTGTGTGCATGGCACATCAATGGTTATAGCCGCACCACGACACTGATTGTGCACAGTCCACAGACATTTAGCCCACATGAATGCATGTACTCTGAGCATACAATGTAGTACATCAGAATGACAGATCTGCAAAGTCAAAGCGGTGCAGTAGCGGGAAAAGGACATGCGCACTATTATTATTAAGCTTGAGTGAGTGGATAATTTACGCTCCCATCTGAATAGTTCAAGATAGAAACATAGATTAACCATATGGGTAACCTATCATGATAAAGATGTGTCTCAAAATATCACCATTGATGCTGTGCCAGGAGGAGACGTATTTACAACTTCTACAGCTCTCTTCACTTTTTTGACTGTTGTAAAATAAAATTGGTTTTGAAAACACGCGTGACATGACTAGATGTACACAATGTCTCTTCTCCGGGCCACTAGCTCATCCCACCCCAACTGTTTTACACCAGAGGGCCCCAGTGAGATACACAATCGGGGATATATCAAGCAGTGAATATATAGTTTGATTCAACAATCTTTCAGTGTACATTACACCACAAGCAGGAAAAAACATAACATTCTTACTCTGCCTGGTGTGGCCTGTGTAAAAGAGAACAAAAAATAGAGATATGTTATATATTTAACACGTCTCCCTATCAGTGACTCAAATATTGGCCTTGTGCGCTAGGAAAATTCATAACAAATAAAAATGGCATACCGTTTAATTTTTACTGCACTATTTAACAGGTTTATCCATTATTTTGCGCGTGGTGAACTCAATGATTTTATTGCCAAAATTTATTGAGAAATTCATTCTTCGAGCGTTGTGTATCACCTAAATTTTAGCAAATGACGTGTCATTCGTGTTGGAATGGTGCACATTCTATCACAATACTTCCCAGCAAACATGAGACGTTGGCCCAGCGTCTCATGTTTGCTGGGTTGGGACACTTTGATTATTGGCGGAAAAAATCCAGTCAAAGTGTAAGCGACCCAACAATGAAAAAGAGGAAGAAAAGTTTTTTCTAGTGCAGTCGAAAGAGTTATTGATACAGTAAAGTTCACACATATATCGCTGTTTGTGATAAGGAGTTCCAGCTGTCGTTCAAATGAAGGGAGTGTAATATAATCTCTACTGCACATAATCTTGAAAATATTTATATGCTGATAATTAATATGATACAAAGTAGGGAAGAGATATATGAACAGCCGAAAGCCTGTGTGAGTATACCACAACATGATTCTATTTGAACAACTGTGTTCTATTATCAATGAATGTAGGGTGGGAAGTGGCTTGATGTAGGTCATATATATATTAAAATTGAGATTAGGTGCAGTGAAAATGATCAACTCCTTTTAACATGTTTACCCCACAAACCGCTCAGTAGATCTGCTTTTTATTTGGCAAATCTGCACAGCAATGTCAGTCAATGCCCTGATTACCTTTTGGGAGCAAACAATTTTAAAATGGCGGTCTAGCGGCCATTTTGAATTTGAGTAATTTTGTAAGTTTTATTAGCAGTTGAAATCACAGTTGTTGCAACGAAATGTGTTGCAAATAGCTGGTCTCAAATTAAATAAATATTTGTATTTTTCACCGACTTGAAGTTGTGGACAACTTCAAGTGGGTGAATGTTTTTTTAAATTTATCGGTTTAGGGGTTAAGCGACACATCCGTTACCTCCAATCACAAATGAGCGACAATAAGTGCAATATAGATGTCATGCATACCATGCTTTGTCTCATCTGAAATGAATTAGAAGTGAAATGTAACTGTTATTATGTGTTGGAATGTTCATGAGAAAAACACGTTTGTCTTTACAACCTAAATAATCGCTCTGGCTATAGTAATAACCTAAAATAATAACCCTGAGCCTAGTAATAACATATACAAATGTTTCATTTATTTTGAAGCCATAGATAAGTTAGTACTAGTAGGCCTATTTATGGGCAAGTTGCCTGTTCTTCACAAACCAAGTTCTGTTATAAAAAAATATATCTTTAAACTGATATCCAATATTATTAAAATCACCATTTTCTGAACATACTGATATACGGTACGTTTCTAGGCTGATAATTTGGACCAAACAAAAAATTTGTTGATTTGGCTCAAACAAAAAATATTTTAATTCTCACGTTTTATGTAATTATAGACTTCTAATTTATAAAAAGATGTGTAGGTCTATTCAAATTTTAGCGTATCTCACCTGGTCCAAGTGTACTTAGCGTCCTCTTAGAGTGATAATGGAAGATGTCCATAGGTTTAGGTGGTCTGGCGCTGCCTGGCAAAAACTTCCTAACCGGTTGGCTAAAACAAGCAATATAGAGGTCAATCTTTTTTAAACAATATATTGACATGTCAAATAAATAATTTCTGCATATTTGATAATGCCCAGTATGAGTAACGCCATGGATAGTGCTTTCACAAGATAGGTAATTACATCCACCGTGTATGATGAATACCCGGTAAACACAAAACATTTGTATAACATTCGTTCAATGTTGGACCAACGTCGAAGACGTTAGACCGACGTTGTACAATTGTTATAGTATACAAGAGTGTTGTGTTTTCTGACTATGCACTGAGCATATGGGTTATTTTAGTTTAAAATTTATGGTGTTACTACTACAAGTTATTAATGTCACCTGGCCATGAATGTATCCATTGTCAAATACATGCGGCATTATTTAATTGAATACAATTTTGAAAAAAATAGCTACATGTCACTCTTACAAGCTTATTAATAATACAGACATATTTTGACTTCGCTATACCTACGGCAGATTGTATTTTAACTCCTAGAGCACTGAGCTATTCAATTTAAATTTTCAGTCACTTGAAGTTGTGTCTCGCTACCGCGACACACAACTTCAAGTGACTGCAAATTTATGTGATTTAGTGAAATTTAAGTCGCAACATATATCAGTGTTTAACTATTGAAGGCATATTTTACTTTTAACAACTGGTTTTCAGGGGTTATACGGGTGCTAATAAAAACACAGAATGTCTACTGCAGTCGATATCAGTGCTCTAGAGGTTAACGATGTTAAAGTATCGTCAATGTGTCATGCACTCACCAGGTGTCAGTTCGTGTTGGTGAATGCGATGTTCTGTCCGTCTGGTGACTACAGGTATCGGGGTGACCAGTGTGGGAGAAAGGTCTGTCGTCTGACGCCCTGAAGGCGTATGGCCTGCTCACATCCACATTCACCAGATTCTTAGGGTTTTCAGCTGCAAGCCCGATAAAAAACAAATAATGCATAATTTAACCCTTAAAACGCTGAAATATGTTTGTATAAACTATGGCGACGAAAGGATTTTTTCAATTTGAAACCATCATAAATGACTTGATTAGCTCTTTCCGCTTCATTTGAATACCCATGTTAAGGGCTACGGTCATTCTAAATATTTAAACCTCTCAGCGCGAGACCTTAGACCTCAGCATTTGACTTCAATAGACAGTAAATTGAAAAAAAAAGACTTGTAGTTGTATAATTTGATCCTTACAACGCTGAACTATTTATGTATAAACTATGGAGACGAAAAGATTTTTTCAATTTAAAATCATCATAAATACTCGGTTATCTCTTTCCGCTTCATTTGAATACCTCTGTTAAGGGTCTACGGCCATTATAAATATGTAACCCGTTCAGCGCGGGACCTTAGACCTCAGAATCTAACGTCATTAGACGCTAAATTAAATAATTAAAATTTTCTTGAAGCTTTGTGTCGCTACCACTAACCCACCACTTCAAGTGGTTGAAAATTAATTACCAGGTATTTGTTTACTTATTTGTTTAATTTGAGACCAAACATTTGCGAATCTTGATGCTAAACGGACATTTCGTTTCCAGCGGCTAATAAAATGATTTAAACGACTAACAATATAGTCGTGCGTAACGGGGCTAAAATAAGGTAAGCGTTGATTTTATACATCGACCTGAAGTCAGAGTGTCAAATGTTTCGTGTTTACTGGGTATCGACTGACCTGAAATGATGCGGCGCATGCTGGCATTGTAAGGCTGGCTGATGGCTTTTGATGCTTGAGATATTCCAAGAAGATCACTACTTAGGGAGTCTGGAAGGCGCCAACGGTTGGTACAGCCAACCTGGCTCCTCATCCGGCATCTCGGCGTCACTGGATGCTAAAACATAGCAGTATTCAATCCAGACTATGCACATTATGTATAAAATATGCCAAATAAAATGGTGGGATTCATCAAAATGACTAGCTTTTATTTAATACATTACCATAGAATCAGGATATTTTATTAACAAAGTGAATGAAAATGAGAAGAGGAGTGTCAAGGTCATCAAATTGTACCTTGGATAAAGCTTCTGTACAGGGAAGACTTTAGCTTAAATACCCCGGTACGCCCTTAATCCCTTAAAGCGCTGACATATTTTTGTGTAGACCATGGAGACCAAAGGGTTTTCTTCAATTAGAAATCATCATAAATGTCTTACTCAGCTCTGTCCTCTTCAATTTCATACCATAAGTGTTTTTGTTCTACGGCAATTATATATATGTATATATATAAAAACATATTTTTAATTCTTTCAGCGCGGTGATCGACTTTAGACGTCAGAATCTAAAGACGGTCCCCGCCCTGAAAGGGTTATTCCCTTTACCCGCTGCGTCAACATGGTTAAGCTATATATTACTTAAATTTTGTTTAATTAATTTACACCAAACATTCGCAAATCTTCTTTTCATTCCCAATAACTGTCTGTGATATGACTTATAAATAAAATATATTGAAAAGATTATAGTCGTGAATATAGCGATGAAAGTGACTTTGTCTGGTGAAATTAACCAATGTCATATTAACCCCTACAGCGCTGAATTAATTTGTAAAAAAACATCACAGCCAAAGGTTTTTTTTCAATTTGTTATCATCATAAATGTCTTAGTTAGCTCTTTCTGATTCATTTGAATACCTTTTTTATGTGTCTACGGTTAGGCCTATACTATAAATATGTGTACTCTTACAGCGTTGTAAGGGTAAATCTCCACACTGACAATCACTCAAGGGATACCTATTTATATTCTGTTCTCCACCCATATGATTGAAGTCTCTAGTTTGGTGGTTTTTACTTTTAGTAGAAGGGTTATCACGTTATTCACAATTTCGTTAAACATGTTAAATACAATGAAAAATAATATAGCTGCAGGGGCATACTGTCCGATTTATTGCGGGTCGTTATTCAGGTAACTTATAGCAATTAACCCTTTGCCTGCTGATAACGACTATTACCGTTTTAAATCCGTTTTATTAGCAGATCAAGTCACTGATATTGGCTTGAAATCAGTGTTTAAACATCAAGATTTGCAAATGTTTAGTCTCAATTTAAACAAATATGATTAATTTTCATAAGGGTTAATCAGTTAATAAATCTATAGATTCCTTGCTTAGGCTACACGATACAAGATGACAGTCATCTGATCACACATGCGTTGTGGCTTCGATAGATTATTGATTGATGTTTAAAGCGACTCAGTATGATGACATCAATTTTCGTTTTTAATGTTGTAATGAAGTAGTGTATCCCACAGAGCATTCTTTAATTTTTTTTCAGGAATTTCAGATTTTTAGAAACATTTTCTAACAATATTTAAAAAAATCCGGACAAAACCCAAACATACAATGAGTTCTCCTAAACGATGGTTGAATGCTAGCACAGCATTGGGCGACAAGTTGATGCCGTCGGCCCAGCGTTGAGCAGACCTTTAGTGCGGCAGGTGTGTCCCCCCATGTCCTGACTATACGACATCAATTAGCGGCAATTGCTTTGATCTTACCGTCCAAGACGTGGGAATATGTGGTGTAAAGTGCTGTATATTGCTGACTTGTTTTGTTCACATGGCAATATACGACCTGGAAATATAACTATTTCACTCTTTTTCGGTGCTTCAAAATTGTTTTTTGACTTTTTTGTCTTTTCAGTCAAGATCAGTAGGTTATATAGCTTCATATAAATTAATTTTTCAAAATTGACAACATTGAAAAAGTCTCATCCCAAGGGGTCCCTTTAATGTATGAATAAAACCAAATAAACTGACGTTGCGTGTTGTATGGTCAATGAAATGTGAACAATTGATACAGTCATGAACAGATGAATGAGATCAACACAAGGAAATGAAAATGGCTGATCCAGTGAGTTGAGATTATGTCAGAGGAGTATCAATAGGACTTAATACTGGATGTGTATCATATATGTAGTGCAATATCGATCGATACGAATGCTGATCCGATCTCTGCACTATAGGCCTGTACCATTTTATTACACGATGCAGGGATATCAGTTAGTGTCGATCCCTGCGATGTGTGGCCGTGGTCATCTAACGTTGAGACGATAACAGAACGGTAACTTTAGGGCCTACACGTTTAAGGCCTATAGATACTAACCTGATAACAGACGTACATTTGACAGGCAGTAGGCCCCCAGAGGACGTTGGAAGCGAGGTCACGTGACCACATTTTCGGGTCATATTATCGAGTTGCGGAATCATTCGCAAACAACGTCAGCAGATGAGAAACATCTCCTGTCATATTTTGTCTGAAACTTGACTATAGTCATCACTAAATTGTTATATATAAAAAGTAATTACGGACTAGTCTCTGATGCAACCTCGGCGGCCGAAACAACTTTATAAGATAATTCCAGCTAACATCTAATGAAAGTAGTTTAATCGTTTTCCCTTTAATATCGCTCCCGTGATTCCCTTATTATCATCAACCGACCCGGTCATAAAACCCCTAAATGTAGGCTACCCCATACTCTGGGCATACTCAGTCGCGGACGTATTTTTCTCACACAGATGTCGCTCATGTCGCACCAGCAAAGATTAATGCAAAATATATTGCCGTGTATTGTAGTTGTATTTTACCTAAATTCATCCAATATGTCACATCAACTTATGAATCACATAAATGTAAGTAAATATATTTACTATAGGCAAGATGATGTTAGATTTGACATAGCTCATCAGATTGAGTCTAGAGTAGCAATGTCGGAAGGCCCGGGAAGCCCCATTCAGGGCTAGCTATCCCACGCAAACAAACTTGTGAACAAACAAACACAAAACATCGCTGAATATAGCCAACTTCAGATTTTTGAAAAAAATTGTTTTCGAGAGGAAGATAGAGATTTTGGTGCCAAAATGACCATTAACATTCCGTCTTTCACCTCAGAGCATTCCGAAAATACTCAAATATATAGAACAATCACCAAGTGCGATTTTCGGCAGGTGTTCAACCGTGTCCCAGTCAAACGCATCTTAAACACGCACTTTGAAAAATCTACCAAATTATAATCAGCACTTAAATGGAATATCATTATCATTGTCACAACTAATTAAACTTTAACATGTTTAATTTAATGCAACGTAGCTTGTTGAAAAGAGAGATACAATCATGTAGAAAAGCATGTGTGTTTGTTTACTGTTTGACTTTGTCACGTGATTTCCGCTTCCAACCTCCTCTGGAAGAAATGTAGCCCATGTGCGTAATATCGATCACAAAAGAATTAAACTATACAGTCAACCACAGTTATGTATTAAGCTAGACTCAACTACAGTAGCATCAGTTTCCTGACAATACTTAGGCCTACATACAGTGATGCCACAAATAATAGAAACCCATTTTCCTGACTTTTTTCAGACTGTTACCATCTCAAATACCAGATAAAATTTAGCTATACTACGGCCTACATTTCAAACAGTTAGTAACGTTAACAGGGTTTCCGCCAGGGGGGGTCCGGACCCCCCATTCAGCACCACAGGGGGGGGGGATATCCCCCCCCCCTTGTTGGCAAGAAAAATTAAAATATTTCCCATATTTTACTGTCATTTCACTTAAAATAGGCCATTTTAGGAACCAAAATTTAAAAACTCTGATTTTTTTCTCGTGGTGGTGCGCCCCCAGACCCCCCCCCCCTTTTGTACCCCCCCTCCTCTCAAACGTTACTGGCGGAAACCCTGGGTAATCATGTAACTTGGTACCAAATTTCATTAAATGCCCTCTCTCATACAGTCATACTGTTCACACCAACATACACATTGCTGATAAAATTTAGCGAGCTCAACATCAGTGCGCAAACTGATGATGATAGTAGGCTATTCGTGATAATATAATATTGCTCGTGGATAAGATGAACAAAATGTACAGGCAGTTATTAAACATGCTAAAATTCCCCGACTTTTTTGTTATTTCTCACAGCATTTTGAAATTCCCTGACTTGTTCGTGATACGGATACGATGAACAAAATATACAGGCAGTTATGAAACATGCTAAAATTCCCCGATTTTTTCCTGATTTTTCACAGCATTTTGAAATTTCCTGACTTGTTTTCTTGCTTGTATCACCACCAAAAATAAAGATAACCTTTTTCATTGTTGTGTGTTATGGGTCCGTAACAGAGAAAGTTTGCACAAATGCTTATGACACCTTACAATCTTTAATTAAATCTCACAGTACCCGGTAGGCTACATGTAATATAATGTATCTATATGATAGTTCTAAAAAAGCATGTTCAACTCTAAGCATTTAAATTCGGTTGAATGAAGTCGTGGATCGAGCGTTGGGTTTCAGAGATATGAAAATGTATGTATTAGGGGCCTATATAGAGGGTCTACGTGACAAAGTGTCTGTGCCAAGCAACGTAATACGCTCTATTTCTGCGCCAAATACATTAGGAGGCATAATATACCAAATAAAAATCGCGCCAATAATTGACTTACTGTGTCCAGTAAAACAATACTGGGTGCATGGTTCGTTTATGTTGGGCAGTACTTAGGTGGACTGTCTGTTTTTATTGACACGACATCAAGTACACATCGTGGAGTTCTTTAAGTCCCAACCTTTTATGTCCCGTTTGGGTGGGCCTAATATTTGTTTTGAAGTATATATGTAATGGTGCACATCAAACAAGAATTTTAACGTTAGAGCTAACGTTAGATTGATTGAATAGAGGCTATATTGACAAAAAAAATGTATATAAACATTGGCACGTACAAAAGTACTGCACGTGTAGCAGTACTTTTGTACAAACCATGGAAACCAAAGGGTTCTTTCCAATATGAAATCATCATTAATGTCTTAGTTAGCTGTTTCCGGTTTATTTGAATACCTACATATGTAGCCTATGTTATGGGTCTACGGCCTTGGAAATATATTGAATCTTACAGTGTCCACGGGGATCGACTTCAGATCGACGTCAGATTCTGACGTTTAAAGTCGATCCTCGCGCTGTAAGCGCTAAAGGGTCACCAATAAATGGTTTTGATTAATCTTATCAGCGGATCAGCGGAGTACTGGTACCTGACATTGAGTACTTACCACAACAAAAGATGATTATCAGTCTGTCGCTATCAAACATGTCAAGAGCCATCACCGGGTGTACAGATAGCATAGGCGCCCGAACTACATTAACGTGTCACTGTGGTACTGCCGTGCAAAGCCAAAAGGCCGTATCTGCTTACTTTACAAGTAAGCAGATACCGCCTTTTGGCTTTGCACAGCAGGGTAGTATAGGCGGCCTTATTAGGCCTATATTTTTTATAAAAGAAAATGTGATAGCCCGGTCGCTCGCTTAACCATGCTAACCCTTTACAACGCTGAATTATTTTTGTTTAACCCTTTCAACCCTGAATTTATCATTATCATCTTCATTCTCTACAAGCCGCGAATTGCGACAGCAATTCGCGGCTTGTAGTGAATGAAGATGACTTGAAGTGGGTGATAAATGAAAAATAAAGGTACTTTTGTTACGGGTCTACGGCCGTTAGAAATAGTTCGATTCTTTCAGTGAGGGGATCGTCTTTAGACTTTAGAGAGAAGGACATGGCGCAATGTTAAGAGCGTGGCGCTTTGCCGATGTCGCTGCCTTCCGTGCGGTCTCGAATCCCGCCTGGTGCAGGATTTTCAGAGAAATAGCATGGTTCTCCCAGGCAGCATTGGCTCAACATCTCGTGTTTGCTGAGTGGTGAGTGACCCCATCGGCAGATCAGAGACCTGTGTCTGTGAACACCCCTATAATAAAGGCCAATACAGGCTTACATACTTCAACTTGAGTGACTGACAATCAGGATTGCGTCAAGTGCTACAAACGGTCAACAATGAGCACTTGTCTTCGTGGCACACTTTTACTGTTGACTCACTATGTTCAGCTAGGCCTAAGTCCAATCTCTACACCAAGCGAATAGGCCTACCGGGCGGATTACTTCACGCATGACATGATTGTAGACTATAAAGTCGGGACGAATCCCGGGGGACGATTGCGCCACAATTATTCATTTTAAATATTCCCAGCAAACAGTGGAAACAGTGGACTGCATGTACGACGCTTGCCGAACACCAAAACAACATCAATTGGTTAAACGTCCCGTGTTTCCTGAGTTAAAGGTGTGGTCAACTGTCAAAATTCGCAGGACAAGGGTCCCCCAGAAGGCGATAGTGCCCGTGGGTAGGCCAAGGCCCTATTCCATAATAATAGGCTACTAAGTATGCGTTTCATACAAGGTGTGGTCAACTGTCAAAATTCGCAGGACAAGGTTCCCCCAGAAGGCAATAGTGCCTGTGGATAGGCCAAGGCCCTATTCTATAATAATAGGCTACTAAATATGCGTTTCATACCCAAAGCCTCATTAAGAGCAAGTTCTCAAATCACAGCAAGTTCATAAATACTTGAGCGACATCTATGAGTTAATAATTCGAAGCCCTTTGCCCTTCCCCGCCCCTACTTGGTCACTGGCTTGCGAACAAACTGACTGTATTACTGCTGGGATGTGGAAACAGCTTGACCCCAAGCTTGTATCAATGACACCCAGTAAGCACAAAACATTTGTATGACTTTATGCAATGCTGTACCAATGTCGAAGGGCTTTGGGCCGACGTTTTATAAATGTTACTGATATAGTATTGTATATACAAATGTATTTTGTTTGCTGGACAGGAGGACTTTCTCTCAAACATTGTACATTTATTCAATGTTGGGTCAATGTTGGGCCAGCGTCGCAGACGTTGGCCTAGCATTAAAACAGCATCAATGTCTCGTTTAAGCACATGTTAACCAGGGGCCGTATTCTCGTAAAGATCACCTAACTTTAGGAACTCCGTAACTGCGGAATTCCGTAAATCGCTATTCTCAAACTATTTGCGGGAAACTGTACTTGCGGAGTTCCGCATCCTAACTTTCATGCAAAACACACCATTTTTTCCTAGAATTTAGGGCACCCAAATTCCTTCCGTAACTTTTACCTAAAACTTAGGTGAGTTCCGCATCGTAAAATTAACGAGAATAGCACTTACGGAAAAAAACCTAAGATGCGGAAATATTTGAGGAAATTCCAAAAATCTACTTATGCGGTACTCCGTAAATGGTCACGAGAATACGGCCCCAGTTGAACATGAGAATATTATGCTACTGAGCTGTTTCTGAAACGAAATTATTTTATGACGTCATCGTTATCTCATGCAATCAAACTGGAAATCTCCAGGGCTCGTATCTGAATGGTCTCCCTAAATCAGGGAGATCTCCTGGGTTCGTCACAAACGGGTTAAGTAGTATCATGTAATCAGTTCAGTGGCTATATTAATGCCGTCAATCTGTACTCAATAGGCTACTGTTGGCCTACACTTGACCGTCCCAGGCATGCGCATTTTGCAGTTGAATGATTCTTTAAAAAAACCTGCAGCTCAAGTGGACGGTCATGACACATCTGTTCCACACCCTCACACCCCCCCCCCCCCCTGTGCACGCCGCTGAAAATGTCCCCAGATTGAATGCCACAACCCGATAAAATAAAAACGCTAGGAGAACAATTTGATATTATCACAATGGATATATTTGGGTCATTTTTATTCCCTATTTAAAGAGAGCTGTGAATAGCTACCGCTATCCCCACTTCATTCCATATTATGATACATGTATACACACGAAAGTAAATAGACGTAATTGAACAATCAATAGCCTAGCCTGTGCAACAGTCCTCTCATGGCTCTTTCACACACTGCTCTAAATTTACGCTAGAGACGTAATTTCCGTCTATCAATAGCCTAACGTTACTGATAATACTAATTTGATAGGGGCAAACATATTTACAATAAAACATTATAATACTCTCACCTTGACCAGTTGACGACCATCCACAACCACCCCCATAAGAGCGGTGAAAGGGGCAGACTCCACTGCACTGAAAGGGAACAAAAGCAACGTCATGATTTCTGGAGATAATCAATTTAAGATTGAAATACGGTATATCTATAGTAGTCAGGGGGCCAGGAGCTGAACTTGGAAAGTGGGTCCAAAGTTTTTTTCTCAATGTTTTCATGTTATATAGGTATTGTTCTCCATGAAACCGCGTGATGGCATTCTCACAGCATTGAGCATTTTGAAATAACGTGTTTTACAATTTTTCGCCCATCGCGGTACAAAATAATGGTTTTACGTGATCGGGAAAAACAGAAAATCACTTTATATATTGACATAACTGATAATTATTAGTTTTATTGGTTGTATATTGATGTATATTAATAATAAATATCATTGGGTCAAAGGTCAAAGCTGTAATTCAAGGTCAAAGGTCACAAAATCAGGTCAAACATGCCTAATTCAGTATCGTTGGTAGGCCCTATATTACACCCCCCCCCACATTTGTATGTGTTTCTATAGCTGAACCTGTAGTGATTGTCTTATAATAATGAAGTGTCATGATCTTTATAAACTAGATAACCTGTCGCTCACCTATTTTCGCTCCTCTAGGTCACAACCCAAATGTGGCATACTTGACCGTATATATTTGCTGGGATGAGAAAGATAAGGGGATTATTATATTGTTTGAATTATATTGTATGGGGCAGTCAACATGATTCACTAACCCAATGTTGGGCCATTATCTGCGACGCTGGCATTGATCCAAATTAACGCTTCTCCAACGTTTAGCTGCCCGGCCGCTATTGAGACACACGGAGGAAATTTGTGGGCCCTAATTAGGTAAAGTTAAATGCCAATTGGCCAGCCTCTGTGTCAAGGCTTATGATTGTATTGTGCAAAATATGAAGTTGGTTCATCAATGACAAAGTGGTTTGAATTGAACTGTGACGTATATATCATTATATGTTCCGTTCTTGTGGTATAACAGTTTAACAGATGAGTAAATAATTCATGATATTTAACCTTTTTGTTTCTTTTTTATAGTTCCAATATCACAGCATATCTATATCTGACTATATGGATACATCAATTATCAATATGTGGTGTAATAATTCAGGTTACTGTACCTGCTAAACTACTGTACCTGCTAAACTACCAACATTGTACGTGATAGATATTTAAAATAAATAGTTTTTTATTCTAAGTTAAGTTAAATAATCGGCAATGACACCACCACCTTCGACATCATTTTGCCATTTGCTATATATTTATATTAAAGTTACAGCTACCATCCTGTTCATTATTTGTTTCATCATATTTGTTAATGCAGTACTAGTATGCATCATATTCTTAGACAATGGCATTCCTGCTTTGCTGCTTCCACATCGAACACTATCACATGGTTCTTACTGGAGCAACCATATTTTATTTTTTTGTTATGTAATTAGGGACCAGTTGAGATGCAATCTGAGACCAGTTGACTTCATTCAGGAACTGTAGTTGAACATAACATATTCCCATCTATGCTCCGTTCATATGCTATCGGATCTAACTTCTGTGGCTCAAGCATCAAGACATTCTTCACCGGAAAGTTTGTAAATGTTCTATTTTCAAATGTACCTGGAAGGCTTGCTCAGTTGATGGCAATTATCATAATTATCAACAGGTGATGCTCCTCTGGCCTTGTTACTAACCGCAGAATAAGTTCCTTACTACATCGAGCCAGAAGACATTAATATCTCCAATAATTCCAATACCAAACCTTCCAGCCAGAGTATTACATCGAGATAAGGAGGGTCCTGACAGCAGGTTAGGAATGATGTCAAAATATTCGCAGTGCCTAGGGGAGTAGGTCACTTTAATTTCTATGACACATTATGTATCTAGGCGTTTGCATAATAATGGGAATATCAATATTTGTCTCCTAAAGCTGTGCAGCAGATTGGTCTATGATTATGTATATGACAGTTTAATATGCCGAATACCCCCTGTGAAATGAAATGAATCGGGCTTTAGGCCACCTTTGTGCACATATAGGCTAAACTGGGCCAGGAGAACCTCCTGAGGATGGTGAGATGATTGAGATGACACTGTCCTCCAGACACAGGATTCGAAATTCGAGCCCTGGCGGTCTGAGGCCGAGCACGCTACCTCTCGGTCACGGAGGCTCCCCACAATACTGACTTTCACACGTGGATGGGGAAGAAACATTTTTGTTTCTTTCAAACCGCCGAGACCGGGAACCGAACCCCGAACTCTGGCGTGAAAGGCAGCGGTGCTAACCACTACCCTAGGGCCCCCGCCCGAATACCCCCTGTGAAGGTGCACTATATATATGCTGTGATCACCTCCTTCGTGATTAGCGTCTTGTTATGCCAATGACTTTCGGAATTTTTATATTTAGATCGGACCTGGTATTAAGAGTGTGCATGTGCTCTTGTGTATGTTTTGAATAAGCCCTTCATCCTGTTGCGGGTCATGACATATTCAGATGAGCTGTTATTACTAGCAGCAATCACCAAAGCTGTTGGAACAGGGATATGTTTCAACTTAGATACCCTACATCTGGCTATTCGTGCTCAAAATTTAGTGCTGGAATTGTAGTAGTAACGCATATAGAAGACTAGATGTAGTGTTATTATCTTGGAAAGCAACATGTCGCACAGCAAGCGCAAAGCGCAATTTAAAGTATGTTAACATACTAAGTTAATTTAAATATGCACAAGAGACATAGGTTTAATAAAATAAATGTCTCAAATGTACATTTAAAGGATCTGCTAAATTACAACTTTATCGGCATAATCTCATTCTGACTTGCGAGATAAGACACGAGATACAGGATAGCTACTGGCTGATTCAACACCTCATTTAGACCGCCGCAACCCTCTGTGCGCTGAGGGCGCATCAAAATTACTTAAATTATAAAATGTTTCTGTTTTCCCAGGTTCCTTGCCGCCCTTGCCAACCAGACATCTGCAATGAGTATGATATATTATTGAAGAATTGGAAAGGCTAAAAGCAGCTTTTGAATAAGCTTTGTTGCCTTTATCTCACTTTCAGCACCCTTCGGGTGCTAGGGTTCACTCATCATCGCATTATCTTGTGTAGCATTGTTTTGTTTGCCTAAATGTAAGTCTGTACCACGGTACTGATCCTGCCATCAGAGTTGTACACTGATGGCACCCACGAAGAGATGTATACCACCAACCCGGGGATATGCCTCTGATGAAACCAATTATCTGGATACACCCAAAGGACGTCTGTCATAATTTTATACAGTTGCAGATTTGATTTCATATTTGTAAATTGGGGCCTGTCGCCAATGGCTAGAAATGTGTCATATCAGTCACAGCAGTGTCATGGTGTGCATGTGGCATATCAATATGTGGTAAGCCTATACAATTATGTATAATTATGCTACGATCGTGTTTTGAGTTTCACACACTGTCTGCTTTTCTACAAATTATTCGGTTTGACGATTTGCAGATTTCATGAAAAAATGCAAATAAAATTGACCCTTCATTGGCCCTTCTCTAACATGTTTACCTCGCTCTCTTGGTTTTGTGGCAACTCTGGTAGAGCGAAAGATGCAGGCATGTCACATTTTTTTGGATCATAGTATCTGATAAAAACGTTATCGAAATCATGATAATCTGCGGTCGTCTTGATCCCTCTTTTGAAAACCTTTTAATTGTTGTTTCATCGCGTTTGAAATAAAACATAAACTGTGGGTGGGTCATTCGCTGCTGAGCCCTCTTGGTCTGAATTATTAATCACGACAAACAGTTAGCATAAGTAATTCCAAATGAATGAAAATAATTTTAAATTTATTTTGATTCACAAAGCATAACACTCAGCTGTGGTTACAATATCTGTCATCAATTGAAGGTGCACTCATACTTTGCAACATGATATAATGTGATAGGTACGACTTGCAGAAGCATAGACATTCCACAAAATAGAACTAGGCAGTCAGTCTGAGACTGCAAACCTCCGCAGCAGTGATTGTGTATTGGATCCGGATCGTAAACTAATCCGAATCATTTCCAAATTTAATGGATGGTTCTTTGGCCCGAGACACACCTCTTGTAAACGTTTCATGAAAATCCATTTTTTACTTTATAAATAATCCTATTGACGGACAGACAAACCATCGCGACCAAACACATAACCTCCTTTGGCGGAGGTAATAAACCACACAATGATTTCTTTCAAAAAATATATAAATCTATGAACAAATACTTTGATGTTAAGTGTTAACACCATTGGATGACGTAGTATACAGAATTTTAGAACGTATGGCCAGAATTATACATTATATATCTCGTCGATATATATAAAAATATTAATTTTTGCGGTACGTATGTTTTATAGATACTCTGCGACATCATATTCAGGTTGATAGGTCACACTCTTATATTATTGTGAAATTTGAGGTTTTTACACTGGTGATTATGTTTATGAAAGGCCTTGGAATCAAAGGGTTCACATAACTCAAAACTTCTGGTTCAATCAATTATGGTTTCACTTTTGCTAACACTGGAGACATACTATTTCCAATGATGGCAAATATAGATAAGGTTAGTGCTTTATATACATATTTATATTTTTCGAAACGTGTAAAACTATTATTTTGCGTCCCGATTGGCGCGATTTTATAAAACGTGTTATATAAAAATGCTCAATGTTGTGAGAATGCCATCATGCAGTTTCCTTGAGTACAATACCTATATAACATGAAAACACAGAGAAAAAAACTTTGGACCCACTTTCCAGGTTTGACCAAAAATATGCATTTGACCCCCTGACTATAGGCCTATAATATTAATCGTGGCTTGACTGCACTTCTGACTCTCTCCTATTTATAGAACTATAGGCCTATAGTAGGCCTACTAAAGTAGGCATATAAGTAGGCCTATTAATTATAACTTAAGCAGTTAAGACTCATGTTAAGACTATATTATATATAGTTAGGGCTTACAAAGGTCTACTATTACTAATACAATATTACTACAAAAAAATATTTTTTGTAGACCGTAGATCTACCAAGGCAATCTCTGAGTAGGCCTATCCTACCCCAGCACTGCATCATAACTATAATAGTAGTATAATAGTAGTAGTCTATAGCCTATAGAATGATAGGCCTATCCTATCTAGGCCTAACGTTAGTTAAAAAAATAGTAGTAGGCCTACACTATTATAGTATCACTACTAGTCTACTTTAAAGTATCAGTATGACAGTCTATGACTAAACCATAGGCATAGAGCTAGACTATAATATAGTATAGATAGTAAAAATTAGTAAGACGTAGACTACTAGGCCTATGGCTCAGTAGGCTTACGGTATGAGTCTATGCCTGATATGGCTATGGCCAAAAGGCTATGGCTATATGCCATTAAAAATCATCCCTATGGTAGCCCCAGGGCCCAGAAATGGGCCAGATATGGACGAGTGATAGTGATACTGTATAATTAGCCTTAGTACCTCATTCACACAACTTTAAATAAATAACCTATTTCTCATAAGTTTCATTGGGCGTCCAAAAAAATCCGAATCATTGTTCCCAGGTCTCTCCTATAATTATCCTATACTATAGGCTATGCCATGGGCTAGCGCCCTAGGCCAGGGCAGTGAGCCTATTTAGCTATTACTGTATTAGGAAAGTATCAGATGTCATAACTGGGTCTGGAGCAGTCCATTAGCGATCAATAGGTCTTAGTGAAGGTCTCCTGTCGTACATATGTTTATATTTTTATGATTTTTCTGTTGTTTACTTTCAATATTATGTTTAACATGTATATGTGTATGACAAATAAAAGAGTCCATTACTCATTTACTGGCATTAGCAATGATTCATTTCATTTTTAGTCTACTCACCGGCTGTAGGACATCGCAGCTTTAGGAGCTCTAGGTGGGATGTTGGGGAAATATGAGACAGGCCTCGCTAGGGAAGCAATATCCGATACATCCAGACCTGCCATGTTTATCAACGATGATGTGATAGTCCTGTTAAACGTCCTTTTTCATAAGATGGAATCACAATACGGCAGAGCCATAGCACATTTTGACAGCAAGCAGACAACTCTTGTCAACTGTGTGCAATCACCAAGCAAGCGATCAAGTATATAAGTCCGCGCAGAAAGAATCCCCAGTATTTACACTATGTTTGCAGGCTTCCGACTCACATAAACATAATATGTATCTATTGTTTGATTCAGTCTTGTTCAGTTTTAGAAAATAACATATTGAAAGTTGGACTAAATACCTTAATTATATTGTTAAGCAATGTGTATTACACCGCCAAAACCTCAGTTGCTAATGTAAACATCAATATTAGCACGTGGTACGAGGGCTCGTTATTGTACACTAAATTGATCAATACTCGCTGTGCACACATACATCGCGCGTGCCTTTTACGCTCTATAGAGCTCAGAGACCGGATTAGGCTATAACCTATAGATATTATCAGATTATGTAGTGTAGCTCGCGCAAGTGGCATAATATAATGGGATCGGCTTACACATAGTCGGACGTACTGGTCCACCAATACTTACATTAGGATTAAACTAACCTATATATATGACGATTAAAACCATAGAACACTAGTCTACTCCGGGAAAACTTTTCAAAATATAATTTATTTAGTTAATAATTCAACGAATACAAAGCTGAATATGACGACATGCAACAGCAGATATTATTCAAAAGAAGGTGTCTGCAGGATTGACTTTATGCTAGCAAGAACTTAATATAAATTTATGCTGCTAGTATATATAGCGACCTTGTGGTCTGAATGTAGGTCTCAAAAACCACCCCCAGGTACAAATTAATTTGTTTCTTTCTTATTTTATTTATCATGGTTGACTAAAACAATCTTCTTCTGTATTTAGCTGATTGTTACATGTAGGGTAGTCATACTCATCAGGTTGATTTGGTAATTATACTGATGGAAACATAGTCGAAAATATTTCATGAATATAGATTGACCCAATTAGACTAAATATTTTAAGCTGTAAGTTCGGTTATTACATGTATTGAGTGACGTCATAAACTCTCTGTGTAGGCCTACCAGGTAATAATATTAGTATACTGTTTCATCCAAATTTATAAATTACTAGGCCCAACATTGGTACATTTACGCCTATATATTTTGATAATAATTGTTAATTTAAGTACTCAATTTGAATCTGATTTTTTTCATTGTTAGTGATGGCTATAGTCTTTATTCAAAAAGAGACTGAGGGTCTACGTGAAACAGTTTTGATGACAATCCGTAGGCCTACGCTGTGCTTGGAATTATTTGATGTCATTAATTATGATGCTAGGGGGTAACATTTTGAATCTTTTAACAAACTTTAGAAAAAACAGTCATGCGTAATATTTTACGCTCTCTTTCAATTTTGAGGTGACTTGATTGGGCTTATTTGAACACTCCACTTGGGGTTTAGAAGATGTTAAACTGCCACTTTACAAAGTGGCAGTTTAACGCCAAGGAGACGAGATTATGTTTTACAAGGGAAACGCTAATCGACCGCTTTTGAATGCCATTCAGTGTGGGTGATAATATCGCTAAACAAACGTCGAAACTACAATTCCAACTTATTCACTACATAGGCCTACATCTAGGCTACCACCACAATGACATATCTACACTCACTTGACTAGGCCTACTTGTAATTGAGCATCACATTGGTCAGTATTGTTTTTACACTTATGCTGATTGGTTTGGTGGAAATAGCCTTTCGAAAGTTACTGCCACAGTCTGAAATCCTGAATTCTGATTGGTTTCGTGAAAATAGCCAATTGGTCCTTTAGTACCACAGTACTGTGGCAGGATCATTGCCTTACAATAAACACGAATTAGTTTTAGGATTCTTTGCACAGAACAAAATAGCATCATCCGGTCCAGAAAATGTACTCGCATTAACCGATGGCCATGCGGAGGCTGAAATACGGATCATCCTCCACCGTTAAGAGGAAACTCAGAGAGGCTATGATCACATTATTGTTTTCTAAAAAGATAGGCTACTGATGTCTTAAGTTGGTCTTTCCGGCGCATACCATTATGCACTATACATGTATGTACACAAGATATTCTGGGTTCACATGATTGGACACCACATCATCATTAGCTGGACTTAGATTGGAAAGTGGTTTTAAAGTGCTCATTCAATTTATGTAATCTGTGCATGGTTTGTGATTTTAAGTGATGTTGACAAAACCAGGGCGGATATAATTATTTAGAAAAGCGAGTAGGGCCTAAATAACTTTACCACCAACATCTGATACTCTAGAACGACATGCTATGCATACAAATTACCAACCCAAGATGAGACTGCATGCTGATAAACATGATAAACTGTATATTCAACCATTTGCTGGCTCACCTTAGTCATCTGCTGGATGGATATCTATGGACATCTCGGGACTGATAGTGACATGTTCAACATAAGCTGCAAAAAATTGCAAATATATTTTGAACTATCGTAGCCTGTCTTCAGCATGTAACTGCTACCAAGACTCGTGAAATATGCTGTACATCTGCATGTGGCTGTAATACTAATAAGTGTTGCGATCCCACGTCATTGTTCTGATGAAATTTATTTCTAAATTAAGAATATTTTAACAATTTGAAACAAAGACTTACTAGTAGGCCTAAATCCACCAGGTGTTTATATTAAAGATTGCAGAGGGCATTGCCTGGATTTACGACTAACTATTAAACACAAAAGGGCTATATTGACTCTATACTGTTTGCTATACGATGAAGGTGAAAATGGAATCGTTTCTATGCAGATGAGGGTTGAAGTAGCAGCGTTAGTTCATATATACCTTTCTCAATCTGCTTCATTACCATTAGTACATTACATGTCAAATTATGACTAACGATTTTAAAACTGTGTGCACAAAAGCTTTAAATATCATGACATATCTGTGGTAGACTACATAAATATATAAAACAAGAAACCATGGGCTCATTATGCCTTCCTCTGTCTTCATGATGTAGCACAGTCTGATCCAGATGAGCAGCGTCACTGCTCCATCACTGTGTGTCGGCAGGAGTCCCGAGGGGGAAGGGAGTTGGTCCCTGGATACCAACCCTTTTATCAACTTCCCAGGGGGTCGCACTATTACTACACCAAGTAGGATCGATACTACATATAATTTAGTATACATCGATCTCATTCGTCTCCTGAATTAGTATAAAACTAACAAAATAATATGTAAAAAATGCTTCAATAAAAATAGCTACATAGATGCTCAATTAAAATTATGAAACTGAGAAAATAGTACAGTGGACTGACTTCGAGGAGAGGAGTGTCAGTGAACTGATACAGGTATCAAATTCGGACCACAGTAACACAATTCCTTCCCTAAGTAAACTAACTTAATGATAAAAATGACAAAATCGAAGAATAACATTAAAACACGGACAGCAGTAAATACTTGTGCTAAAGCTACACCGACGAAAGGCCAAAAAGTGATAGAAAATAAAAATCATAAAAAACAAACCAGCCAAAAAAGCACAGTTAAAAAAAGCACCAAAATAAATAAAAGACAACCAAATAAAAGGGATTTAGACAACCAAAATGTCAAAAACGATGAGAAAAATAATAGGCTCATTAGTTCTACAGAATGTAGCAGCACCACCAGCAACAGTAACAGCAGTGATTTAACACAAACCATCAATGACCTATCCGGCAAAAACGATAATGCAAACGTGACCAGACAGATCCTCGTCGTCAAATCAAAGAAAAAAAAGTGTATCATTGGTGACTCTAATATGCGCGGACTCGCCAAACAATTAAAACCAAAACTTGACAACCCAGATGCCGTATGTGTATATAAAACATCTGGAATGAGAATAGAGCACTTGATTCCTCGATTAAAAGGATATATATGTGAGGACACCGATGCTGCTGTCCTCCATCTCAGTACGAACGATATTAGTGGATCAATAAAAAGGTGAAGGAGGATATTAACAGACTGGCTGATAAAATGAAGGGATTCCAAAACACACATTTCTACGTGGCTGAAATCCCCCCTAGAAAACAGAACAAATATAATGCCCACATTCACCACATAAATTGTCACATACGTGAAATATGTGCAAAATTGTCCAACGCTGACTATTTGCCCACTCCCGTGAAAAAAACAACACCTTTATCGTGGTGGAATCCACTTAACCCCTTCACTACCATACATGACGGAAATTTCCGTCGTCATTCGTCATATTACGTAACCACACATGACGGAAATTTCCGTCGGATTTACTACAGTTACACCAGGATCCCCGGATCCTGACATGCACTTCGGCCTGGAAGTGAAGTGGTTAAATGAGGAGGGACAGCAAATACTGACTTCTGCCATGGCGGAAGTCCTCAACAATCACTCCATTAATGGTCAGTGTTTTCCCATAAAAACAATCATCACTCGGACATAACAGATGTGAATAGAGTAATTAACAATGATCAGGTCAGTAAAATACGCGTGCTGTCATGGAACATTAATGGTCTAGGTAACAAAATGACAGACCCTGATCTATTTATATTTATCCGCAACTACGATATAATATTTTTCATGGAAACAAAGAAAGGGAATGATTTCACATTGGCAATACCTGGCAAATTCCATCATGTAAGTAGAAAACTCAAACATAAAAATGTCTGTAGAGCTTCTGGCGGTATTGGCATACTTATTTCAAATAAATGTGCAAATTTAACTAGGATAGACCACACCTGTGACTATTTGGTATGGTTAACATTAGCTACAGACTGTTGTCAGAAAAACATTAAAATTGGGTGTACCTATATACCACCAGAAAACTCAATATTTGTCGGTGTAAGAAATGATTATTTTACTATGCTAGAAGAGGAAGTGGCTAGGTATATAGAAACGCACCCCAGCTTCATAGGCTCCGGACTATGAAGCTGGGGTAATAGATACCGATGTAAATGTTCCAAATCAACGTTCTAATGAAGATAAAGTAATTAACAAATACGGTCAACTTTCACTAAAGTTTTGTATAAACACAGGTTTCAAAATAGCCAATTGGGCGGATGTATAATGATAATGGTATCGGCCGCTTTACATAGTACTCTCCCAATGGTTCAAGCACAATAGACTATCTGATTTTAAATGAAGATAACATAATCAGCAAATTTGAAGTTTTACCGAAATTGGTGGAATCATATCATTGTCCCATACAGCTCAATATTTCAAATACTAAACTCGATGATCATGATGATTACAACCCATTAAAAATAGATACCTGTGTAAATGACAAAGCTTCTTGCTCTAATGTTTTCATACGGCAAGACGAGAAAAAGCAAGAATATCAACTAGCTTTACGAAATAAGCAAACGTGTCATGCATTTGAGGAAATGCTGTGTGCCGTCACAGATGGGTGTAATACTGACACTCTATGTGACATGTTCATGGTATGATAAAAAATGTAATTTCGCCACTATTCCCAGCAAGGAAACATATTTCGAAGCAAAGGAAGAACACTCAAAATAATTTTCCCTCTAACCCCTGGTATGTTAAGAATGTAAATCCTTGAAGTATGTTGTTAATAATATTGCTAAACAGATATACTTTAACGCACGGCATGGCGAATATAATATAATGTTACGACAATATAAGCAATTAATCCAAAGAAAGAAAAGACAATACCAGCAAGCCAAACTTAGTGAGCTGGAAAATATGAGAACGGAAGATCCTAATTCCTATTGGAAATTCTGGAAATCTTTAAATCCTAGAAATGTTACTACAAGGCCTACTTTGGCAGACTTTGTGAAATACTTTGAACAACAAGTCTACCCACCACATGTGGATTATTTTGATTATGAACACATGAATAATATTATAAAGCAAGTTACTTCATTTCAACATAATGTAGAGCACGATAAATCTAATATGACACAGTTCCTAAACAGTCCCATAACTGCAGAAGAAATTAAAAAGGCAATTCAAAAGTTGAAATGCAAGAAAGCAGCGGGTGTAGATGGTATTTCTGCCGAATTTTACAAATATGGATGTAATGAACTATTGTCAGCTCATTATATGCCTTAGTTAGCTCTTTTCATTTTATTTGAATACCTATGTTACGGATCTACGACAATTATAAATATTTTTACTCTTAAGAGTGCGGGGATCGACTTTAGACGTCAGAATCTGACGTCTACAGACGTGAGATTCTGACGTCTAAAGTCGATCTCCGCGCCGTAAGGGCTAATATCCCCCTACTCAAATACCATACAGCTGAAACGATCAAAACACCTACCATGCAAGGAAGGCATGGGCTATCTACCAGATAATATACTTGACTTATCCTACTTATTATGCTATTAAAGATTATTATATTTAAATATTCTGTGGAACGCAGTGACGTCACCGGAAACCGTTTTGAATGGAAGCTCGTTGAAAACAAAGTTATATAAGACCCCCTCCCCCATACTTTATTATAATAGGTAGCTCGGTGACAACAATGGAGGTCAAGGCTATTGAGTTTCACAGAATTGATAGTGTCAGTCGTGATTTTATTAAACACGCAACTTTTACGAAAGCAGTGGAATTTATGTCTGTAAATTATTATGTTGGTTGAAAACATATTAGCTCATTTTGATGGCGGCGGCAATTTTTAAATATGCATATTAGGTGCTTTCTATATCCAGAAAATATAAACCTTAACATTTTGTGCTGATACGGCTTTTGTGTCCTTGAATCAGCAAATAAAATGGCACAAAATTCTACGGGAAGATAGCACACTATTTCTCCGTTTTGATATGACCCATTTCAGCTATGAGAACCTGATACATTTGCTTAGAAGGCCATTATAAAGAAGTCTAGCTGCCCGAATTAAAACGCCATACTTTTCATTTATAGTCTTCATATATGAGATCAAAATACAACTCAGCCACCATTGGAAAGCGGAAACTAGTCTGAGCCATAAACTCCTTATGGGTCTAAATTAGAGCCAGCAGGACTTGTTGAATTATACAAAATCACCAATCATTTATTCCAGTTTTAATAGGTTTTTCAGTTAAGAGTGAGGCATGGCATTTCATTTAAATGGAATGAAATATGTGGCGCTGTAACTTATATCCCTTTGTGATTAAAATACTAGAGGTACGAATAAATAACGCATATTGTAGGGATTTATTTATTTATTATTTATTGTTTAATTGAGTGTATTTGTAAATAAAATATAAGTGACATCCAGGTAATACATTCTCAAGTATATATGTGTCATATTTACAAACTTAGTAACAAAACTGTCAATGTTAGAAGCTACAATCACTGACACTCGGTGTTTAATCCATTTTCTGTTCATTTTATTCTCTTCCTTCATGCTTCCGGGCGGGGGCCCTAGGGTTGTGGCTAGCACCGTTACCTTTCACGCCAGAGTTCGGGGTTCGGTTCCCGGTCTCGGCGGTTTGAAAGAAACAAAAATGTTTCTTCCCCATCCACGTGTGGAAGTCCGTGGCCGAGAGGTAGCGTGCTCGGCCTCAGACCGCCAGGGCTCGAATTTCGAATCCTGTGTCTGGAGGACAGTGTCATCTCAATCATCTCACCATCCTTAGAAGGTTCTCCTGGCCCAGTTTAGCCTATATGGGCACAAAGGTGGCCTAAAGCCCGATTCATTTCATTTCCTTCATGCTTCCAGATTTTAAAATGATTTTATAACAGAACAATAATATAATGTGTCTATAAAAATATAATTCTGTATGGAAATCTGGGACTGCTATCATATAAAAAGGTTTTTTTTAATCAACGAAAATGTTTATATTGAATAAATGACATATTCAATTGTTTTATACAAGTATTTGTCATATCGAAGTGAAACTAATAAGCAAGAATATAATAAATTAGACATACAAGCGTCAAGTCACGCAAGATACAATATATTTTTCTCCAAACCGTATGTAGAGTAGGCTACAGAGTGCCGAGAAATTAGCAAATAATGATTAAAAAATTAAAAATGTCCAATGAGTATACATATCAAGTCCACATAATTTAGCTACATTAAAAAGTGTAATTTTATTCTTCATGTTAAGTATGCGTCCGAGTTTGATAACATTTGGTCTCTTGCATATATTTGCAGGTAAAAACTTAATTCTTAATTCTTTTAATGAAATAGATTCCATACAAAAGTGGAATTCGCCCCCTCCCCCCAGTTGACCAATAAAACATATTCCACATGCCCTTTCATTTATTGGTATAACGACCTGTTACTATGGGTAGTTTAATATTTATCGCAAGAAATTTACATACAATGTATTTCATTACATCGGACAAGTCTGTTAAAAATAGTTTTCAAAAATAAATTCATGCTTAAACAATCTGTACTTATAACGTTTGACACCCGTATCAACATTATTCTCAACAATATCAAGGTAATACACAAACTTTTAAAATTTGAAATTTAAATATGAACTAAAAGGAGTTAGCAATTTATTCCAGTACCTCAACATTCGAATTCTAAAATGATTGGACCTCTGCCCGATTCTCCAAGTAGCCTACCATACAGGTTGTGGTTTTTAAATGTAGAACGTATAACATATAATAGGCCTATACAATTTTTCAATCATATCAATATCTTCATTCTCCTGTGATTCATATCCGTATAGCAATATTGGGGTTACCATACTATTGAATACATTTATGAGAAAAAAATATTCATTAAAATTGGCAACAATAACAATTATAGTTATAGTTAAAAAGAATGATTTTAAATGAGTTAAAAAAACATCAGTTCAATAAAGACTTCAGTTAACTTGTCATAAAATGTTTCGCTGCCTCGGTGTTAACATTACAGTTACTGTGTCTAGATAATTTACATCTTCAGTAAATGTTTTGTCGCCTCATGAATTAAATGCTTCTCATTACAGTTACCACTATTAGTTTTCTTATCAGTAAATGTTTTGTCGCTTGAGAACGTAGATGGTTGACGCTACAGTTACCAAGTCTGATGTAATTATCTTCTCAGTAAATGTTTCGCCGCTTCATCTCTCATAGGGTTCACATAACAGTTACCATGTCTAGTTTAGTTATATTCTCGGTTAATGTTCTGCCTCCTGTCAGCAGAATGTAATCATAAATAAACACAACCCATTCGTCATGTTTATTTAAAGCAGAGACATATAGATTGTGATTTTTCTCATCCAAACATACACATGTCGGTGACGTCATTTTTTTCTGGAGTAATTGTTTCAACTCATCATTTTTCTTAGATAACGATAGTATAAGGTTTTCTGTATTGTCTACGATTAGAGTTATTCCTTGTTTATCTGTAGTTATGTCATATGGTCCACCCAACTTCACAGTATTTGTAGTTAGAGCATACGGTACACCTAGTTTCACATCATGTATTGTGTTCTTACAACGTGTCTTCACATTTCCTTCTCTATCTATCATCACCACCTGGTTATTCACACCGTCGGTGACAAAATAGTGGTTACCGTCACCATGACGTGTTACCCAAAGTGGCTTAACATCATTAGGCATGGTGATCACACTCAATTCCTGACCGTCACTTGTGTAGCGATAAATACGATGTAATTCAGCAGCGCATACCAGCAGTTCACCTCTGTCATCGCATGATCCATGGGGACAATACCAAACATGTTGCGTATGGTGATGCTTCATGGTGAAGTCGTCTTTGATTTCAATCCAGATAAGACTTGTGAACACACTGAGTACAATCATGGCTTTGTTATCATTCATCATCAGACACATTCCTTGTACTTCTACCCGATCATTCTTAAACATATTTCGAAAGTCCTTTTCTATTTCACCTTCATCATGTTCATGTTCATACTTTTCTCTAAGTGAACCATCAGCGTCATAACAGTAAACATCTAAACTTGCGAAATGTGCAACATAAACACGCGTTTTGAACACCACCAAGCCTAGCACTCCTTCTTTATCTTGATAATGTAAGCTGATCCTACCTACTTCACTCTGCTTCTTAGGTACAAACATCGATTGCTTCATGTGAACTCGTGCTTGACTAGCTTCACCACCTTGACGTTTGTTGATAATATCGCTGCTCCACAATAGACCCGGGAATTCTTTAATATTCCTTTCTAAATGCCTCTGTATGGAGTCTGTGGCTGTCACAAAGTCATAAGGACTATCTTTACCTTCCAGCATAATCTGACAAGATTTCAGACTGTGGAGACAGGATAGTGTCATCACCTGACTGTCTGCTATGACATCAACCATCTTCTTCGTCCGTTTGCGAGCCTCTTGTAGTTCTGACAACATATTTTGCTCGTCTATGTCCAGTTTATCGTGCATTTTTTTAAAAGTAGACTTCACATTGTCACACACATGATCAATATCTGTCTCAGCATGCAGTGCCTGACACTTAGTTTTATTTATGGCTTGTTTGACTTGACCAATCAGTTGATCCGTGTCCTTACGTATCTGTTCCAGTTTAGTCTTGCACAATGTTGACTGTTCGTCAATCTCAATAGAATCATGACCTTTATGGTTTACTTGACAACATGTGGTACACATAGGTATATTACAAGTACGACAGTACAGGTCCAGTAATTGGTGCTTGTGGCGTTGACATGGTGGGTAAGTGGGAACACTAGATTTGATTAATTCCTCACCTTCACTGACTGTTACTACATTGTGTGACTTGGTGCGTCTGGATGTACGATGTTCATCATCACACAACTGACAGAGGTATTCACAGCCTTTTGTACAAAAACTAACAGCTACCTCTCCACAATCCTCAAAGTTATATAAGACCCCCTCCCCCATACTTTATTATAATAGGTAGCTCGGTGACAACAATGGAGGTCAAGGCTATTGAGTTTCACAGAATTGATAGTGTCAGTCGTGATTTTATTAAACACGCAACTTTTACGAAAGCAGTGGAATTTATGTCTGTAAATTATTATGTTGGTTGAAAACATATTAGCTCATTTTGATGGCGGCGGCAATTTTTAAATATGCATATTAGGTGCTTTCTATATCCAGAAAATATAAACCTTAACATTTTGTGCTGATACGGCTTTTGTGTCCTTGAATCAGCAAATAAAATGGCACAAAATTCTACGGGAAGATAGCACACTATTTCTCCGTTTTGATATGACCCATTTCAGCTATGAGAACCTGATACATTTGCTTAGAAGGCCATTATAAAGAAGTCTAGCTGCCCGAATTAAAACGCCATACTTTTCATTTATAGTCTTCATATATGAGATCAAAATACAACTCAGCCACCATTGGAAAGCGGAAACTAGTCTGAGCCATAAACTCCTTATGGGTCTAAATTAGAGCCAGCAGGACTTGTTGAATTATGCAAAATCACCAATCATTTATTCCAGTTTTAATAGGTTTTTCAGTTAAGAGTGAGGCATGGCATTTCATTTAAATGGAATGAAATATGTGGCGCTGTAACTTATATCCCTTTGTGATTAAAATACTAGAGGTACGAATAAATAACGCATATTGTAGGGATTTATTTATTTATTATTTATTGTTTAATTGAGTGTATTTGTAAATAAAATATAAGTGACATCCAGGTAATACATTCTCAAGTATATATGTGTCATATTTACAAACTTAGTAACAAAACTGTCAATGTTAGAAGCTACAATCACTGACACTCGGTGTTTAATCCATTTTCTGTTCATTTTATTCTCTTCCTTCATGCTTCCGGGCGGGGGCCCTAGGGTTGTGGCTAGCACCGTTACCTTTCACGCCAGAGTTCGGGGTTCGGTTCCCGGTCTCGGCGGTTTGAAAGAAACAAAAATGTTTCTTCCCCATCCACGTGTGGAAGTCCGTGGCCGAGAGGTAGCGTGCTCGGCCTCAGACCGCCAGGGCTCGAATTTCGAATCCTGTGTCTGGAGGACAGTGTCATCTCAATCATCTCACCATCCTTAGAAGGTTCTCCTGGCCCAGTTTAGCCTATATGGGCACAAAGGTGGCCTAAAGCCCGATTCATTTCATTTCCTTCATGCTTCCAGATTTTAAAATGATTTTATAACAGAACAATAATATAATGTGTCTATAAAAATATAATTCTGTATGGAAATCTGGGACTGCTATCATATAAAAAGGTTTTTTTTAATCAACGAAAATGTTTATATTGAATAAATGACATATTCAATTGTTTTATACAAGTATTTGTCATATCGAAGTGAAACTAATAAGCAAGAATATAATAAATTAGACATACAAGCGTCAAGTCACGCAAGATACAATATATTTTTCTCCAAACCGTATGCAGAGTAGGCTACAGAGTGCCGAGAAATTAGCAAATAATGATTAAAAAATTAAAAATGTCCAATGAGTATACATATCAAGTCCACATAATTTAGCTACATTAAAAAGTGTAATTTTATTCTTCATGTTAAGTATGCGTCCGAGTTTGATAACATTTGGTCTCTTGCATATATTTGCAGGTAAAAACTTAATTCTTAATTCTTTTAATGAAATAGATTCCATACAAAAGTGGAATTCGCCCCCTCCCCCCAGTTGACCAATAAAACATATTCTACATGCCCTTTCATTTATTGGTATAACGACCTGTTACTATGGGTAGTTTAATATTTATCGCAAGAAATTTACATACAATGTATTTCATTACATCGGACAAGTCTGTTAAAAATAGTTTTCAAAAATAAATTCATGCTTAAACAATCTGTACTTATAACATTTGACACCCGTATCAACATTATTCTCAACAATATCAAGGTAATACACAAACTTTTAAAATTTGAAATTTAAATATGAACTAAAAGGAGTTAGCAATTTATTCCAGTACCTCAACATTCGAATTCTAAAATGATTGGACCTCTGCCCGATTCTCCAAGTAGCCTACCATACAGGTTGTGGTTTTTAAATGTAGAACATATAACATATAATAGGCCTATACAATTTTTCAATCATATCAATATCTTCATTCTCCTGTGATTCATATCCGTATAGCAATATTGGGGTTACCATACTATTGAATACATTTATGAGAAAAAAATATTCATTAAAATTGGCAACAATAACAAATATAGTTATAGTTAACAAAGAATGATTTTAAATGAGTTAAAAAAACATCAGTTCAATAAAGACTTCAGTTAACTTGTCATAAAATGTTTCGCTGCCTCGGTGTTAACATTACAGTTACTGTGTCTAGATAATTTACATCTTCAGTAAATGTTTTGTCGCCTCATGAATTAAATGCTTCTCATTACAGTTACCACTATTAGTTTTCTTATCAGTAAATGTTTTGTCGCTTGAGAACGTAGATGGTTGACGCTACAGTTACCAAGTCTGATGTAATTATCTTCTCAGTAAATGTTTCGCCGCTTCATCTCTCATAGGGTTCACATAACAGTTACCATGTCTAGTTTAGTTATATTCTCGGTTAATGTTCTGCCTCCTGTCAGCAGAATGTAATCATAAATAAACACAACCCATTCGTCATGTTTATTTAAAGCAGAGACATATAGATTGTGATTTTTCTCATCCAAACATACACATGTCGGTGACGTCATTTTTTTCTGGAGTAATTGTTTCAACTCATCATTTTTCTTAGATAACGATAGTATAAGGTTTTCTGTATTGTCTACGATTAGAGTTCTTCCTTGTTTATCTGTAGTTATGTCATATGGTCCACCCAACTTCACATTATTTGTAGTTAGAGCATACGGTACACCTAGTTTCACATCATGTATTGTGTTCTTATAACGTGTCTTCACATTTCCTTCTCTATCTATCATCACCACCTGGTTATTCACACCGTCGGTGACAAAATAGTGGTTACCGTCACCATGACGTGTTACCCAAAGTGGCTTAACATCATTAGGCATGGTGATCACACTTAATTCCTGACCGTCACTTGTGTAGCGATAAATACGATGTAATTCAGCAGCGCATACCAGCAGTTCACCTCTGTCATCGCATGATCCATGGGGACAATACCAAACATGTTGCGTATGGTGATGCTTCATGGTGAAGTCGTCTTTGATTTCAATCCAGATAAGACTTGTGAACACACTGAGTACAATCATGGCTTTGTTATCATTCATCATCAGACACATTCCTTGTACTTCTACCCGATCATTCTTAAACATATTTCGAAAGTCCTTTTCTATTTCACCTTCATCATGTTCATGTTCATACTTTTCTCTAAGTGAACCATCAGCGTCATAACAGTAAACATCTAAACTTGCGAAATGTGCAACATAAACACGCGTTTTGAACACCACCAAGCCTAGCACTCCTTCTTTATCTTGATAATGTAAGCTGATCCTACCTACTTCACTCTGCTTCTTAGGTACAAACATCGATTGCTTCATGTGAACTCGTGCTTGACTTACTTCACCACCTTGACGTTTGTTGATAATATCGCTGCTCCACAATAGACCCGGGAATTCTTTAATATTCCTTTCTAAATGCCTCTGTATGGAGTCTGTGGCTGTCACAAAGTCATAAGGACTATCTTTACCTTCCAGCATAATCTGACAAGATTTCAGACTGTGGAGACAGGATAGTGTCATCACCTGACTGTCTGCTATGACATCAACCATCTTCTTCGTCCGTTTGCGAGCCTCTTGTAGTTCTGACAACATATTTTGCTCGTCTATGTCCAGTTTATCGTGCATTTTTTTAAAAGTAGACTTCACATTGTCACACACATGATCAATATCTGTCTCAGCATGCAGTGCCTGACACTTAGTTTTATTTATGGCTTGTTTGACTTGACCAATCAGTTGATCCGTGTCCTTACGTATCTGTTCCAGTTTAGTCTTGCACAATGTTGACTGTTCGTCAATCTCAATAGAATCATGACCTTTATGGTTTACTTGACAACATGTGGTACACACAGGTATATTACAAGTACGACAGTACAGGTCCAGTAATTGGTGCTTGTGGCGTTGACATGGTGGGTAAGTGGGAACACTAGATTTGATTAATTCCTCACCTTCACTGACTGTTACTACATTGTGTGACTTGGTGCGTCTGGATGTACGATGTTCATCATCACACAACTGACAGAGGTATTCACAGCCTTTTGTACAAAAACTAACAGCTACCTCTCCACAATCCTCAAAGTTATATAAGACCCCCTCCCCCATACTTTATTATAATAGGTAGCTCGGTGACAACAATGGAGGTCAAGGCTATTGAGTTTCACAGAATTGATAGTGTCAGTCGTGATTTTATTAAACACGCAACTTTTACGAAAGCAGTGGAATTTATGTCTGTAAATTATTATGTTGGTTGAAAACATATTAGCTCATTTTGATGGCGGCGGCAATTTTTAAATATGCATATTAGGTGCTTTCTATATCCAGAAAATATAAACCTTAACATTTTGTGCTGATACGGCTTTTGTGTCCTTGAATCAGCAAATAAAATGGCACAAAATTCTACGGGAAGATAGCACACTATTTCTCCGTTTTGATATGACCCATTTCAGCTATGAGAACCTGATACATTTGCTTAGAAGGCCATTATAAAGAAGTCTAGCTGCCCGAATTAAAACGCCATACTTTTCATTTATAGTCTTCATATATGAGATCAAAATACAACTCAGCCACCATTGGAAAGCGGAAACTAGTCTGAGCCATAAACTCCTTATGGGTCTAAATTAGAGCCAGCAGGACTTGTTGAATTATACAAAATCACCAATCATTTATTCCAGTTTTAATAGGTTTTTCAGTTAAGAGTGAGGCATGGCATTTCATTTAAATGGAATGAAATATGTGGCGCTGTAACTTATATCCCTTTGTGATTAAAATACTAGAGGTACGAATAAATAACGCATATTGTAGGGATTTATTTATTTATTATTTATTGTTTAATTGAGTGTATTTGTAAATAAAATATAAGTGACATCCAGGTAATACATTCTCAAGTATATATGTGTCATATTTACAAACTTAGTAACAAAACTGTCAATGTTAGAAGCTACAATCACTGACACTCGGTGTTTAATCCATTTTCTGTTCATTTTATTCTCTTCCTTCATGCTTCCGGGCGGGGGCCCTAGGGTTGTGGCTAGCACCGTTACCTTTCACGCCAGAGTTCGGGGTTCGGTTCCCGGTCTCGGCGGTTTGAAAGAAACAAAAATGTTTCTTCCCCATCCACGTGTGGAAGTCCGTGGCCGAGAGGTAGCGTGCTCGGCCTCAGACCGCCAGGGCTCGAATTTCGAATCCTGTGTCTGGAGGACAGTGTCATCTCAATCATCTCACCATCCTTAGAAGGTTCTCCTGGCCCAGTTTAGCCTATATGGGCACAAAGGTGGCCTAAAGCCCGATTCATTTCATTTCCTTCATGCTTCCAGATTTTAAAATGATTTTATAACAGAACAATAATATAATGTGTCTATAAAAATATAATTCTGTATGGAAATCTGGGACTGCTATCATATAAAAAGGTTTTTTTTAATCAACGAAAATGTTTATATTGAATAAATTACATATTCAATTGTTTTATACAAGTATTTGTCATATCGAAGTGAAACTAATAAGCAAGAATATAATAAATTAGACATACAAGCGTCAAGTCACGCAAGATACAATATATTTTTCTCCAAACCGTATGTAGAGTAGGCTACAGAGTGCCGAGAAATTGGCAAATAATGATTAAAAAATTAAAAATGTCCAATGAGTATACATATCAAGTCCACATAATTTAGCTACATTAAAAAGTGTAATTTTATTCTTCATGTTAAGTATGCGTCCGAGTTTGATAACATTTGGTCTCTTGCATATATTTGCAGGTAAAAACTTAATTCTTAATTCTTTTAATGAAATAGATTCCATACAAAAGTGGAATTCGCCCCCTCCCCCCAGTTGACCAATAAAACATATTCTTCATGCCCTTTCATTTATTGGTATAACGACCTGTTACTATGGGTAGTTTAATATTTATCGCAAGAAATTTACATACAATGTATTTCATTACATCGAACAAGTCTGTTAAAAATAGTTTTCAAAAATAAATTCATGCTTAAACAATCTGTACTTATAACATTTGACACCCGTATCAACATTATTCTCAACAATATCAAGGTAATACACAAACTTTTAAAATTTGAAATTTAAATATGAACTAAAAGGAGTTAGCAATTTATTCCAGTACCTCAACATTCGAATTCTAAAATGATTGGACCTCTGCCCGATTCTCCAAGTAGCCTACCATACAGGTTGTGGTTTTTAAATGTAGAACGTATAACATATAATAGGCCTATACAATTTTTCAATCATATCAATATCTTCATTCTCCTGTGATTCATATCCGTATAGCAATATTGGGGTTACCATACTATT
Organism: Flabesymbios commensalis; assembly: GCA_964017125.1. NCBI lineage: Eukaryota > Metazoa > Annelida > Polychaeta > Terebellida > Flabelligeridae > Flabesymbios > Flabesymbios commensalis. Next base: position 59,405,274 of record OZ024912.1, read on the forward strand.
GAATACATTTATGAGAAAAAAATATTCATTAAAATTGGCAACAATAACAATTATAGTTATAGTTAAAAAGAATGATTTTAAATGAGTTAAAAAACATCAGTTCAATAAAGACTTCAGTTAACTTGTCATAAAATGTTTCGCTGCCTCGGTGTTAACATTACAGTTACTGTGTCTAGATAATTTACATCTTCAGTAAATGTTTTGTCGCCTCATGAATTAAATGCTTCTCATTACAGTTACCACTATTAGTTTTCTTATCAGTAAATGTTTTGTCGCTTGAGAACGTAGATGGTTGACGCTACAGTTACCAAGTCTGATGTAATTATCTTCTCAGTAAATGTTTCGCCGCTTCATCTCTCATAGGGTTCACATAACAGTTACCATGTCTAGTTTAGTTATATTCTCGGTTAATGTTCTGCCTCCTGTCAGCAGAATGTAATCATAAATAAACACAACCCATTCGTCATGTTTATTTAAAGCAGAGACATATAGATTGTGATTTTTCTCATCCAAACATACACATGTCGGTGACGTCATTTTTTTCTGGAGTAATTGTTTCAACTCATCATTTTTCTTAGATAACGATAGTATAAGGTTTTCTGTATTGTCTACGATTAGAGTTATTCCTTGTTTATCTGTAGTTATATTCATATGTTCCACCCAACTTCACAGTATTTGTAGTTAGAGCATACGGTACACCTAGTTTCACATCATGTATTGTGTTCTTATAACGTGTCTTCACATTTCCTTCTCTATCTATCATCACCACCTGGTTATTCACACCGTCGGTGACAAAATAGTGGTTACCGTCACCATGACGTGTTACCCGAAGTGGCTTAACATCATTAGGCATGGTGATCACACTCAATTCCTGACCGTCACTTGTGTAGCGATAAATACGATGTAATTCAGCAGCGCATACCAGCAGTTCACCTCTGTCATCGCATGATCCATGGGGACAATACCAAACATGTTGCGTATGGTGATGCTTCATGGTGAAGTCGTCTTTGATTTCAATCCAGATAAGACTTGTGAACACACTGAGTACAATCATGGCTTTGTTATCATTCATCATCAGACACATTCCTTGTACTTCTACCCGATCATTCTTAAACATATTTCGAAAGTCCTTTTCTATTTCACCTTCATCATGTTCATGTTCATACTTTTCTCTAAGTGAACCATCAGCGTCATAACAGTAAACATCTAAACTTGCGAAATGTGCAACATAAACACGCGTTTTGAACACCACCAAGCCTAGCACTCCTTCTTTATCTTGATAATGTAAGCTGATCCTACCTACTTCACTCTGCTTCTTAGGTACAAACATCGATTGCTTCATGTGAACTCGTGCTTGACTTACTTCACCACCTTGACGTTTGTTGATAATATCGCTGCTCCACAATAGACCCGGGAATTCTTTAATATTCCTTTCTAAATGCCTCTGTATGGAGTCTGTGGCTGTCACAAAGTCATAAGGACTATCTTTACCTTCCAGCATAATGTGACAAGATTTCAGACTGTGGAGACAGGATAGTGTCATCACCTGACTGTCTGCTATGACATCAACCATCTTCTTCGTCCGTTTGCGAGCCTCTTGTAGTTCTGACAACATATTTTGCTCGTCTATGTCCAGTTTATCGTGCATTTTTTTAAAAGTAGACTTCACATTGTCACACACATGATCAATATCTGTCTCAGCATGCAGTGCCTGACACTTAGTTTTATTTATGGCTTGTTTGACTTGACCAATCAGTTGATCCGTGTCCTTACGTATCTGTTCCAGTTTAGTCTTGCACAATGTTGACTGTTCGTCAATCTCAATAGAATCATGACCTTTATGGTTTACTTGACAACATGTGGTACACATAGGTATATTACAAGTACGACAGTACAGGTCCAGTAATTGGTGCTTGTGGCGTTGACATGGTGGGTAAGTGGGAACACTAGATTTGATTAATTCCTCACCTTCACTGACTGTTACTACATTGTGTGACTTGGTGCGTCTGGATGTACGATGTTCATCATCACACAACTGACAGAGGTATTCACAGCCTTTTGTACAAAAGCTAACAGCTACCTCTCCACAATCCTCTGTAGAACAAAACACACATCGAGGTTTATGTGGCAGGGTAGCCTTATTTACTCCATCCTCCTCCGCAGCAACCTCTTTAATTTCATTAATGAAGAAATACTTGGGCAGATTATCCACACCACCTTCATATAGACTATTCACTTCTCTACACACAGGACAGTGCAGCTCTTTATCATACTTATTTTTCTCAGTATAATCCTTCACACACGTGTAACATAACGTATGGCGACATGAGAGCATCCTAGGATCCTGTAGTTCATTTAGACATACAGGACATTCGATAAGTTGTAGTAATCTCTGATGTTTCCTTGGTATAGTTACGTTCTCTGCCATGATGGTCACAATAAGATGTTTGTTAAGTTATAGCATTATATAGCGTATGTTTTTGTTAATGACTAAATATAAGTAAAACATGCAGTTACAAGTAGATTTCATTCAACATAGTCACCGCCTCATTGTACTGTGTGGACTTTCCACTTATGTAACATCGTACGTAGCTAAGTGCACACACACTATGCTAATCACATGACTACTATGCTAATCACCTGATAACCTACGAGGTTGTTGAGAATACTCCAATCTCGGTGATTATGAAAATAATATACAATCCCGTATATATAGCATGGTTGAATAATGCACATATAATGTCCTGCACAACAGAATTATATCATATCCAAAATGTAGATCCATTGTGTGACAATGCAACCTTGAGCTTCAGTCTAGATTGCTGTGTTATTCTTGTGTTTTAAATAGTAACTTGCACCTATAGATCATGGTAACAAAGTATACATGCACCAATCACCTGATGATTCACATGTATAACTACTCTGATAACGTAACCATGCCTTGTGAGTACATGTACATGAACAATGGCGTTTATTTGAGCTGCACACATATGCACCTATCGATATTTGTAAACAAGTACAGGAAGACCTGAGAGTGAGTTCCGAAATTCCCAAGTTTTGTCGTTCCCCAAACTTCTAGTTCCAAGCTTTCCCCTTGAATACTACCCATAAGAGGACCCAACCCCTATTTTTTTCGAAATTTACCTTCAGATTGTGGTTTTGTTCTCGCATAGACTGTAAAATCGGGATTTGAGTCTTGCAACACACCCGACTGTGCTTTTTTATACAGATCCCCAGAGCCGCAACTCTGGCATGAAGTAAGCATAAAGCAACGTCTTTCATTTAATATGACAAGACATGACTGTAGAATGGTCTGACAGGTTAACTCCCCTGCATAGGCCTACCGCTTCAAAATGCATTTGATTGGTTAGTTAGATCGATGGAAATTGATATCTGAAAAAAAATCTGTAAGTGGTATAAGCCTTTAACACGTCTGTATGAAAAACACTTTTTGGATGCATGAAAAAAAAGTTTGACACCAACATCAGCTACCACTGTCATATGATCAGATAAATCCTCAGATGGATACACAGTCTTTACCAAGTCACATGACGTTCGGGTGATAAACAGATTAAACCAGTGACCATGGATGTGGGTAGGGTAATTAACATGTTGAAGTAGACCAATAGATATTTTTTTATAGGTGTAAACCATTTAGTACATCATACTTATTTGCAAAAAGCCCTCTTTATAAACATGCAGTAGTATAATATTTAAAATATGCACAAATAAAACAAAAAAAATAATGGTATGATACAGGATATAATACACGATAATTATTATAATACAAGATTTAAAATTCCATACATCGATTTACACTGCAAAACATCATGGCTATTTACATGATAACTGTATTATAATTTTTATTTATTTATTTATTTTTACTGTTATACATGATACATAATAATTGAAGATAATTTTAAAGATAAAAAATGCCCCATTACCATGTTGTGTAAATATTTTTCCCACACAACAACCAAAGGTAAAATAACCACATAACTTTGTCCATTGTAGTAAAAGAAAACATTCTTGAAAGCGTGGAATTCTAATTAGAACGTATGTGTATTTAAGTATACTTATAATATTGTTACAACCAATTTGATATATTCTTAATAGTACCACGAATAACATATTAAAATATAAATTGAATTTTACTATGACATTTATATCACAATTATGATCGAGCATAGCATACAAAACAAAACAAAATAGAGTAGAATGATTAGTGAGACTATGGCAGGCAATCTGCAGTTCTGCACTAATAGAGTATCCCGGCCTGGATCTAGGACGTACAAACAGTGCCCCTGCATGCCCATGACACAGCCAAAAATAAATCTAACTAGAGCTGTCATGTTGGAAATCACGTTTTTTGAAGACCTTGACTTGTATGACCACTATCAAATACGTTGTATATCTGTATCTGTATCTGTATATTACGTGGCAGTACGCACTATTGTGCTATCGCGCCACGGGAGTAACTTACAAGGCCTGTTATCATTCATAATATCATTAATGGCCTTATATATATGCCAAGTACTCCATGTTGTGGATACTCTGGGGTCTCGCCGGATGGAAACTGCGCCTACGACCATTGAGGTTCTTTTACGTCCAGCTCAAAGTCAGTCAGACGAGCCATCTGATTTACGTGGTTCTCTGAGCCCCACGAGTGTATACAGCACCTGGCAGTCCCAGGCGGTCACCCATCCAATTATGAACCGGGCGCGACGTTGCTTAACTTCAGTGATCGAGCACAAACCGTTGAGCGAACACCGTATTCCGTATTTGTATATGAAAGTTCACAAAGTTTTCTGAATAATTCTCAACCTGAAAATTCACGTAAAACGTGAAAATTCACGTGAAACATGAAAATGTTACCTTTAGGCCTACATCAGAATAAATCATCCTCTATATGTCAATTAAATGGCATACGCCTATACTTATTGTCCATAGATATTAGATCCATATATATTAAATCCGACAAATCAACATGTTATATTGACTTGCGAGTGCAGCATGTATTTTACAGCTTTTTTGACGTTCTGGTGAGGGGAACCAGCAACGAAGAATGCCACGCGGCAAATGACCCAGTGGTCGCTCATGTACACGTGGTTGTGACGTGATCACCTGCTCTGATGCTCCAATAACAACGGGCTCGGACGTATTTATGATAAGCATTCCTGATTCAACTCAAATTGAGAAAGCACCCGCTTGACTGTGGTACTTGCAGAAGACTGACATTAACGATATACCAGTATGGGGAGTCACCGTGACCGATAGGTAGCGTGCTCGGCCATCCTGTGGCTGGAGAGCAGCCATTCTAAGTGCGCTTAAAAGCGAGTGTGTCTTGACATAATCAGATGTGCTTCCCGATAAAATGTCGAGCTTATCAGGAGCAGCTGAAAATATCACTATCTGAGTTACAGGAATGGACAGATCGATGGGGTATGTGTGTCAACCCCTCGAATTTCTCAGTCCTTAGGGTGTCCAGGCCAAAATAAACAAAAACTGAAATTCACGTACACTTTTGAGGATTCTGAAAATATGTCCCCCTAATTTAATAGAGACTACCTATTCCTCCTTAGTCAGATCATCCTTAAAATAGCTTTCAGCAATATGGGATCCCTTTAGACAAAAAAGGACATTGACCAATTACAAAAAATCAGAAATCAGCAGCAAGATTGGTCACCCAAAATTTCAGACAAAAAGCCAGTGTGACATATCTCATTCAGAACCTGGCTGGACTGACTTGAAAACAAGACGGCAAAATTATAGACGTGGATGGATATTCTAAATTTTAAATGTGCTAGTCGAATTCCTATCAATGACCGTTCAATTCCAGCAGACAAAAAAAAACATAGTGGGTACAATCAGGCATATACACATCAGAGCTAACACAACCCTGGACAAAATTATTTTCATCTTGGAATTCTCTTCCGGCAGCTGCCATAAAATCTAAACTGTGGCAAGAGTTTAAGAGTCAGGTGGTCGATTACGTCTGCCAGCCTCCAGCCGGATACTCCAAGCTGAAGTACCAATGTGAGGATTTGAAGATGTGTTAGTTGGTGTAAAAGTGGCAAATAAGTCATAAATAGATAGATATTTATTGACGACGGTAAGTCTATGCAGACTTATGCGTCATTAAAAACGAACATATGTACAAGACTATATACAACAGCATTAGTTCGGTAAAATATGCATGCTGAGTTAACTTAAACATGTTAAAATCAAACGACATTTGATACTAAAACAAGCACAGGTTAAATAAAATATGCATCAGAACTATTTGAAATAACCTACAGTTAAACAGTATTGGCATGATATTTTTAAGTTTCCCGCACCAAAACCAGAGATAAAATAGCTACTGCATATAGCAAAAAAACCCTCTGGAAAGCGTAGAAACCGAGTAATTACATAATGAGTGAGAGTATGTATAAAGAAGAAAATAATAATATTAGTTACATTTAACATGTTAAAAAACAAGCTAAAAAAGCTTTGACTGACGTCAGCTCGAAACACCAAGATGATTACAGGAATCACCAGCCGCACCAGTCTCTGATACCACAGCGGTGATCCCCCGACAGCATGGATGATTTCATGAGTGGATGATTCGAGGAATCACCAGCCGCACCAGTCGCTGGTACCACAGTGGTGATCACCCGACAGCATGGATGATTTCATGATGGATGATTAGAGGAATCACCAGCCGCACCAGTCGCTGGTACCACAGTGGTGATCCCCCGACAGCATGGATGATTTCATGAGTGGATGATTAGAAGAATCACCAGCCGCACCAGTCGCTGGTACCACAGTGGTCATCCCCCGACAGCATGGATGATTTGATGAGTGGATGATTAGAGGAATCACCAGCCGCACCAGTCATCCTCACCCCAATCGTTTTATAAAGCGGAGGTACGCGACACACTTAAGGTTTGAAAACAGCTATAGGTGTATTTTGCTAAGCATATTACTAATGGTCGATGTGTAGATGACATAATATATATAAATTTGTCGTCGTTTGAGAGTGAGTCAAATTCACTGTTGAGTAGTTTGCTTTCCGCAAGTAAACTAGTTCGCTGCATAGCTAAGTAAGAGCAAGTAATTAAAAAATGAATTTCGTCATCAACAGAGTTTAATGTACATCTTTGACATGTGCGCTGTTCTAGTGATATTTTTTGGGGCTTGACATGCTTCCTCGTTCAATTTCTAGCATATGTGAGCTCATTCTCAATCTTGATAGCGCCCTTATCCACCTTGTGTCGGGGATGTAAAATTGTATGGAGTTTCGGGCTTTGTTAGACCAATCAGCTTTATATATATTAATCAAACATAATTTAACTTGTTTGATGAGACGATTGGCATTTTCGACACTGTGATTTCTCCAAACACCGCAGTGGTTTGTTCGGAATAATAATGACCTGATGTGAGAGCACCAATTAGTTTCACCGATAAATCAAGAGACGCCAGTGAGTTGTACACGATTCTCAAATAACAGCTTTTAGGCAAGGAGATCAGGCGAATCCGATATTTCAACGATAGAATTTGTAGTTTTAAAAAGAGAGGATACCTTCCTGTATCCCCATAAATAGTAACTGATGTGGTTTGTTGTTTGACTCCCAGCATATTTTTCAAGAATGATAAATGAACCATCTCAAAGGCAGATAATTCTTTACCAATAAATAGTACCTCGCTACCATACATCAATATGGGTTCTATTCGCGCTTCAAATACTCTTAAAGATAATTTAGGAGTAAGGTGTCCTAAGCTGTGACTGTAATTTCTTATTGTGAAAATTGCTTTCCGAGCTTGTTCAGCCAGATACGAATGGTTTTTTATAAATATATTTTTATTATTACTACACCAACGACTTAAGTATTTATATTTGTCCACTATTTCTAGGGCATTTTCGCCCAGTGTGAAGGAAAAAGAATTCTTGGCATATATTTGGTTGTATATCACAATGTTTGTTTTAGCGATGCTTATTATTAGATTCCAAATCTCACAGTACTTATAAAATAATTCAATTTGTGCCTGTAGGTTCTTCGCAAATTCTGAAAAGAAGACTATGTCGTCTTCAAATAGGAGATACACAAGGTATAAGTCTCCTATCTTAAGACCATATTTGGGATTTAAATATTTTCTGAGATCCTGTAGAAATTCGTTGAAAAGTTTGGGGCCTAATACACCTCCCTGCATAACACCATATCGGTTGTTAATAGGCTTGCTAATCTTTCCATTCCATTTAACTCGACTGCTAGATTTATGAAACATAGATTTGATTGTATTCAGAAATTTTCCGTCGACATTGCGCTGCTGCAGTTTCACGATAAGTGCATCTCTGTTTAAATAATCGAAAGCTTTGGTCAAATCTATATAACAAACGTAGAGCGGTTTTTTACGTGATTTTTGCGTTTCAACGAGATTGTACAACACAAATAAGTTATCTGATGTCCTACAATCCGTTTTAAAGGCTATTTGTAGGGGATCATCGTCACAGCACACTAAGTTTTTGTATGACAATCTATTTTCTAGTACAGATTCAAAAACTTTAGCAAGAGAGGGACTCAGAGAAACTTTTCCGTAGTTTTGTGCATCTGATTTATCGGCTTTTTTCATGAACTGGGTAAATCAACCCCTGCGCCCAGTCTTTTGGGTAATCTGCCGAATCAAAAATTGTATTAAATAAAGTTGTCAGTAAAGGTGTAAAATATTTTATGTCAAAAGAGTAACACTCTATCGGAATTCCGTCAATTCCCGATGCTTTACCTTTTTTATTTTAATTAGAGCTTTCTCTACTTCGTCCATTTGAATTTTACCATTGAGAATGTCATTGGATATGTCATATTTATATGTATCAATAGGTATTCCTTTTTGAATAATTTTGAGTTTCATACCAGCGTTTTGGCCCGTAGGTGACACACTTTGTTTTAAAAAAACAATCATAAAATTGGTGTAATTCAATTGTTGTATCGCGTCGGTTTTGACGTTGCAGACGTTTCCAGAAACCCCAATAATCTTTAGGATTATTACTTCACATCTTTTCAAGATTTAATTTCAAATTTGTATTATAGTTTCGTTTTTTTATTTGAATCATGCGTTTGTAGTCGTTGCAAAAGGTATGGTGGTAATTGTTGTTATCTGTGTCTGTTAGGTTAGCTCGCTTAGCATAATTATTTATAGTTTTTCTAAGCTTATTACATTCGGAATCAAACCAGGCATTGGTTGGCATTTGCTTCCCTGAGCTGTTGTTGGTGTTAATGTTGACTTTTTTGAGAATACCAAAAGATGCATTATTGATCAGATTTTGAATGAGCTCACATATATGATCACTTGATCGATTGGAGGTGGCATTTATTGTCAACTGATCTATTATCCTAATGCACTCATCATTACGTAGAGATAACTTATATTGGTCAATTCGCGATACATTCCAAATATATTTATGATAAGCTTTATGCTCAGCCACATGGTCATCAGCTTTTATAGATTTATTTGTATTGCAAAATGGCTGAACTTTGAGGCTAAACTGGATTGGGCAATGATCAGATTCGACTAATTTAGGAATAATTGCTAAGTTTTTTATCATACTAAAGCAGTTTGGTTCAAATAGCATGTAATCTATTACACTACTCCCATTTCTATCAAAAAATGTAAAAGAGCCTGTGTGTTTATCCTGGCAAAGTCTACCATTTGCAATAATAAGACCTGTATTTTTACAAAGTTCTAATAACAGTTTACCGTAGGTATTCGCCTTGGTATCCATGTTATATCGCTGAGAATCAGCTAGGATATCACAGCTTACAAAGTTTGACTGACCACCATTAAACACAGTATATTCATCTGTTATAAAGTCCGGTAGGTTACTGGTGCAGGCATTGAAGTCCCCGCAAAGAAAAATGTCATGATTGTTTACATATTTACTATATTCAAGTTCAATAATGTCAAAAATATCCTGCTTGATGCCAATATAACTGGAATCTATCGGTGATACATAAACTACACCAACCATTAGTTTTTTGTTGGTATTTATATTAATACAGTCTTTAAATATGATCCACACCAAACACTCGTTAACTCTTTTGATTTCAATACGTTTGTTTAACCAATATATTTATTTTCATTATTTTCATTATCTGATTACCATATAACATACGTTGTACACCCACTGTTTTTGGCGGGGCATATTGTAAAAAAAACTTTCAAAATAGTAACATTTGACGCTCAGCATGCATGTCAAACATGGACAATCTGTCTTAACCCTTTAACCGCCAAATTATTTAATTTAAATTTTCACCCACTTCAAGTTGTGTCTCGCTGACGCGATCCACAACTTCAAGTGAGTGGATATTATTCTGATTTGACAAAATGGAGGTCAACAATTTTCAAACCTTGCTGATTAATGTCACTTTTTATCTTGAACAGGCTTAAAAGCTGATATGTAATGTGCCAATAAAAAAATGTAAAAAAAAGAATATGGACGGCACCGGCGGTTAAAGGGTTAAACTTCGAAACAATATGCTTGGGATATCCATATGTTCTGAAAATAAACAACGAAAGTCCCCACCACGATGTGGACATCTCGTCGCCTCGGAGCTAAAGGATCCTATCTGACAGATGTCAGAGTGGCAGATAGGATCATTTAGATCCGAGGTGACGATCTGGTGTTTGAAGATGAAGACGTGTCCCACATATGGGACCATGAGCATTAATAGGTGAAAATAATCATAATAATTGTATATTCTATCAAATAAGATCATTTTCCTTCACATTCATGTGGAAATTGCAGCTGTAATGTACATAATGCGGTAAATAAACATGGGAAGAAATCCCTGGGTGCTGTTGAGAAGTTAATTAGTAAAATGTGATTAGCTAGCCCGTACTATGACTCATAAAATGAATTAAATATGTGTAATTGTAGCTTGTAACATGGAAAATAATTGTGCGCACTAGTCATAGGTACTTAATATAATTTTGTTTACAAGCTGTGTTATTACCTCTTTATCGCACCAAGCAAGACGGACCATCGGTGCTTTGGGTTCATGACCCTTGCTTGACCCTTTAAGCCCTCACGATGCATCAAAGTATCATTTTGTATCCCTGAAGAATGACTTAAGTTCCTCAAACCCAGGGTTTTTTCATTTGCACCCACTTCAAGTCATCTTCATCCACTACAAGTCGAGAATTGCGAAAGCAATTCGCGGCTTGTAGTGGATGAAGATGACAAATACAATCAGGCTTGAAAGAGTTAAGTACAGTTCTGTTGTAATCCCTATTATAATTTCCTTGTTTTCCTGACCTTGGTTATCGGACAATCACATTTTAATGTTTTCTGGAGGCATGTAAACATTTCTTAACTCTTGAAAATAAGATCATTTCAGTTCAATTGGTCTCGTAAATACATGTAAACAAAACTGTTATTTCATATGAACATGTTGCTCTAGGACTTGAGTTATCACGGAGTTATCACGAAAGCAGACTTATCTATGACAGCATCATTGTATGTAGGCATAGGATTACTGCGTTAAAATACTTGAAATTATTCTCTTTAAAAACTCGGCAAAGAGTTTATTGGATTAATAATTTTTTGCAGGCCTACCAAACGAGCTGGCTCTTGTCATGCCAAAATCAATCTGTGTAATTATTTATTATGTAGAATATGGTTATTTTAAAGAGCTTGGTGACAAACCTATTATATCCACGTGGCATTTTCGAAGAACTTAACATTATATTTGCATAGAAAAAGATACAGATAAAATGTCAGCACTAGATGAAGAACGGTGACTGTTCAGCATTAAAGACCGCTAAATGATCGTTTATAATAGATGAACGTGGATCAGCATTAGATACACTGATTGTCATACATAATTACACTTACATTTTATCGATATAGTACCGGTAATATTGTAATATGAAATATGTAATGTAATATGTAATATGGTAAATTGACACTGGCCATTGTGCTAACATCATCCATACTAAATTTGACGGGCATTCAGTTGTTTGTAATGTGGACTACCCTTCATCTGAGAGGGAAGGTCTTCAAGCTGTGTAATGCTGATTTTCATCTCAGTTGGACAGTCATGGGATAAAAAATATAGCATTTTGTGTCGCTATGCTTATTATGCTTCACATGATTTCAACCCTTTCACCGCGGGGACCGACTTTAGAATCTGACGTCTAAAGTCGGTCCGCGCGCTGAAAATGGAAAATATTTACTATGGTCGTAGACCAGCCATTCAAATGAAGCGGAATGAGCTAACGAAAACATTTATGATGATTTCAAATTGCTCTCTTGGTTTATATAAAATTATTTATGTGCTTGAAAGAATAATGTGTTAGAATAATGTTTTTATCCTTGATTTTAGACCTTGTTTTTGCAATAATTTAATTTGGACAGTCAATAAACGTGCTAAATATGTGAATCTGCCATTTGTTTACACTTACCATATTTGACTAATTCTCTGATAATTATACTATCATACTCAAAAGCTGATAAAATAAATAATAATATATGTCATCGCTAGTATTAGACCTTGAGCTGACCATTATCTAATTTGGACAGTTACTAGTGCAGCAATCGAAAACTCTCAATAATATACTACAGTCCGATACTACAAAATTCCACTAAATTGTCAGGGATGTTGGGGGAAGATGAAAAAATGATCAGAGAAAAAAAATGTTAAAAATAATTAAACAGCGACCGCGCAAATTGAAAAAAGGTTACTCCCAGGATCTGGTGAAACAGACTGTAGTACATGTACTTTGCATGTGTTGCTTAGTATAACAGTCAGTCAGTCAGTCAGTCAGTCAGTCAGTCAGTCAGTCAGTCAGTCAGTCAGTCAGTCAGTCAGTCAGTCAGTCAGTCAGTCAGTCAGTCAGTCAGTCAGTCAGTCAGTCAGTCAGTCAGTCAGTCAGTCAGTCAGTCAGTCAGTCAGTCAGTCAGTCAGTCAGTCAGTCAGTCAGTCAGTCAGTCAGTCAGTCAGTCAGTCAGTCAGTCAGTCAGTCAGTCAGTCAGTCAGTCAGTCAGTCAGTCAGTCAGTCAGTCAGTCAGTCAGTCAGTCAGTCAGTCAGTCAGTCAGTCAGTCAGTCAGTCAGTCAGTCAGTCAGTCAGTCAGTCAGTCAGTCAGTCAGTCAGTCAGTCAGTCAGTCAGTCAGTCAGTCAGTCAGTCAGTCAGTCAGTCAGTCAGTCAGTCAGTCAGTCAGTCAGTCAGTCAGTCAGTCAGTCAGTCAGTCAGTCAGTCATGCAGGCAGGCAGGCAGGCAGGCAGGCAGGCAGGCAGGCAGGCAGGCAGGCAGGCAGGCAGGCAGGCAGGCAGGCAGGCAGGCAGGCAGGCAGGCAGGCAGGCAGTTAGGCAGGCAGGCAGGCAGGCAGGCCCTAATTTTCGATATGGTATATAGTTATGCTATAATACTAGTATGTAGTATTATGTTGTATGATTATGTACATGTTAATAGTACCGGTACATAAAATAACCTGCAGAGTCGTTGATTCGATTCAGGATAATATCAAAATCAAAATAAACACAACTGATTAGTAGACAATGATTGTTATTGATTAGCTTCATACTAACGATCATAATTAGAAAGATCTCATCTACTCGGTTGTTTAAATCAAGATATATATATATATATACATTTTAAATCACTCGGAACTAAAGACTATTCTGTGAAACACAGTGACTCGGTGAAAACAAGGTTATGTAACAACCCCTCCCCCATACTTCATTCTGTGAAACGCAGTGATGTCACTCGGTGAAAACAAGGTCATAGAAGACCCCTCCCCCATACTTCATTGTATTGCACAGCTCGGTGAAAACAAAGGAGGGCATGATCATTGAATTTCACAAAATTGATGATACGATAGTCTCGTGCGAATTGGAAAGAAAATTATTGATGATAAGATCTGACTATAAGCATCTGCACCATGTAGCAACAGGTATAAAGTAGGTTACAAATAAAACAAACTCATTTTTGTTTCCTAATGTGGATCTTTCTAAGCAGCTATGTTGAATTTGGGTGATACTTTGGTAGGATGCTTATATAAAAATAGAAAATTATTGAAAAAAAAGCAAAGATATAAAATATATTTCGGAACGAATCCTGCATGTTACCTATATAAGCCCTTGCTTGGCGGGACGTATAATTTCTTTTATTTCAAAGGATTTTTCTGAATGTTCAATAATTTAACTGTTATGATTATCTTTAATAATTAATTTTGTACCCTAACGTTTGTCAATTAATCTCCTTGAATATGTTGCTTGTATTTGGACCAAGCCACGACCCATAAAAAATGATTCAGCCTGTCACATGACGAGATCAACTAATAACTGCCCTCATTTCTAATAAATTATTGCAGCACATGACATTAATATTTAAAATTGTTGTGTTATTGGCGGCAATAAGCTTGCAGATGCATGTTTACGCCCACTTGGGTACTTTGTGGTCCTATATATAACACGTCGAATGTCCTACAGCTGAGCAAGTTGGGAGAAGGCGAATTGAGCTCATCATTTGAAGAAGTCAGCAGAGAAATTGAGTATAGTTCGAACATAATTATAAGGTAAGATTAAAAAAATATGTATATTTAACGAGTTAATATGTTTAAAGCAACTGCTGTTCGATCAGTGGAAATCTGCTCGAGTCATGTAATTGTAATTCAAGCATGCCATGGTGTCAACAGCTTGAATCGAATACAATTCCCTGTGTTAACCCTTTAAGCCCTCACGATGCATTAAAGCATCATTTTACATCCCCGAAAAGAGACTTAATTTTTCTACAACCAAGGGTTGTAGAACGAAAATGTCCATGAAACTGGTTTACCAATACATGGTAATTTTTTTTAAACCACATCAAAACATTTTCATTCACTACAAGTCGAGAATTGCGACAGCAATTCGCGGCTTGTAGTGGATGAAATGACAATTGTAAAGTCAGGCCTGAAAGGGTTAACATAATATAGCTCGTTATCCAAGCAACACATGCAAAGTACATGTACTACAGTCTGTTTCACCAGATCCTGGGACTAACCTTTTGTCAATTTGCGCGGTCGCTGTTTAATTATTTTTAACAATTTTTTTCTCTGATCATTTTTTCATCTTCCCCCAACATCCCTGCGAATTTAGTGGAATTTTGTAGTATCGGACTGTAGTATATTATTGAGGGTTTTCGATTGCTGCACTAGTATAACAAATGTTTTCCCCAGGTCAACCGAAATGCTACTATTAATTAGTAATCAAAATACTTTAAAGTTACTATTGATTTGACTGCACAATGCAATTTGACAGGGAATAATGACAACATTCAAAATTTGTTCATGAACAATAATGATTTGAGACAAATGCAGTGTTCACAATCAGCGTATTTGCTCAACTGCAAAACAAAACGAATGTACACTACCTGGAAGACATAACTGGTAATATGATCCACTTTAGAAAAGGTCAATAGACCCACTCGTGACATAAGACTAGATCGAGATACCGATGTATAATTATATTTTTTTAAATATGTTAGGCCCCTACTGGCTTTGCTTTTATCTGTCGAAACATGTAACTTTTTTATAGCGAGTGACAATTTTGATTTTGTTAATTAATTATTTCAGGATTCAATGATTTTGTATTTTGTTTTTGCCTGACATCAAGATTCAAAATGAAGCATACGTTGTTTATACTGTGCGGTGTGATGCTCCTCTCAGGAGATGTCCTTGGAGCCCCCAGGGGAGGTGAGTAGGTCTACATCGCTGAATAGCCGATTGATTGATTGATTGATTGATTGATTGATTGATTGATTGATTGATTGATTGATTGATTGATTGATCGATTGATCGATTGATTGATTGATTGATTGATTGATTGATTGATTGATTGATTGATTGATTGATTGATTGATTGATTGATTGATTGATTGATTGATTGATTGATTGATTGATTGATTGATTGATTGATTGATTGATTGATTGATTGATTGATTGATTGATTGATTGATTGATTGATTGATTGATTGATTGATTGATTGATTGATTGATTGATTGATTAATCAATCAATTAATCAATCAATTAATCAATCAATTAATCAATCAATCAATTATTCAATTAATCAATTAATCAATTAATCAATTAATCAATTAATCGATCAATCAATCAAAAAACTAATCAATCAATTAATCAATTCGTTTTGCGGTTTAAATCAAGCGCAAATAATAAATAAGTAGTAGATCAACATATTCATCCTGCAATTTAACAAGCTTAACTTGAAATCTAAATATTCACCAAAATGTAAATGCAACATCGGGCAAGTTGTAAGCATATGTCATTATTTATTTCAGTGCCTGAGGAAGGAGATGAAGATGGAGGTAACTCATACTCTATTCATATTTATAATTATTATTATAATTATCATCATCATCATCATCATCCTCATCATCATACATGGTAACACCGAATTGTTTTAGCGACAATAATGTAATGGTTTTATTGGTTAGAAGTAGATTTTTCATTCGAATTCGCTTTATCTCCCTACCGCATCAACTACTTCAAGTCATTGAAAAATTAGTTACTTGATTGGATGTTATTATTCTGCGGCTACAAAACTACAAGTTTGTAGAAATTATAGGCACTACGGTTTTGAGTAGATTAGGATAACTTACCCAGTTAATATAATACATTGGCTTGTAATTTGTATTTCAGGTGATGTAGAGGGGGACATGCTTGAACCACCGGAAGCTGTAAGTACATTTATATATATCCTTGTTGTCTTCTAAAAAAAGTATATCTTTAATTATATTTTATAAATTATTTGTCTTTTTGTTTTGTGGTACATATACATGGCTACTGATATATAGGCCTTCAGCTACCTACATTAATTTGTAACCAAGCCTTGCAAACAAAAATCGGTTTTGGGATTGTTTATTCACACTTTAAGTGTCCAGTTATTCTCAATAAACATCAGCAAGGGAAATAGTGGGCCACCGTTTTCGGCGTTAATTTTAAACCAACATCTCGTGTTCCCATGATAAATAACTACTTACAATTTGTAAGCATGTTGATATGAGTATATTTTATTAATCAATAATAATTATGTATTTTACTTCTATTTATTGAAGGGAAGCAAATTCTCAATGCTCCAGCACTCATTCTACAAATGGCCAGGTGGCGTTGTCGTCTACCAGTGGGCACCAGATTTGTGTAGGTTCATATTTTAGATGGACCTGCAATTTAAGACGAAATTATCATTCATTAAAGACTACACTAAAACAATATTGTACTATTTTATTGATAATTGCTCCTCTACTGAGATGAATAGTAGGCATAACATTATTTCTTCCATATAAGATAAACTAAGATTATTACATTTGAGCCATCCGCTTGTGGAGCATCCACTCTATAATATTAAACTGCCTAATTTAAAATGCTCAATTTTCCAACAGATTCATCCTATCAAACCATTATTAAGACGGCCATGGAGAAAGTAGAAAATGCACTGAGAAAATCAGACGGCAGTTACTGCATACAGTTCAAGCCAAAGACGGAGGCAGACCAGTACTACCTCTACGTCCAGAACGCTGGCGGGTAGGGGGCTCATCTCATCGTCATGTATTTGTTTTACTCTTTGCATGTCGGAGTAAGTTTGGTAGAAGCCAATTTAGACAGGGATTCCTTGACAGGAATCTACATCAAGCCACTCAACCATTGTCTGATGTAGATCAAACTTAAACACTTACTAGTAACATACGATTCAGATATTTAGATAAACAAATTATTATGTTTATTCCGAACACTCACTGAATGATGATACATTGTGAATTATAGCGTGCCTCTAGTAATATCCGACACAAAACCTTACCCTATTGCTGTCTACTCAGCGTTAAGAAAGAAACACTCTGCAAACAGTCTACGAGCGGTCTGTAAGCGATAGGGGTGGAGATTTAAACGTAGACTATAGTTTAATATTGTCCGCGTCTTCTCTGTCACAAACCTTCGTCGTATTATCGCCATACACAACGATGTGAGATTTTTCGCAGATCATCTCCAAATTTCTGCAAGAACCTGCTACAAATTCAGTTTACTTTGTTCATTCCTCCATCAAACGCAGGTTGTTCTTTGGCTCTCTGTAGACTGGTCTGCGATTGAAAACAAATTAACTGCGGTGGTGTGTCCGTATCTCAGAGACGGTGAAATCACGCATGTAGCAAATGCTGTTTATGTTAAAAAAATCGGAAATGCTACATTTGGTTATCCCCAATGCGTCCAAGTTGTTAACATTGAAAAAAAGTCACAAGCTCACCGTAAACACGACTTACTTAGGCGCGGTGTGACCGGGGTACTTATTTTCGGATGACTGAATAATGCACTTTACATAACCCTCCAGGACCAATCATTCATACCCCGAAGGCTCATTTGTACAGACATGATCCATTTTCGATAACAGTTTGTACACATTTTGACGTATTACATAATCACTCAAACCGACCCGATCGAAACGAGACGTTAAGGACTATTCTAATTTCTAGTGGTACGATCGGTTGCATATTTGAAATTACACAATTGTTGCTACACTGTTGGGATTGAAATCATGCAGCATTTAGCAGCCAGAGTGTCGTATGTGACACTCATTTGAGTGACACAAATTTTGAATAAAATGTATTGGCTAAAATTGGTGGTATATTAAGGATAGTGAGAGCTTCCATTAGACCTCTATATATATTTTACAACTTCTTTGCCTGAGAAAACCGTATAATATTGTCTGCAAAGCCAAAAGGAAATAACCGCTCACTTGAAAAGTAAGTAGTTACTGCGTTTTGTGTTAGTAAGAACAAGAAGAAGAAGAAAGTTTATTTAACCGTAAATACATGGTTTGGGAGACCTCCATTAAGACCACATATGGTCGCTGGGATAGAGGCCACCCATTTGACAGTTCAGTTATTATGTAAATCAGGTATACAGTATGTGTTTGAAATGATTAAATATATACAAAGTGAAACGAGAAAATTATGCAGACAGAGTAACCAATAAACACAAAAAATTGTATGACATTTATACAATGTTGGGCCAACGTCGAGGACGTTGGGCCAACGTTGTATACATGTTATACAAATGTTTTGTGTTTACTGGGATATCACTGACAATCTTTTAAAAATAGTCATATTCATTACAGCATAGTTATGTTTGTAGGTGCGCTGCTGGTATAGGAAGATGGCCAAATCACGTCACACCCGTCTACATTGGGCCAAGGTGTACGGTCGGCAACATGATGCACGAAATGCTACACACCCTTGGACTCTACCACGAGCAGTCCCGCAACGACAGAGATGACTACGTCCATGTTAATCTGGATCACGTCAAGCCAGGCCAGTATATTTTATCTAAAACAGCCTGGGTTGTGTCAAACGATATATGCGATTTAACCTATTGTCTGCTAATCACGACAATAAGTTTTTTTAGCCGAATACACCACTGTTATTGGGACTGAAATTACTGCTTGAACATAAAGATTTGTAAGTGTTTGGTCTCAAAATAATTAGCTATTAGTAATTTTCAGGCACTTGAGGTTGTGGATCGCGATCGCGAGACACAACCTCAAGTGGTTGAAAATTTTAATAAATTATCTCAGCAGAATGAGGGTTAATCGAGACACAAACGCATCTAAATATAAAGAATTGACCTCAGAATCTAATCTCTAAAGTTGGTCCCCGCACTGAAATGGTTAAGCTAAACTCTAGCTAGAATGGGTTCTTATCAATATGTATTGGATGAGTATATAAACTGTGTCACCATAATATAAATACTACGTAATAGTGAGTAGCATTCACCTCTATTCAGTATCTAATTTTTAATTAGTTGGCTGTCTTGAAAAAAAAGTACGAATGCACTTCAAATCATCAGCCATTTAATTTATTTATCATCGTGTGGCTTAGTCGTGTATGATTTTAGGTAAAGAAAATAATTTCAACAAGGCAGGCGCTGCCGTGTATGATCAGGGGACCAAGTACGACTACGACTCCATCATGCACTACAGGTCCAATGCGTTCACGGGGGATGGCAGCGACACCATCACAGTGCCAGCAGGAGCTCATGTTGGCCAACGTGACCACCTGAGTGTGTGTGATGTGGAGAGGATACAAGTGCACTATGGATGCAAAGCCAAGGTATGATATCCCAGCAAACACGGGGTATTCATCTAATGCTGTTTCAATGTTGGGCCAGCGTCGAAGATGCTGGGTCCAGCATTGAAACAGCATTGGGTGAATGCCCCGTGTTTGCTGGGATCACATTGGAATCACTGATAACCAGCAGACTCAACAAACAAACAAACAAACAAACAAACAAACAAACAAACAAACAAACAAACAAACAAACAAACAAACAAACGAACGAACGAACGAACGAACGAACGAACGAACGAACGAACGAACGAACGAACGAACGAACGAACGAACGAACGAACGAACGAACGAACGAACGAACGAACGAACGAACGAACGAACGAACGAACGAACGAACGAACGAACGAACGAACGAACGAACGAACGAACGAACGAACGAACGAACGAACGAACGAACGAACGAACGAACGAACGAACGAACGAACGAGCGAACGAACGAACGAACGAACGAACGAACGAACGAACGAACGAACGAACGAACGAACGAACAAACAAACAAACAAACAAACAAACAAACAAACAAAAGAACAAACAAACAAACAAACAAACAAACAAACAAACAAACAAACAGAGCACATTGAGCCGATGCCATAATTCTTTGACGACTTCCAGTGTTCAGTGATCCCGTATCAGTCAATATAATAACAGCGTTTGCTTCATTAATTAGAGTATGAATTTCATATCTGTCCTACGAAATTTGAAATGTTTCACATTTACTTCTCCTGCTTAATAGTCAATTAGCATTTGTCATTCGTTTGAACCTCCACATGACGAAAGATATGTTTTTTTAATATGACAAATTGATACCTCCGCTATTGAATTATTTTATAATCTATGATTATATTGATCAATTTTAGTTGCATTTCAATTCGTTTTAGACTTGTTTGAAAATATATATATACAGGCATTGCAGAACAAGGGTGGAAAGCATATTGAGCAAATTATTTATCTGTATTAACTAGATGACTTGTATTTATTTTCAGATTGTCGATTGTCTTAAGTAACAAGCTGCTTAAACATCGAATGGACTGTTTTCAACCTGCGAGACACGGCTTACTAAAGATGAACAAAAAAAAGTTTTAAAAAGATTTTGTGTAATTGTAAATTAAATCAAAATAAATTGTCAGTATTCAGTCGGTGTCCATGTTCTGTTATATCTCTTGTCACTTTATAGCATTGTGCTGAAGTTGATTTCTTTTATTGCCTGGTAAGAAAGGATAAAATAATAACAAAGTGGAATGCACTGTTTTAAGGTTCGAGTCAAGTGCAAACCTTATCTAAAGCTTTCCCTTTAATTAGGGACTTATCATAATGTTCATTTTATACGTGAACTAGGCGGCCTTCAGCCGCTTCAGCTTGTAACCTTTTAGCTTTTATCGCAAACAAAAAAAACTGTGCCGGAATGACGATGTCTGGAAACAAAAACAATAAAGATTATTATGAAAAATAAAAATAAAATGGCAAAATTAAACACAGGAAATCCCTTATAATCTTACTAGAAATATTCGACAAAACCCGCAGTTGTATACATAGGCCTAGTGTGAGAGCTTATAAATAATGTGATGCCCGATATCCGGTGTAGCAGCCCATATTTTACCCTCCTTGAAATTATGCCCGGGTGGATTCTGGGATCTCCCAGACACAAAATAAGCAAAGTAACGATAGTAAGCATCTATCAATCCATCATTCAAAAGGTTCTAAATAAATTCCACCAAAGGGAATGAATACAAACAGAAATGTTACGTTTTTTCGTTAAGTAGGCAATGTATAAGGCCTATACCAGGTTATTTATATTGCCTATATTATACTTATCTGCAAATCCTAAAAGCGGTATCTGCTTACTTTATAAGTACGCAGAAACTGCCTTTTGGCATATATATTTATTGGGGTAAGCTTTTGTGTGGCTAACTATAAAGATTTTATTTTCATTTGGGACTGGAATTATCAACAACTCGGCGTGGGGATTTTGTGTGTAATAGGAACATGTTGCAAAAGATGAAAAAGAAAAAAGATCACTTGGCTAGTTCACAAATAAGTGACTACAGTAAAATTTAGGAGATGATGAGTCAAACAAATTGGAACAAAAGAACCATGGTTGATCGCGATCATTTTATTTCTGTTGACATATATAAATTGAAAACAATTCTACAAAAATAATCTGTACTGGCAGAAATAGAGCGATGGGATGTCCGGTAGTGAGCAGGTGAGAGTCGATCACATCGAGCACCTCGTGCATGTGTTCAGAATGATCGTGTGTCTCCAGGTCCGTGTTAACAGGATTCCGCTTCAGTTTTCTATGTTTTGGCACATAGGACAGCCTGAAAACAAACAGTCGACATGCTGTAGGTGACAAAATCCTCTCTTGGAGATCAAAGTGTCACACCTGCCACTTTGCCAAGTGGCAGATGCGACACTTTGATCACCAAGGATGGCGGAATAGTGCAATTATGTGTACATACAAAATGGATTCCAATTTAGGTGGGTAACAGTTTGAGCGTCAGTCACGATTAAAGAAATCATCCCCTTGGATATGAAAGAGTTTATTTCCCACTAAAGTGGCAGATACACCTTTTCATATCCAAGAGGACGTATTATGCTAGACAATAGTAGTTATTTTAGACGAGTCTGTTCAACTGACCCATACACGACCGCAAAGTGATAACTTGTCCATAGTTTTAGATCAAAGCATAGAATGCGCGTTGTGACATACTGAATAAATATTATTTTAATCTAAACCTGACAAAATGAGGTTAATGAAAAAAGTTGCTGAAATTATTTTTTCAAGTACAAATGTCCCAGCGAACACGATACGTTAACACAATGCTGAATCAACGTTGGCCCACTGTCTACCACGCTGGCCCAGCATTAAATCAGCAAAACAATGGAACCAATCCTAGCAAACACAACATTTGCATAACATTTGTACAACGTCGGCCCAACGTCTTCGACGTTGGTTCAACATTGTACAAATGTTATACAAATGTGTTGTGTTTGCTGGGAGCCTTGCGTCTTCTCTGGCGTACCTTATCTTTGCATCCGTAATGCACTTGAATTCTCTCTATGTCACAGTCGCTGAGCGCCGTCCGCTGGCCTATCGTCTCTCCGTTAGGTACAGATATGGTGGGTGAACCGTTCGCAGTGAACGACGTAGCGGAGTAGTGCATGATGGAGCCGTAGTCGTACCTCGTGCCTACATCGTAGATACCATAGGCGATGTCAAAGTTCCCTTCGTATCCTGTGAAATAAAAAGGAACCACATTTAATCCTGTAAACCCTTTAACCGCCGGTGCCGCATATATTCGGGTTTTCATTATTAGCACATTATGTACCACCTTTTAAACATGTTAAAGATAAAATGTGACATCAATCAGCAATATTTGAAAACAGTCGACCTCTATTTTGTCAAATCTGAACAATTTTCACTCACTTGAAGTAGTGGATCGCGTCAGCGAGACACAGCTTCAAATGGGTGAAAATTCAGATTGAATCATTTGGCGGTTAAAGGGTTAAACCCTCACGATGCTTTACATCTCTGAAGAATGACTTAATCTCCCACACCTAGGGGTTTTATAACGAAAATTATCCTGAAACTATTTAAACAATAACATTTTTTTTTGTAATATACCACCCACTTCAAGTCATCTTCATCAACTACAAGTCGAGAATTGCGACAGCAATTCGCGGCTTGTATTGGATGAAGATGACAATGTTCAATTCAGCCTTGAAAGGGTTAACCCTCAAAGCGCTGAAATATTTTTATATAAACCAATAAAGTTATTTTTCAATTTTAAATCAGCATAAATATCTCAGTCCGCTCTTTCCGGTTAATTTGAATACCTATGTTATGGGTTTACGCCCATTATTGATATTTTACTCTTTCTGTGCGGGGAGCGTCTTTAGACGTCAGAATTTGATGTCTAAAGTCGGTCCCCGCGCTGTAATGGTTATCAAGTAGGCCATAATATAGCTTGAAAGGTAATCCTGGCAATATAAAAAAATGACATTAAAGAATCGTATTTAAGTGTGTCTGAAATTTTCACCCACTTGAAGTCGATCTAATGTTCCCGGTGTTGATGGTGATATACTTCAAACAACCTTAACCCTTACAGCGCGGGGATCATCTTTAGACATCAGAATCTGACGTCTGTAGACGTCAGATTCTGATGTATAAAGACGATACGCGCACTGAAAAAAATAAAATATTTTTAATGGTCGTAGACCACATAAGTATTCAAATGGAAGAACTAACCAAAACATTTATGATGATTTCAAATTGAAAAAAACCTTTGGTCTGCATGGTTTTAACAAAATTAATTCAGCGTTGAAAGGGTTAAGGGTTAACCCAGGTCCCTTACAGTGCGGGGTTCGACTTTAGTCGACAAAATCTGACGTCTGTAGACGTCAGACTCTGCCGACTAAAGTCGATCCCCGCACTGTAAGAGTAACGTTACACATATTATTACTAAAGGCCGTAGACCCATAACATAGGTTTTCAAATGAATCAGAAAGAGCTGACGAAGACATTTATGATGATTTCAAATTGAAAACCCCCCAAAATTTTACAAATTAATTCAGCGCTTTAAGGGTTAAATAAGTGAACGCTCACCAGATCTGATGTTCTGTGTGTTGATGGTGACATACAGATCCCTGTCAGTACGTGACTGCTCGTGGACAAGTCCCAGAGTGTGCAGGAGCTCGTGCATCATGTTGCCGACTGAGCAGGCGGAAGAGGTGTACATTGGAGTGATGTAATTAGGCCATCTGCCAATGCCAGCTGCACACCTGCAAGACCACATCACAATATAAAGCAATATCAGCAACATATAGTAGTAGTAAATCATTGTTCTACGCACTTTTTGGCACAGACGGTCTTTTGAGTGACATTGTAATACGATAAAAACGTTATAGTCAATTAATGAGATGAATGATGTACAGATGATGATGTGAGGGTGGGGTGATAGGGTATGGTGGGTTATTGAGAGCGTTTTCCTTCGCTCGCCCGATAAGGGGTTCTGGGCATGTCTAGGAGATCCACCCCCTGGCAATCCACCCGAAGATTATGGCAAGATCCTCCCCGGATTACAGCGAAAACTACAACTACTAGCAATCATCCAAGTACCCCCAATCAGCAACATATACATCCTATAAGAGCAATGCATTACAGCACAGTACAAATAGCGACAATTGCAAGCACCCTTTATTTTCCAGGTGATCTCCTTACCCTGTACCGGCCTGGACATAGATGTAGTAGAGGTCATCCGATTGCTTCTTCTTGAAATCAATGCACAAAGATCCATCGTCATTTCTCAGGGCTTTTTTTACGTTTGCGATCGCTTCCTTAACAACGGATTTTTTAGCAGAGCCTGGTTGAAAAAAAAATCAGTTTTCAGAAAACTCTATACCGCAACTATGAAGCCATATATTTACAACTTATTATAGGTATTTGCATGCAGTTGAGTGATTGAATGATGGGTTCAAATTATTACATTGGATGATTTTTCACCCAGTTATTCGAACAGCGCAACTTGATTCATATCCAGATGCTGACATTTTTATTATGCGATCAAAGTTCAATTGTTCAATAAATATTTTAAGTTTTTTACAGATGAAATTCTCTTCTGCAGACACACTTACCTATTCCGGGCTGCCATTTGTAGTACACAATGTTGTTTGGCCATTTATAGAAGGAGTGTTCCACCATAGAGTACTTAGAGCCCTCCTGTTGGTAGAAAACATAATATAGTAATGCAGTAAATCAATATCTACAATATTTTTTTTATTATCTTACGTTTGTCAAAAGGAACACGAGACATCAAACTTTACCTATCCGAAATGTGATCATATTTGTATAAGTATGCAAGCGTAGTAGCCTAGGTTCATTTTAATCATAATAAAGGATATTGACACTTTAACCGCCGGTCCCGATGATATTCGGGATTTCTTTTACGTGTGACGTGTATAGGAGTCACTGGTTGGTAAAGGGTTAAAAGGACTGGCCCAGACTAAAATTATCAAAAAATCTGTGATTTTATTTTGGCTTCTTAATATGACCAAACATGTCCATAGACTAGAATTGCAAAAGTTTTAAAATTTTTGTGAAGCGCATTCACCAGTTAGACTAGATATAGAGACGAAATTCCCGTATTTCTAATTTTTGACATGGTTGTCAATAATTAGAAATCACCGATTTTTTTATGATTTTAGTCTGGGCCAGTCCCTTTAAATGATTTGTTTTGATACCAAGTCTTATTGTATCTCGATCGTAGATGCACATACATCTTTCCCTT
Source organism: Flabesymbios commensalis (assembly GCA_964017125.1). Lineage (NCBI taxonomy): Eukaryota > Metazoa > Annelida > Polychaeta > Terebellida > Flabelligeridae > Flabesymbios > Flabesymbios commensalis. Next base: position 59,431,715 of record OZ024912.1, read on the forward strand.
GGATTTAAAAGGGTGTCACTTTACAATGTGGCAGATACACCCTTTTGAATCCGCGGGACGAACTCATTCTTCACAATACGTACACTCTCAGTTGGCGTCACAATATCCCCTCCTTCGTAATCTGTGAAAAGGAAAAGGTAAACCTTAGTGGCGATCTAGTCGTCTGCTTGACGCTGGGCCAGTGTCAGAAACGTTAGGCCAATCATGAATAAACGTTCGTAATATGTTGATCTAGATAATTTTACTGATTTGTTTAAACGTTGATAGTTCACTACAATGTGTCCGAAATAACTTGACTTCGATTAAATTCAATACATCTTCGAAACAAATGCACGCAAAAGATCAAAAAATATTTTTAATTCCATCTTAAAGAATAGGTATGAAATTTGACATGCAAAGACCGCATTAATATGTTATGACACATATCTATGTAGATTAATACTATCATGATGGGAAGCATATAAATGTAAATAACTAAGATTCATAATTTTAATTGATCAAATTAAATTATAATAAATGTTCACTTACCACCCTCCTCGCCATGTGTAGGCCTCTGACTTCCTGTGAAATTAAAACATTTGGGGTTTAAAAATATATACAGCCAATTAATTTTTACTACTCTACAAAGCCAAAAGGCAGTATCTACTTTAGATACTGCCTTTTGGCTTTGCACGGCGGTATAGTCATGTGAACATACCTTCGAGTCTTCGGTAAATCAATTAACCGTCAAGTTAGCTAATTATAATTTTCACAAACTCGAAATTATTTCTTGGTAACGTGATTCAAAACTTCAATTGAGGGAAAATTATTTAGATTTGACAAAATGGAGGTCAAGGATTTTGAAATCATGCTGATTGATGTCACATTTTAAATGGCTAATAAAACGGATTAAAAACGACTGTTGTCGCGCTTAGAGGTCATCATCCGCTGAGCCTGCGCACACCCCAGTAAACGCAAAACATGTCTGTAACATCGAATTGGAAAACGCTGGACGATGACGTTGTACAAATATTATGTAAAATGTTTTGCGTACAGTCTCATGTATGTACACGAACGCCAGTATAGCCAATGAATGGCGTAAAATTTTAAACAATGTTGAAGAAATCAAAAGTAGACATTTGAAAACTATGTTTACGGATAGAATCAGAATCTGACGGCCAGAATCAGAATCAGAATTTTAAGTTTAGAGACGTCAGATTCTGACGTATATCGAAATGGGGCTACTGCCTTTGTGAACGATTCACGGCATTCACTGGCGCTTAGTCCACGCAAGCTCTAAAGACAGGCTTCGAACCCTAAACCTCGTAATGTGAATCAATCACCAAGAATTATCCAGTGAAAATACTAACCTAATAATGTATTTTCTCCGATACATAATGCATACTAATAAATTAGGGTCAAACAAATTATACCTAACCCTTGAAGCGTTAAATTTTTTATATAAGCCATGGAGACCAAAAGGTTTTTTCAATTTAAAATTATCATAAAAGTCTTAGTTAGCTCTTTCCGCTTGATTTGACATACGCTATGGGTCTACGGCCATTATAAATGATTTATTTCTTACAGTGCGGGGATCAACGTCTACAGACGTCAGAATCTGACGTCTAAGGACGTCAGAATCTGACGTCTCAAGACGCCCCCCTCCCCCGCTGAAAGGGCTGAGTATTGCCCCTGCCCCAAGTCTCGACACCTTGACCCGCGGTCGCGGGTTCGAGCCGTGTTGTGTGGCATTTATACTCACTATTAGTCTAGTCCCAATCTCAGATTTTATGCTTATTTAAGGTGAATTCGGCATTTTATGTTAAAATCGTTTTGAATGTCTTTTTAACCATTTTGGTGTATGCTGATTTCATTTCTTGACATTGCCAAGCTGGGATTTTTTTCAAAAGTCTCGCAAAATGCGTTTTAAAAAAGTACGTGATATTCACCAGAAATTGATTAATAGTGGGGGAGGAATACGCCAATATTTGGAACAATCGTGCATTTGGTGACAAGTTTTTGAAATTTGGCATGGTGTTAGATATGGGCAGTGTGTTTTTTCAAAATCCATTGCAAACAAAATAGGCGTGACCTCTGGTGACCGCTACAGGTCAAATTCAAAATGGCCGCAAAAAAGACCATGAAAAACGTATAAATGTAATATCTCAGCTCGTTTTTTGAAGTAGTATATTATGTAATAGCACTTTTTGTATGTTTTCGACACGATAAATCAGCTTTCAGGGTGATTTCAATGATATGGGGTTTTTTGAGGTAGAAGGTCATGTTAAAAGTCAATTATGAGTTTAATTAACTACAATATACTACAATGGTAAAAAAACTGTCTGGAAACAATTTTACAGTTTTTAAAATTTGGTATGGTGTTAGGTATGAGAAATGTGTTTCCAAAATTGATCGCAAAAAATGGGTATGACCTCTGTTGACCTTTGAGTAAAATTAAAAATATCCGCCAAAACGGCCGTCAAAATTATTATGTGTACTATCTTGGCTCTTATTAATTTTGAAGCCGAGCATTATGTAATACCAGTTTTCCTATGTTTTACGGTATGGCCAATCTTTTCCTGGGGTCATTTCAATGCTTCCTATGATTTTCTGAGGTCAGAGGTAAAAAACAGCAAAAATCCAGGATGGCCACCAGCGGCCAAGAAGAAAAATATATTTTCAAAGAATAATCTGATAATATAATCATGGTGTAATATATCATTTTTGACTAATTTTGCGGCGCAGAACTCATTTATGGGCTTAAAATTACAATTCTAGGCTTCTGTGACCATCAAATACCACATGAAGGTGAAAGAGAACGACCAGCGGTGGAAAACCAGTTTTTACTAATGGCTTAATAGCTACGTGATATGTCATTTCTGTCACTTGATGGTTCAAAATCCATTTATGATATCAAACATGTCATTATAGCTACCAGTGACCTTGAAAAGCTTATTTTAGGACCTTATAGTACAGGAGGAATGGACCCATTTTAGGAGTTGAGTTGACACTTAAATTCCTAGAGATAAAAAATATATCAAGTGAAAGGTTTAAGTCTCTAGTTTATGGTGGCGTATATCGTTTTTGCCGTACGTGGTCAATTTTATTTTTAAACGTACGTTTGTGACGTCATGTCGCTATGGCAAAGAAGTCATTTTATGAACCAAATTGGCCAGATAAACTACGAAACTTGTTCAAGCCACTGCTCGGTATTAGTATGATGCGGTGGCGATTCTTAATGTTTCAGCACATACTACGCATATACCTGGCAATAGTTGTATATATTCATTATGTCAAAAATCCACATTTAATGCCCATAAAATTACATAAATCTTTGATACAAGCGAATACATTGTTTTAGAAAAATAATGCACGCGAAATATTGTAGAGAATAAAGTTGTGTGTTATAATTCTGATTACAGAGATCCTTGTAATATATCATTGGAAAGGTATTAATCTCTACATTTGCGTGAGCTAGCGGTAGTAACGTCAAAATGAATACAGCGCTGTTTTATTACGTCATAGTTTTTCGTATTTAACAACCTTACCTTTGATTTATTCACTATTTATCACTAGGTGGATCTTCACGACTCGCTCAGCATACCCCAGTATACACAACACGTTGACCCAATGTTGCCCTTATGTCGGACCAGCGATAAAGACGGTGGGTGAACGTTGATGCAACATTGGCTCAACGTCTCCTGTTTGCTGGGTCTGTCACCCATGCCCTCTGTTCAGTGTCCCCAATATAACAAAAAAGGCCATATTTGGGTCGAAATATGCTCTAGAATGCATCATGTGAAGTCCTAATTAAATTTAACAATTTCTCGAAGAGTATGCCTCAGACCCCTCCAGACTGTAAATAAAGGAGGCTGACTGAGTCTGATATATGATAGGCGCCTCCTGTCAGTCAAATCTTGGATCCATCAATTAGTGCAAGATTGTGTTATGTGTAACACGATTTGAGGCAACAAAAACATCAATTTATTGTCAATTGGCTTTCCTACAATAAATTATCTCATTACTTGTGTATAAGTAATAGATAGAACGGCTGCTATACTCACTCTTTTTCCGCTGTTGTGGGGGAAAATATGTGCTGAATCGTGTTATTTGAAATTTGCTGACAAGGATCTTGTTGACAAAAAGAAACCAATGGATTCTGTGATAGATGAAACCAAAAACTTGAGGAAAGAAACTGTTAATTTATTTAATTAATTAATTTAAAAATCCTTAAAACCTACCTTGTGTTTGTTTTAAATTCAATATGGCCGCCATCACGGTAACGACATTTTTGATACACCCCATGCACTTCATCACTTTTACAATTTGAAAATAATTTATTGTGTGTTTATCCAGGATTTGAGGTACGAGAAGGAATAATATCAGTTCTTTTCTTAATACTTATCCAAGATTATCGCCATATTGTTTGAGTGATATGAATAATATGCCGTAACTATCTCGTTCTTGAACCTAAAATGTCTCTTCGGGACTATTTTCAAGTCTATGGAGTATATATGTTACTATATTGTATTTATCAACATAAATATCAATATATACAAAATGGTCGCCATTGTAGTTAATTCTACCATTGTGTGTGACGCTTTGAGTCGTTTTTAACTGATTTTCCACTAGAAATATTGATTGAGATAAATGAAATGTACATAAATTTATCTATAGTAAACCATTAATTATAAACTATAACACGTCTAATTTAAAAAGTAGGCATATTTCGCATTGATTTGAAGCGGGAATTGCGTCGGCAAAGCCTGCCTCAAATAAATGAACACGCAGCGATTAATGCCAACATAATTATGACCGCATATATATCGATTTTAATATCACTTGAGTGAAATGGGTGAAATCATAAACAGATTTAGCTACATTTTTAATATTTGCACAGAGGAAGTAACAAAAAGATGCTATTATTGTAACATAATAAAAATGATCTGTACTCGAAAATACATTAAAAATAATAAAATAAAATAGGTCTATTATAGCAGACGCAATGCAAATGTCGTCGATTTGTAATTTAAAACCGCCCCAAAAAAACATGTGTCATTCACCTGGAATTACAGCCAATTGGACAAGAGTGCACAAAGGGTTAAAGTATAATTGCAATTTTGTATAGATTAGATTGATGCTGAAGATATCGATACGCGGGGATCAACCACACGCTCTAACAAAACAAAACCACATGGGTGGTAGGGCTGGAAACCATGTGTTGCTTGTTATGTGGTCAATATTCTAGGTCATTTTTTTCACATTATCAGTTTGAGTGGATTCGCTCACAAATACCATTAAATTCAGAAACCGTACAGTATTTCCAATAGTATTAATGTCCAAGCATTCCCTTAGAACATGATATTAGTATGGTCATACGTTTGAAATAGGCCTTAGAGCGGATGCATTAGCATGGTATGGGGTAAATTAACATATTGTATTTATCCTACCGATTTATTGTGACACCGTGGAGGTCCCCAACCAGAATATTGTTATTTATTAGTAAAAATGAGTTATAATGCATGTTATACACTATTTGCACGATTTTGCGCATAAGCAGGACTCCCAACTAAATAGTTCAGTTTTTAGTCACTGTGTGGCGTGTTGCTATTGGGAAAGGTGTATTGTGATGTCGTTAAAGGTCGCTAGGCATCAACATTCCAATTGCAGTGTTTTATGAATTTGAACTGTTGTTAGCACAGCCTGACTCCTCACATTTTAAAGTGATGAGTTACATAATACCATGTCCTAACGATATACCGCCATATTCTGACAATAAAATGCCATATTCTTACATTATACTGCCGCATCCCGACATTGTAATACACATCCTGGTCTCAGCATAGTCATAGTGCCATGCACAGTGATATAATAATGACGGTAAACTGTTATATCTTGACTTTATAGTGCATATTCTGACTAGCGCATATTGTGTCATATCCAGATATTAAAATGACACTTAATGATGCCAAACATGCATATCTTTACATCATAATGCAAAATCATAACATTATAATGTCATATCATTAATACAAATTACTTTACTTAAAAAATTCGTCCCCTGACCATACACTGCCCCACATCCTGACATAAAAATGTCATTTCTTGACAACAAATGCCACATGATGACGCCATACTGCCATGTCCTTATATTACAATGCTATATTGGCACACTAACATGCCAGGTCGTGATATTATAATGCCACATCCTTCTACTATGAGGCCATATTGTGCAATTAAGCTACCATAGCTACTGATATTATAATGCTATATACTGATCTACCACATTATGAAAATATAATGTCACAGCTTGGTAATAAAATGATATAAAAAATGGTATGGCCTAATGATATAAGGCTATATTATAACATTAAAGTGGTATATCCTGATATTATAATGCCATATCTGACTATATAGTGCAATCTCCTGAAATATTATTGCCATATCGAGACGTTAAAAGGCCATATAACCTGACATTATAATTCCACATACTTGACTTTATAATATCATAGACACTGTCTATTAGACAGTCAAATGTGATATCGTGACATTAAAATTGCAAATATTTACATTCAAATGATGTCCCCTGACCATAAACTGCCATATAATGTCATATGATGACAATATAATGCCACATCCTGACATAAAAATGTCATTTCTTGACAAAAAACGCCACAGAGTGATGTTATACTGCCATATCATGATATAACAATGTTATATCCTCACATTATTATGCCAAATCGTGATATTATAACATCCTTTTAATCTAAGGCCATATTGTGCATAAAGCCACCATGTACCATGCTACTGATATTATAAGGCTATATACTGACATTATAATACCACATTATGACAATAATTATTATAATGTCATAGCTTGGTATACATCTAATATAAAAAAATTGTATAATCTAATGATATAAGGCTATATTATGATATAAAGTGGCATATCCTGATATTATAATGCCATATCCTGACTATACAGTGCAATCTCATGAGATATTATTGCCATATCGAGCCGTTAAAGGGCCATAACCTGACATTATAATTCCACATATTGACTTTATAATATCATATCCTGACAGTCAAATGTGATATCCTAACATTTTAATGTCATATCTTGACATTAAAATGTCATATCCTGACATTAAAATTTCATATCCTGGTATTTCATTGTAATATCAAACCATTTTAGTACAATATCTTGACCATAAAAGGACATATCGTGACATGTTAAAGTGACACAAGCAAGCCAAAAATCATACAAAAGCCAACATTTTATTTTCGCTTTATATGTCCATAATAATATGTGAACATTTATTAGTATTGCAATATTATGGGCTATCGTGTCTCTCTTATTCAATTCACGAAAAAGTGACGTTGCGGCCATGCTGTTGTGATACAGATGTACGTTATTGGTATAGGATCACGTGCATATCGTACATGAAACTAGGCTTTCCCACGTTTTACGGTGCCAAATAAAAAATGACCTGGCATCCTGTATATTCTCATAGTGCACATGCTGACAATCTTTGACAATCTTTGAAAGAAAATGCCAAAATGACGTAGTACATAGAAACGTGACGTCACAAATGTACGATTTTTGCACAACTCGACCACCTGTCGTAAAAATGAAATATATGACGTGAAACTACAGAACTATACATTTCCAATGATATATTATTTATCTCTGGGAAAAAAAGAGAAATGATTTAATAAGACAAATTAAAAAAAATATAATATTGTTTAACCTATTTCAGAAAAAAAATATTAGACCATATAAAACAAAAGCTCACGATTGTTGCATAAAATCAAGTGATGTCATGTGTACAAAGCATGTATGTCATTTTTGTGTGACTACCTAGGCCTATTCTCTATAATTTATACAAATGCTGGATATTGAACGGCATCTACATGTGTATATCGCAGCTCATAAATGATCCACCTTTATAAATATCCAATAGAAAGTGGTGAAAAGGTGACATCAAAACCTTCACGACATGACGTCACAAATGCACGTTTTATGAAAAACTCGACCACTTGCCACAAAAACCGTTCACGCTACGTGAAACTAGACGTTCATACCTTTCCAGCGATATATTATTTGTCTCTAGGAATTTAAGTGTCAACTAGCTCCTTAAATAACGTCAATTTTCAGATTTCCTCCTCTACTATTAAAACGACCCCCGTTGAAAGTATCGCCCCTACCCCAAGTCTCGACACTTTGACCCGCGGTCGCGGGTTCAAGCCGTGCTGTGCGGTAGTTATACTCACGCTCAGAAGGAGCAGAGAGCGCCCTGTGTGCCAGCAGCACCAGCCCCAACACGGTGTAGATCAGGGTCTTCATCTCAGGTGACTTTCTAAGTGAACAGTTGACTTCTCAGGAACCTGTGGTACTCATCAGTCAGTAGTCCAGCCATTTAAATACAGTACTGAGATGAGTGTGGTGAAGTAGACCTATCCCTTGCGCCCACCTCCAATCACAGAGTGCGGATGTGATTTTTTATCAAATTAAACGTGGGATTGACAATTATTCTTTATTATAATTTGACGTGACAGCTGGTGCGAATCAAGCAAATATAAAACGGTAAACCAACAGTGGTTTGATGTAGGGCAATAAAACATAATTGGCTTGACATATCCTGTTTGTTGGGAAGCGAATTTCCCCTCCTCTCAGAATATGTTTCTACTACTTACTAGAAAACATTGGTTTAATGATGGTCAACCGTCTGCCACGATAGCTCAATATTAAACTGGCATCGGATCAACGTCTTTTGTTGACTGTTTATACCACACATATAACATGTATAATTAAAATAAATTATTATATAGGCCTATATCACGAGTTGTTTTATGTCTAAGACCAATGCTCCACTTTTGCAGAGCCATTTGGACTCGGCCCAAATATTCCAATTTTTTTAATTGATTTTGCTGCGTAATAAATTGTTCTTTTTTGAAACATCATTATGTTTATCTCCTGAGGTATAGGTAATCTCATTAATTGCATTTCGCCCACAGATGCAATCTGACTCATTTCAGTGACTGCATATGTCACATGCGACATTCTGTCTCGTTGTTTTTTTTTTGTTGTAAAAATAAAAAGAAATGCACGGGGTTATAGATCAGCTTAGTGCACATATAGGCTGTGTTTTGTTTCGTTGCGTATTCGTGTATTCAGATATGCATTATCTGTCATTTACTTTTGCTCTGTTGTGCTGTTATTGTCTATTCAGATGGCTTCCTTGACCAAGAAAGGGGGTGTTTAACACTCTAACCGCGATTATATTCGTTGTTTTCTCATTTCTTTAACATGGTAATTTAAAAAATTATAACACCAATCAGCAAGATTCCCAAATTGTTGACCTCCATTTTGTCAAATCTGAATAATTTTCACTCACTTGATGTTGTGGATCGCATCAGCGAGACACAACTTTAAGTGGGTGAGAATTCCAATTCTTTAAAGGTCCCTACATTGCTAAAATCATTTTCTAGCCTGTAAGCTAGAACATAAGTGTCAATCATTACCAATAGTACCAGCTCCTAAAACTGGTACTTAATAAAGATTATAGAGCACTTTATTCCTACATAGAGTAAACAAACTATTAACATAAAACATCACAGGTCCAGCCCATACGTTAAATCTGACATCCAATAGAATGATCATACATCATTCTAATCAGAGCTGCATGATCAATTCGCTTAGTTGAATATAAATAAATGATATTAGCTTATACTGCTCCAATATAATGTAACTGTTACATGTGTTAATAATAAATAAAATGACTTACCGATCTAAATGGAAAGGCATTATTTTACAATGCGATACATTACCAAAGCTGTGGACAGACCTGTGGGCGCGATAGAACATTTCATTTCTGCAGTAGTCTACTGTAAATACTGTTTTTTTAACGCATTTCATCATACTATATTTTTTGCTCACCTGAGCTTTTGAGAATATCCCGCCACTAATACATCAACAGAATGACAAACACAGAAGTATCAGATACTAATAGTAGTTACGTTATATTGAGAAATGTTTTGAAGTATCAAGTGAATTGAAATGAACAATGTTTTCTTTTTGTAAAAATCGCAATAAGTTCCAGAAGGGAATATAATGGGTTGAGACCAGTATACAATTTATAGTCTGTGAGATGAACCACTTTTAATTACGTGTCTGAGCCCAAAATGTTTGAAGATTGTTTCTAACTTAAATGCCGCAGACGCTGCGTTTTCTCAGAAAATGCTATTTTATGACTTTTTTGCGTGTTTTTTATATAAAAATTGTAAAATAGCTATTTTAATCGATGACATTGTTAAAATATATCTACATAAACACATGTGGTGCCAAATTAAACTGTCTGACACATGTGATCCAACAATAAGACAAAAACATATTTTTTTAACCCTTTAAGCGCTAGGACGGACTTTAGACGTCACAGTCTGACGTCTCAAATCGGTCTCCGCACTGAATTATTTAAAATATTTGATAATGAGCGTAAAACCATAGGTATTCAATTGTAAAATACATTATTGACGACTTTAAATTGAAAAAATCATTTGGTCTCCATAGATTATGCAAAAATATTTCAGCATTTTAAGGGTTAATATAAATCATCAACCGTGGTAAAAATTTGCATACATTGTGAGTCAAACTTATATCATTGATCTTTATGTTCTTATTTTTTGTGAATTGATCTCTGTTGTGATATTAGGCTAATCAATCATGCAGATGGAAATCACTATCATTCATATAATTTAACCCTTTCAGCGCTGGGACCAACTTTAGACGTCAGAATGGGATATTGGTCCATGACACCATTCAAAATTCATCTACATGGGCATATACCGGGGTACAAAATTAAACTTATTGACCAACACATTACGATTTTTATATACATAGGGATTTTAAGATATACAGTATATACCAATATAATATGTTCGCTTCGTTGAACAATGTTTTTTTTCCTTTCAATCTAAACAGAAATGTTGAAAAGTCGATTATTATATCATTTTTGATCTTTCTATTTGCATTAATATTTTATCAAGCACATTTATAACAGTCTTCATATCTCGTCCCCTTGGAGTTGCACTGCCACTTTGCAAAGTGGCAGTTTATCACCTTCTAACTCCAAGGGCGATCTATTAATGTTTTTAACATAGAACACTTGTTTGAGACGAAAATAAAAGCAAACGTAGATAGCTGTATGCATAGTAATAAAGATTGATATTTATATACTGGTCCGAATTAGATTTTTAGTCACTATCACTTTCATATTCTTCATCTGATAAGTAATAGAGTTCATCATCACCATCATCGTCACCGGTTAAATCTACACTATGGTCAGGGCGGGGGCCCTAGGGTACTGGTTAGCACCGCTGCCTTTCACGCCAGAGTTCGGGGTTCGGTTCCCGGTCCCGGCGGTTTGAAAGAAACAAAAAATGCTTCTTCCCCATCCACGTGTGAAAGTCAGTATTGTGGGGAGCCTCCGTGACCGAGAGGTAGCGTGCTCGGCCTCAGAACGCCAGGGCTCGAATTTCGAATCCTGTGTCTGGAGGACAGTGTCATCTCAATCATCTCACCATCCTCAGGAGGTTCTCCTGGCCCAGTTTAACCTATATGTGCACAAAGGTGGCCTAAAGCCCGATTCATTTCATTACACTATGGTCAATGTGACTGCTTCACGAATGACTGAGGTAAAATCATTTACAAGAAATCTAAATTCCAGAAAAAATGGATGATTAGGCCTACACAGTCAACGAAGAGCGCAATCATCAGACAGTTGCTTTACTACGAAGACCCAGAGGGGACATAGGAAGAAAAAAAAATAATGGCACTATCCCGTACGTACGCGATAATGATCCCGTACGTACACAATCATTATCCCGTACGTACGCGATAATGATCCATTACGTACGCAATAATGATCCCGTACGTACGCTATCATGATCTCGTACGTACGCAATGTATCCCGTACTCACGCAATAATGATCCCGTACGTACGCAATCATGATCCCGTACGTACGCAATCATTATCCCGTACGTACGCAATCATGATCTCGTACGTACGCAATCATTATCCCGTACGTACGCAATCATTATCCCGTACGTACGCAATCATGATCTCGTACATACGCAATCATTATCCCGTACGTACGCAATCATTATCCCGTACGTACGCAATCATTATATGATACGTACGCATTTATCAGTTTATGCTATAGGCCTAAAATCATAATTAGGTTAATATCCTTGATTTGGCTACGCGTAAGGTATCTCGGCTACACGTCGCCGAGATCTCGGCTACGCGTATGTGTCTCGGCTACGTGCAGCTGAGATTTCGGCAGGGGCAATAAGTTTATATGAAGGATTAATTGCTAGTTAATTAAAATTAATTAAAAATGTCTAATTATTTAAAATAATAAAGATATGTCTACAATACTTTTACAAGGTCATCCCCAGCAAACACGAAATGTTGAGCTAATGTTGTTTTTATGCTGGGGCAGAGCACTAAACCATGGGCCAACATTAATTAATGCTGTATTGGCTCAACTCCTCGTGTTTTTTGTGTCATGACATAATTATTAATATACATGATATCTCCTGTTTTTCCCAGCAAACAACATAAATTGAAACAATGTTGTTTGAATGTTGGTCCACTGTCTGCGACGATGGCTCAACATTGACACAATATTGGGTCAACGACTCTTATTTACTGGGTTTTGTTTTCTAGTTCAATATCATTTGTTCTTGCTTGTAGTAGTTCAAATGAAGGCGTAACTGTTCGTCTAATGTCAAGACGCCGTTTAGCCCTGCAGCATTTATACAACGTTGTGTAAACGTCATTTTTACCATTATTATGGAGAGGGGTATCTAAACCAACCTGCAGAGACAATGGGTATAAGGTCTCACCACCCTAAATGAGCCGATATCCAAGCGGGGTGGCTACTGACTAGAGAATCCCTACCCAAATTACTGCTTGGTTGTTTCCGCCTCTGGTGACCTCTGGTGAATTAAGAAAAATACAGGAATGCTGTAATTATGTGGATATATTATTGTAAGCACACACTGTTTTCGCTATCTGTGATATGAGGTATAACTGTTATGTGAGATTTTCGGATGGACACATGCAGTGAGAAGGATATGTGTTTTTTCTGGGAATGGGCGCAAGAATATTTTGGGAGATCTGGGCAAAACGGACCTTTTTACCAACATGGGAGCGTAACTCAAAACGCAGGAAGTTAGCATACCATTTTCGAAGCAGTTTTTAAAAAAGGACAGCTTAGGCTTTATCATGGTGTGTAACATAGAGGGGCAACTAGGGACGAAAGTGGTGATTTAGGCCCTTGTAATGTTGGCTTTATACATGCGTTTCAATGGGACTGGCATTTGGGGTGGTGAGACCATGTGTGTATAGGGCATTGAAGCAGGGTTAGGATTATATATTATAATGTTTCTGCTGTTGAATAGGAAGAAAAAATATTCAAACTGTGTTTAATTGTATTCTGATAGTCGATGCAACAAATTGGGCTGTACAATTTCGAATAAAAGACATAATTGATGGATAGATGTGACAACTGGAAGATAGGCCCAGGAGGGCGTGTTTTGGTTGGTAATTCGTAGATAACATGCTTTCTTTTGCTACTTTGACTTGTTGTATGGGTAAAAATACATAGAAAAATACGGGAAGTTTAATCTTTTGTAATGTCATTAACCATTTATCCCGATTGATATATTATTTTTTTCATAATTCTAAATAATAAATGGTCTCCATGACTACCTATTGTGATTAAATAACAGTAGGAACTGCAACTTCATTTAACCACGTTTCCCGCAGTGCAAAGTTACGGGAAAAGGGCTGATTTTTACAATATCGGTGCCTAATAACAGAGCTCCCTAAGCAACATCATTCGATGTATTCGAAAAATTTAAAAAGTATATTGATCAGAACAACTTGCTGTTCCATCCTTGTTTGAAAAAAATAAAACAAAAATAATTTATTTTTTATATATGGTCTCACCACCCTAAATGAGCCGATATCCAAGGGGGGGTGGCTACTGAATAGAGAATCCCTACCCAAATTACTGCTTTAAATGGTTGTTTCCGCCTCTGGTGAATTAAGAAAAACACAGGAATGCTGTAATTATGTAGATATATTGTAAGCACACACTGTTTTCGCTATCTGTGATATGAGGTATAACTGTTATGTGAGATTTTCGGATGGACACATGCGGTGAGAAGGATTTGTGTCTTTTCTGGGAATGGGCGCAAGAATATTTTGGGGGATCTGGACAAAACGGACCTTTTTACCAACATGGGAGCGTAACTCAAAACGCAGGAAGTTAGCATACCAATTTCGAAGCAGTTTTTGAAAAAGGAGAGCTTAGGCTTTATTATGGTGTGTAACATAGGAGGGCAGCTAGGGACGAAAGTGGTGATTTCGGCCCTTGGAATGTTGGCATTATACATGCGTTTCAATGGGACTGGCATTTGGGGTGGTGAGACCATAAGCTACGACGTCACAGACAGGGGCAGCGGACGTCACAGACAGGGAGGGTCGCACACATAAATTGATTGAAAAGGTGGGTAGATTCTGGGAGGGAGGGGTAGATTATGGGATGGTCGCATAATATTATAGTTGTTGAAAAGGGAGCATATTCTGGGAGGGAGGGGTATATTCTGGGACAGTCGCATGTAGTTGTTGAAAAGGGGGGTATATTCTGGGAGGGAGGGTAGATTCTGCGAGGGTCGCACATATATTTGTTGAAAAGGGTATATATTCTGGGAAGGAGGGGTAGATTCTGGGAGGGTCGCAATTAGTTGTTGAAAAGCCTGGGGGTATGTTCTTGGAGGGAGGGGTAGATTCTGGGAGGGTCGCACATATACATTTGATGAAAAGGGGGGTAGGCCTATATTCTGGGAGGGAGGGATAGATTCTGGGAAGGTCGCATATATCTCCCAGGAGACTGAGTTGGTATCTGAATGATAACAGGCCTTGCTAAGTTACTTTCGATGTTCAGCGCTCTGAACAGCCTCCGGTTGGATACATGCGCTATATAAGATTTCATTCATTCATTCATTCATTCATTCATTCATTCATTCATTCATTCATTCATTCATTCATTCATTCATTCATTCATTTATTCATTCATTCATTCATATAGCTGTTGTCGCACACATAAATTGATTGTAAAGGGGAGGGGTAGATTCTGGGAGGGCCGCATAATATTATAGTTGTTGAATAGGGGATAGATTCTGGGAGGGTAGGGTCGCACATACATTTGTTGAAAAGGGGGTATATTCTGGGAGGGAGGGGTATATTCTGGGAGGGTCGCATATAGTTGTTGGAAAGGGGGGTATATTATGGGAGGGAGGGGTAGATTCTGGGAGCCGAATACACTTCACATGATCACAATAAAAGGGGGTAGATCCTGGGAGGGAGGGGTAGATTCTGGGAGCCTCCATAATCTACCCCGGGGGTATAGTTCAGGATCTACCCAACCGTAGATTCTGGGGCGCTCACAATCTCCCCGGGTATAATCTGGGGGGGGGGGGTTCAGACTTTACACTGGTATTCGTTTCTACTCAAAACCACGCCCACCCCACATTTCCTCAGTAGGTAATGTGACTGAATGACGCGTCTAGCTGATTGGTTAGAGTCCGTAGTTCAATGATAATTGGGTCCATATGATGATATTATAATCCGGTGACTCTTTTTCTGATATATAGGCCAGTTTTAACAAGCAGTACACTGTGGTACAACGCTGACTGGCTCGATGTTTTTTCAAATGTTGACAACGTTGGCCCAATATTAACTCATAGTAGGGAAGATATATCGGGCCATCTGATGCCCCTGTTACGATCTAGAGAGGAGGTTCATGAATATTAATCTACTGTGACGTCAGAATTATCAACTATAGGATTTGATTGGTAGTTCCCCAATTGCCCCGTCCAATCACGTGTCGCCACTGCATAAATGACGTGATTGGCTAAAACATCTCGTAGTTTCTCTCAACGTCCGCGTGAAAACACGAGAGTTTGTTTGAAATTGTTTTAATCGTGGTTGCCGAATTACTCATACGTTGGCCAAACATTTACAAATCATTGGCTGAATAAGTAACTACAGCAGTTTATTTGCTGTGAAGTGTATTCCCAGTAATATTTATTTACATACTTTTCTGTCCTTGTGACTGTAGATCCGAAAAGGTTAAATGCAATACAACACTTAAGGCTTATTCACAGAGAACTATGTGAAGAAAACTTATCACTTTTTGCTAAATTCATTTTTTGCTTGCTTTCATTATGTTTCAACAAAGAAATGGGTGTGAAGAAGCCATATCACATTTTAGAAGTTCTATTTTTGCTCCGCAACGTAATGTTTTGTGCTTTGTCGTACCTGGTGTCGCACCTGCATCTGCTCGAAGTACATAGCATAGCGGGATAATCCATATAATAACTAGGAACCCTCTGACACCAGGCGATCAAGCTGCAGTGTAAATTTATGTATACAATTTTAAATAAGTCCATTAAACATGTTACATCTTTGTTATATTCCATGATGTCGAATGTTTTAAAATCATGTATGGAAATTACTCTGGGTTGAGTCTTAGATTTATTGGGATGTTTGAAAACAGTATAAATAATATCGTGGTCACTTAATCAGCTGTGTACAGTTTAGTAAAAGTTCAATGTGGTGAGCTGGGTTCATGGCCAGAGTTTCATGATCGGGTAGCGTAAAATGGGGGATTTATGTCCCACACGGCTTGCCATAAATAAAATACACCACTACATTATTTTCTTTGTCCGTCCAATACATTCTAAGCCGGGAATGGAGAGATATTGTTTACCAAATACAGACCAATTATCATGATAGATTATGAGGGATCCTCATAATGGTCAGATGTGTTTTAAGTCAGTTAAAATGCTCCGAGCTCTACATTCTTATCTGTGAAAAATGCTTCGGCCTTCGGCCTCTACCGTTTTCACAGCTAATAATGTAGAGTTCCTCGGGCTTTATCCTATACAGAAGTGACGTGTGCGCTACAGAAGTTGAATACATGTATAGGCCTATGCTAACAGATACTGTCTTTCACATATTTTGCAGCACAAATTTCAATTCACAACATACTGGTTTCCAGACATCGAGCTAATAACTTTTCGCTAGTCGCCATAGAAATCAAATTGTTACATGGAGATTTAGGTGTTTCACATCTTCATCTATCTAGTTGTCTGCTACCGGTGGTCTGACTCGCAGACCTGATGGGGCAAGGTGGTGTTTCAAACAGTTTTTACGTTAGTTTCCATAGAAGTCAAAGGGTTATATGAAGATTAAAGTGTTTCCAGACCTCGCGCTAACAATTTTTCTCGTTAGTTGACATAAAGATTAAAGGGTTTTATGCTCTTGTTAACATATATTTTTTCGTTAGTTGCCCGCGAGATCAAAGAGTTCTACTTATGAAGATTAAAGTGTCTCTAATAAATGTCCCAATGCCATGTGATGAAAATATGAAATAATTTTTTTTGTTATCATTGAAAGTTAGTCGGTAAAATTGAGGGGGTAATTTTAACTAGAGGGGGTAACTTGAAACTAGTTTCAGATTACCCCCGGGGGTAACCTGAACACAGGGGTAATCACGGGAAAATGATTGCGTACGTACGGGATAATGATTGCGTACGTACGAGATCATAATTGCGTACGAACGAGATCATGATTGCGTACGTACAGGAAAATGATTGCGTACGTACGGGATAATAATTGCGTACGTACGGGATAATGATTGCGTACGTACGGGATCATGATTGCGTACGTACGAGATCATGATTGCTTACGTACGAGATCATGATTGCGTACGTACGGGATAATGATTGCGTACGTACGGGATAATGATTGCGTACGTACGGGATAATGATTGCGTACGTACGGGATACATTGCGTACGTACGAGATAATGTTTCCGTACGTACGGAATCATTATCGCGTACGTACGGGATATTGCCATTATTATTTTTTTCCTTCTATGTCCTCTCTGGGTCTTCGTACTTTACGTGACTGGAGTGAAAAAAAAACAATTGACTCCCCACATGCAGCATTTGAATAATCACGGAGCTACAAGAGATAACAGTGATCTCAATAAAATCATACAGGGTATTCACAGTACATTGAATTACTTTAAAAATCAAGACAATAACCTCTACTGTCTATTCACAGGAAAGGCAGCATCCGAGCTTCTACGCTGTAGAGAGATTACTGGAGAAGATAATGTATCAGCAGTTCAGAGATGAATGCTTTGATAATCCATTAAGGTTGGAAAAGCCGATCAAAAATGTAAAGTGAAGAACTTTGCTTCAGATGCAGTTAAAGTTAAGGTAACAGTATAAGTATCAAGGAGCTGCAAGGGAAATGTGATATCATTGGTAGATTATTGTATTTGGCAGTCATAGAAGACTTAGACCTCCATGTGGTTTTCACCTACCCTTTAACACCTGTACCCCTTTCATTAGCACATGTCAATGACACCTTGCACAAAACAGATAAAACCAAACTCATGCATAAATTGGAGGAGAAAGTAACAAGCGGCACTTACCAACGTTGCATAGGTCTATGTAGTGGATGCAATGTTTTTCTCCGTTCACAGGTACAAGCACCAAAAACATTTGTAGAACTGGCAAAGAGAGGATTGACTTTGTGTGTGATACATACACAAGTCCTTCGATTAAAAATGTAGAGCGCAACATCCGCGGATCACATACCGTGATGATAGATTTCTGTTTAAAATTACAGGTGCTGAACAGATTTGTCTCATAGATTTCCAAGAAGCGATGAAATCCTGTGATATCAAATCATCGCTATTACGATTTCTGACAGATGGATGGCGGAATCAGGCATATCTTGACATTATCAAAGGAAAAATTATGTATGTTGGGATTGAAGACAAGGCATATCGCTATGATGTGCATGTCAATATTGTTCAAAGGTATGGATTTGATGAACTTGTTTGCAGCCACGAAGAGGCGGACACTCGCCTGATATGGCATGCCAAACACATATGCGGAAGTATTCCTGATGGAAATATCATTATTCGTGCCAATGATACCGATGTAGGCCTACTGATTATTCTGTTAACTTGTGTACATGCACATGAACAGCGATAATTCACGTAGGCTATATAATTATGTAGATAAATCCATTTACGGCTATCGCAGGATTTAATGCTTCCACCGGATCCGATTACACTGCTTCATTCTTGAATAAGGGCAAGGTGCGTCCATTGGCCCTGATGGAGAAATCAGTCAAATTTATGACAACATTTGGAAAGTTAGGTGAATCCTCTTCTGTGGCCCCATACCAGAGACAATATAGGAATTGAAAACATAATTGTGTCTGTAATATGTACAGCTAGCCAAAATTAACATCAGTCAACAAGGCCAGACAGGTGCTTTTCAATCACTATTTTGCACCGAAAAACGAGTCCCAACCACTTAATAAAATCAAAGGAACAAATCCCAGCTCATTGCCCCCTTGTAGCTCAGTAGGCCTACTGCTAGAAAAAATAAACGTCCTAATCTTGTGACTTCAATCTAGAAAAATGCATTGTCGCCAGAACCAATGCAATATAGTACAATTGGAAATGTGTGGTTCCTGGGTGACGATGAGGGTGATGATGAACTCTATTACTCATCAGATGATGAATGTGACAATGATAGTGACTAAAAATCTAATTCAGACCAGTATATAAATATCAATCTTTATTACAATGCATACAGCTATCTACGTTTGCTTTTATTTTCGTCTGAAACAAGTCTTCTAAGTGTGTAAAACAACAATAAATCGTACCATTGGAGTTAGAAGGTGCTAAACTGCCACTTTGTAAAGTGTCAGTTTAGCACCAAGGGACGAGATATGAAGACTGTTATAAATGTGCATGATAAACTACTAATGCCAATAGAAAAATACACAATGATATAATAATTTATTTTTCAATATTTCTGTTTAGATTGAAAGGAAAACATAAAACATGTTCAACTAAACGTACATATTATATTGGTATATACTGTATATCCTAATATCCGTGTGTATATTATAATCGTAATATGTTGGTCAATAAGTTTAATTTGGTAGCGTAGATGCCAAGGTAGATGTATTTTGAATAGTGTCATGGACTAAAATTCGATTCTGCCGTCTAAAGTTGGTCCCAACGCTGAAAGGGTTAAATTCTATAAATGATCGTGATTTTCATCTGCATGAAATTGATTAGCCCGATCGCACAACAGAGATAAGCCAAAAAAAAGGAGCATAAGGATAACTTATACATTTTTATCACAATTTATGCAAATTTTTACTACGTTTGATGAATTATATTAACCCTTAAAATGCTGAAATATTTTTGCATAAACTATGGAAACTAAAGGGTTTTTTCAATGTGAAGGCGTCATTAATGTCTTAGTAAGCTCTTTTATACTTGAATACCTATGGGTTTACACCCACTATCAAATATTTTGAATATTTCAGTGCGAAGACCGACCTTAGACGTCAGGTTCTGACGTCTAAAGACCGTCCGAGCGCTTAAAGGGTTGAAAAAATATTTTTTTGTCTTATTGTTGGATCATATGTGTCAGACAATTTAATTTGGCACCAACTGTGCTTATGTAGATACATTTAAACAGTGTCATGGGTTAAAATAGCGATTTTACAATTTTTATATAAAAAAACACGCAAACAAGTCATAAAATGTCATTTTCTGAGAAAACGCAGCGTCTGCGGCATTTAAGAAATGGGTTTTCAGAATCAGCACAAAATTTTGAGTTAGAAACAATCTTCAAACCTTTTGGGCTCAGACACGTAATTAAAAGTGGTTCATCTCAGTCTATTACCAATGTCTGTTGAATACAGCGTAGTCAGTGTTCAGACATGCATTCACCCTGATCACTGTGACGTTTTATACACTCCAGATTCCAAATAGTTCAAATTGTCATATATACAGAAATGTATATGGTAGTTGTTAAATTTTTTTCAGCCTGGGATGAAGCTTCAAGTTGTTCTGAGCAATATATTTTTTGAATTAAGTAGATATTGTATAAACTTTTGCCCTGGCAGCACTTTGAAAAATCATAGATGTACTGAAAATCAGTCTGTTTTTCAGTAAATGTTGCGGTGCATACATTTTTTAAATAGAGTGACTATTCCCGCCACTATTTCGTCATAAAAAGTTGTCATGGTTACTTTTTATTAAAAAAATTGTTGATTAAAAGAGGACATATACATTAGGGTGAACTGTTTTTATTATTATGCGCTCTCAAATTCGTTATATTTGATTTTTTATTTGCTCCCATATGACTCTCAAATTACAAATCAAGTATTTCATCCATGAATTATCCTCAAAACACGACCTTCACAGATCTCTTTTAGGTTTAGTTATTCCACCATATTCTCAATTATACACTTTCTGATCAAAATTGTGGAATTTTTTAATTGCAGCGACGATAAACATCCATTAAATATAGGTTTAAAGCCCCATTTTTTATTAACCAGTCGTAATATGTCAATTAAACCAAGAAAACCTGAATAGCCTTCTGCATACTCATGGTCTCACCACCCTAAATGCCAGTCCTATTGAAATACATGTAAAATGCCTCAATTCCACGGGCCGATTTTACTTCTTTTTGCCCTCCCCCCTATCTAGTGCCACATATCATAATGAAGCCTGGACTGTGCATTTTCAAAAACAGCTCCCATAAGGGGTTGCTACCCAGACAGATTTTGAGCTAGGCCCCCTAGTGTGCAAAAAGGTCACTATAGTTCAAATTACGCTTAAATTCATACCCTCTTTTACAGACCAGACACACATCCTTTTAACCCACTGTATCCCTGTCAGATTATCACGAAACAGTTATATCCGATATCCGGGATGAAGGAGACATCATTAAATATTCACCGAAATATAACTTCTTTGTATTTGTTTTTAATTCAACAGAGGTTGAAACAGCCGCATTGAAAATATTTTGTGTGATGATTCCATCATTAGTATACACCTGCCGTGATTTCAGCTTATTTAGGGTGGTGAGACCATATATAGAAATGTATACTGTCCCATACATGAGAAGCTAAAATCAACTTTACATTGTGAGAATATTTTTTATCGGGTTATCATGGAAAGAAATATTCTCAGTGTAGCAAATTATTATTGAAAATGTTGTGTACATGTGAGATGGTACTTTAAATGTTACTATAAATGAACGTTTGTGTAAATATAATGTGCCGAAATATGTGACGTTCATCACAGAAACGCCTATATTTACACAATTGTTATGCACATTTAGCGAGAAATAGAAGTATGTCATATAAAAAAACTGAGTTTAAACATGTTTGAAAGTAAAATAATCAAATTTAGACTGTTTTATTATTTAGAGCACACAAATAGAACATATAATTTTTTTCAATGTGGGTACCTTTAATTTGGGGTCACCCACTTGAAGTTGTGTCTCGCTGACGCGATCCACAACTTCAAGTGAGTGAAAATTATTCAGATTTAGAAAAATGGAGGTCAACTGTTTTCAAATTTTGCTGATTGATGTCACATTTTATCTTTACCATGTTTAAAAGGTGATACTTAATGTGCTAATAAAAAATGAAAACCCGAATATATGCGGCACCGGCGGTTAAAGAAAGTGTTAATGTCCTCTCACTTTCACATGTTTGAACTCTTCATGTCAACTTGTATATCAAATTATGACATTGCAGGGCATATACGTGATAACCCCCCACCCCCCTCAGTCCCTATTAAAGGGGTTTTGTCAAGTTGAAAAATATAAAAAATCGAGAAAAACTCGGAAGCCCCAACTCGGATTTTTTTTTTTTAATTTTGTGTTTTTTGTGTTGTTTTTTGTTGTTGTACATGTTTACCAAATACAGACCAATTATCATGATAGATTATGAGGGATCCTCATAATGGTCAGATGTGTTTTAAGTCAGTTAAAATGCTCCGAGCTCTACATTCTTATCTGTGAAAAATGCTTCGGCCTTCGGCCTCTACCGTTTTCACAGCTAATAATGTAGAGTTCCTCGGGCTTTATCCTATACAGAAGTGACGTGTGCGCTACAGAAGTTGAATACATGTATAGGCCTATGCTAACAGATACTGTCTTTCACATATTTTGCAGCACAAATTTCAATTCACAACATACTGGTTTCCAGACATCGAGCTAATAACTTTTCGCTAGTCGCCATAGAAATCAAATTGTTACATGGAGATTTAGGTGTTTCACATCTTCATCTATCTAGTTGTCTGCTACCGGTGGTCTGACTCGCAGACCTGATGGGGCAAGGTGGTGTTTCAAACAGTTTTTACGTTAGTTTCCATAGAAGTCAAAGGGTTATATGAAGATTAAAGTGTTTCCAGACCTCGCGCTAACAATTTTTCTCGTTAGTTGACATAAAGATTAAAGGGTTTTATGCTCTTGTTAACATATATTTTTTCGTTAGTTGCCCGCGAGATCAAAGAGTTCTACTTATGAAGATTAAAGTGTCTCTAATAAATGTCCCAATGCCATGTGATGAAAATATGAAATAATTTTTTTTGTTATCATTGAAAGTTAGTCGGTAAAATTGAGGGGGTAATTTTAACTAGAGGGGGTAACTTGAAACTAGTTTCAGATTACCCCCGGGGGTAACCTGAACAGAGGGGTAATCACGGGAAAATGATTGCGTACGTACGGGATAATGATTGCGTACGTACGAGATCATAATTGCGTACGAACGAGATCATGATTGCGTACGTACAGGAAAATGATTGCGTACGTACGGGATAATAATTGCGTACGTACGGGATAATGATTGCGTACGTACGGGATCATGATTGCGTACGTACGAGATCATGATTGCTTACGTACGAGATCATGATTGCGTACGTACGGGATAATGATTGCGTACGTACGGGATAATGATTGCGTACGTACGGGATAATGATTGCGTACGTACGGGATACATTGCGTACGTACGAGATAATGTTTCCGTACGTACGGAATCATTATCGCGTACGTACGGGATATTGCCATTATTATTTTTTTCCTTCTATGTCCTCTCTGGGTCTTCGTACTTTACGTGACTGGAGTGAAAAAAAAACAATTGACTCCCCACATGCAGCATTTGAATAATCACGGAGCTACAAGAGATAACAGTGATCTCAATAAAATCATACAGGGTATTCACAGTACATTGAATTACTTTAAAAATCAAGACAATAACCTCTACTGTCTATTCACAGGAAAGGCAGCATCCGAGCTTCTACGCTGTAGAGAGATTACTGGAGAAGATAATGTATCAGCAGTTCAGAGATGAATGCTTTGATAATCCATTAAGGTTGGAAAAGCCGATCAAAAATGTAAAGTGAAGAACTTTGCTTCAGATGCAGTTAAAGTTAAGGTAACAGTATAAGTATCAAGGAGCTGCAAGGGAAATGTGATATCATTGGTAGATTATTGTATTTGGCAGTCATAGAAGACTTAGACCTCCATGTGGTTTTCACCTACCCTTTAACACCTGTACCCCTTTCATTAGCACATGTCAATGACACCTTGCACAAAACAGATAAAACCAAACTCATGCATAAATTGGAGGAGAAAGTAACAAGCGGCACTTACCAACGTTGCATAGGTCTATGTAGTGGATGCAATGTTTTTCTCCGTTCACAGGTACAAGCACCAAAAACATTTGTAGAACTGGCAAAGAGAGGATTGACTTTGTGTGTGATACATACACAAGTCCTTCGATTAAAAATGTAGAGCGCAACATCCGCGGATCACATACCGTGATGATAGATTTCTGTTTAAAATTACAGGTGCTGAACAGATTTGTCTCATAGATTTCCAAGAAGCGATGAAATCCTGTGATATCAAATCATCGCTATTACGATTTCTGGCAGATGGATGGCGGAATCAGGCATATCTTGACATTATCAAAGGAAAAATTCTGTATGTTGGGATTGAAGACAAGGCATATCGCTATGATGTGCATGTCAATATTGTTCAAAGGTATGGATTTGATGAACTTGTTTGCAGCCACGAAGAGGCGGACACTCGCCTGATATGGCATGCCAAACACATATGCGGAAGTATTCCTGATGGAAATATCATTATTCGTGCCAATGATACCGATGTAGGCCTACTGATTATTCTGTTAACTTGTGTACATGCACATGAACAGCGATAATTCACGTAGGCTATATAATTATGTAGATAAATCCATTTACGGCTATCGCAGGATTTAATGCTTCCACCGGATCCGATTACACTGCTTCATTCTTGAATAAGGGCAAGGTGCGTCCATTGGCCCTGATGGAGAAATCAGTCAAATTTATGACAACATTTGGAAAGTTAGGTGAATCCTCTTCTGTGGCCCCATACCAGAGACAATATAGGAATTGAAAACATAATTGTGTCTGTAATATGTACAGCTAGCCAAAATTAACATCAGTCAACAAGGCCAGACAGGTGCTTTTCAATCACTATTTTGCACCGAAAAACGAGTCCCAACCACTTAATAAAATCAAAGGAACAAATCCCAGCTCATTGCCCCCTTGTAGCTCAGTAGGCCTACTGCTAGAAAAAATAAACGTCCTAATCTTGTGACTTCAATCTAGAAAAATGCATTGTCGCCAGAACCAATGCAATATAGTACAATTGGAAATGTGTGGTTCCTGGGTGACGATGAGGGTGATGATGAACTCTATTACTCATCAGATGATGAATGTGACAATGATAGTGACTAAAAATCTAATTCAGACCAGTATATAAATATCAATCTTTATTACAATGCATACAGCTATCTACGTTTGCTTTTATTTTCGTCTGAAACAAGTCTTCTAAGTGTGTAAAACAACAATAAATCGTACCATTGGAGTTAGAAGGTGCTAAACTGCCACTTTGTAAAGTGTCAGTTTAGCACCAAGGGACGAGATATGAAGACTGTTATAAATGTGCATGATAAACTACTAATGCCAATAGAAAAATACACAATGATATAATAATTTATTTTTCAATATTTCTGTTTAGATTGAAAGGAAAACATAAAACATGTTCAACTAAACGTACATATTATATTGGTATATACTGTATATCCTAATATCCGTGTGTATATTATAATCGTAATATGTTGGTCAATAAGTTTAATTTGGTAGCGTAGATGCCAAGGTAGATGTATTTTGAATAGTGTCATGGACTAAAATTCGATTCTGCCGTCTAAAGTTGGTCCCAACGCTGAAAGGGTTAAATTCTATAAATGATCGTGATTTTTATCTGCATGAAATTGATTAGCCCGATCGCACAACAGAGATAAGCCAAAAAAAAGGAGCATAAGGATAACTTATACATTTTTATCACAATTTATGCAAATTTTTACTACGTTTGATGAATTATATTAAACCTTAAAATGCTGAAATATTTTTGCATAAACTATGGAAACTAAAGGGTTTTTTCAATGTGAAGGCGTCATTAATGTCTTAGTAAGCTCTTTTATACTTGAATACCTATGGGTTTACACCCACTATCAAATATTTTGAATATTTCAGTGCGAAGACCGACCTTAGACGTCAGGTTCTGACGTCTAAAGACCGTCCGAGCGCTTAAAGGGTTGAAAAAATATTTTTTTTGTCTTATTGTTGGATCATATGTGTCAGACAATTTAATTTGGCACCAACTGTGCTTATGTAGATACATTTAAACAGTGTCATGGGTTAAAATAGCGATTTTACAATTTTTATATAAAAAAACACGCAAACAAGTCATAAAATGTCATTTTCTGAGAAAACGCAGCGTCTGCGGCATTTAAGAAATGGTTTTTCAGAATCAGCACAAAATTTTGTATTAGAAACAATCTTCAAACCTTTTGGGCTCAGACACGTAATTAAAAGTGGTTCATCTCAGTCTATTACCAATGTCTGTTGAATACAGCGTAGTCAGTGTTCATACATGCATTCACCCTGATCACTGTGACGTTTTATACACTCCAGATTCCAAATAGTTCAAATTGTAATATATACAGAAATGTATATGGTAGTTGTTAAATTTTTTTCAGCCTGGGATGAAGCTTCAAGTTGTTCTGAGCAATATATTTTTTGAATTAAGTAGATATTGTATAAACTTTTGCCCTGGCAGCACTTTGAAAAATCATAGATGTACTGAAAATCAGTCTGTTTTTCAGTAAATGTTGCGGTGCATACATTTTTTAAATAGAGTGACTATTCCCGCCACTATTTCGTCATAAAAAGTTGTCATGGTTACTTTTTATTAAAAAAATTGTTGATTAAAAGAGGACATATACATTAGGGTGAACTGTTTTTATTATTATGCGCTCTCAAATTCGTTATATTTGATTTTTTATTTGCTCCCATATGACTCTCAAATTACAAATCAAGTATTTCATCCATGAATTATCCTCAAAACACGACCTTCACAGATCTCTTTTAGGTTTAGTTATTCCACCATATTCTCAATTATACACTTTCTGATCAAAATTGTGGAATTTTTTAATTGCAGCGACGATAAACATCCATTAAATATAGGTTTAAAGCCCCATTTTTTATTAACCAGTCGTAATATGTCAATTAAACCAAGAAAACCTGAATAGCCTTCTGCATACTCATGGTCTCACCACCCTAAATGCCAGTCCTATTGAAATACATGTAAAATGCCTCAATTCCACGGGCCGATTTCACTTCTTTTTGCCCTCCCCCCTATCTAGTGCCACATATCATAATGAAGCCTGGACTGTGCATTTTCAAAAACAGCTCCCATAAGGGGTTGCTACCCAGACAGATTTTGAGCTAGGCCCCCTAGTGTGCAAAAAGGTCACTATAGTTCAAATTACGCTTAAATTCATACCCTCTTTTACAGACCAGACACACATCCTTTTAACCCACTGTATCCCTGTCAGATTATCACGAAACAGTTATATCCGATATCCGGGATGAAGGAGACATCATTAAATATTCACAGAAATATAACTTCTTTGTATTTGTTTTTAATTCAACAGAGGTTGAAACAGCCGCATTGAAAATATTTTGTGTGATGATTCCATCATTAGTATACACCTGCCGTGATTTCAGCTTATTTAGGGTGGTGAGACCATATATAGAAATGTATACTGTCCCATACATGAGAAGCTAAAATCAACTTTACATTGTGAGAATATTTTTTATCGGGTTATCATGGAAAGAAATATTCTCAGTGTATCAAATTATTATTGAAAATGTTGTGTACATGTGAGATGGTACTTTAAATGTTACTATAAATGAACGTTTGTGTAAATATAATGTGCCGAAATATGTGACGTTCATCACAGAAACGCCTATATTTACACAATTGTTATTCACATTTAGCGAGAAATAGAAGTATGTCATATAAAAAAACTGAGTTTAAACATGTTTGAAAGTAAAATAATCAAATTTAGACTGTTTTATTATTTAGAGCACACAAATAGAACATATAATTTTTTTCAATGTGGGTACCTTTAATTTGGGGTCACCCACTTGAAGTTGTGTCTCGCTGACGCGATCCACAACTTCAAGTGAGTGAAAATTATTCAGATTTAGAAAAATGGAGGTCAACTGTTTTCAAATTTTGCTGATTGATGTCACATTTTATCTTTACCATGTTTGAAAGGTGATACTTAATGTGCTAATAAAAAATGAAAACCCGAATATATGCGGCACCGGCGGTTAAAGAAAGTGTTAATGTCCTCTCACTTTCACATGTTTGAACTCTTTATGTCAACTTGTATATCAAATTATGACATTGCAGGGCATATACGTGATAACCCCCCACCCCCCTCAGTCCCTATTAAAGGGGTTTTGTCAAGTTGAAAAATATAAAAAATCCGAGAAAAACTCGGAAGCCCCAACTCGGATTTTTTTTTTTTTAATTTTGTGTTTTTTGTGTTGTTTTTTGTTGTTGCACATGTTTCAAAAAAAAACTTAGATGTGGGGGTGGGTGGGTGTTGTCAGGTCAATCCGAGTTTTTCTCGGATTTTTAGATTTTGTTTAACTTGACAAGCGTTTAAACCAATGTTGGTTGAAATATCACTAATATCCATGCTTATGATGCAACTGTTTTTAATCGCATTCAAATCGCATTCAAATTGACTGTGAGTTAAAATCATTATGGTCTTTCACGAATTCTCAGTTGTCGCACATTATAAAGTTCGTATAGATATGCAATTTATATGACGCTTTAATTCAAGATTAATATACATCAATAATTTATGTAATATGCATATTTTTCTGTATACGGCTCTGAGCCGCGTTTTTCATCATTTACCCCAATTGAGACATTTTGGCTGAGTTCAGATTTGAATTCCAGACATAGTTTTGTATAAAAAACTGCAGTATCGTGCTAAATGATTCGCAGCTTTTTCTCAGTTTTCCATCAGACAATAAGGTTCTGGGCCAAAGTCTCGTATTCTACCCCCCCCCCCCCCCCCAATTCTAATAACAACTGAATGACGACCAGGTGTCTACTAATAAAGGAATCATAACACTAATTATTTTTAATGCTTCTGTTCTAACCTTTGTTGAAATAAATAAATATTTAAACAGGCTACAATTGTGTGAATATTTAATAAACACAATTTGTTTCCGTCATGCAGGATATCAGATATAACTGTTTCATGATAATCTCGCAGGGGTACAGTGGGTTAAAAGGATGTGTGTCTGGTCTGTAACAGAGGGTAAGAATAAGAGCTAATTTTGAGCTGTTCCGTCGTTTATACACATCATGAACTGTAGCTCAAAATCTGTCTGGTTACCAAACATATATCGGACCTGTTTTTGTAAGAGGACAAATCAGGTTTTATCATGATATGCGACACTATATGTGGATATTGTCGAAAAGGGGTGAAATCGGCCCATGGAATTGAGGCAGTTTACACGTATATCAGTAGACACAAGGGGTCTGGCGTGTTCTGGCGTGTTCTCATCTTCATCTATCCAGTTGTCTGCCACCGGCAGAACCTGGATAACCCGTATATGTGCTATGTGTTCAGAACCCCCCTCCTCCCTCCTCCTCCCTGGCCAATTCACAGTTGATTCAGGCGGCCCAAACAATCTGACCTGAGTGTGACCTCCACGCTGCAGTCAGTAAACCGGTGACGTCATAATGAATATTCATGTTGCTCGCACCCCTCATTTTCGTACCCGCTTCACACACACCTGTTGTCAAGGTCAGACTGGTAGTCTGACGGTCAGACCTGATACGGCAAGGTGGCGTGTTCTAAGAATTGTGATTAGAAAGTATATAATTGGTGAATAAAATGTGATAGCCATGTCTAAAACAAATCTGAAGAGGCCGTGTTTTGATGATATGTCATGGATGAAATGCTTGGTTGGTAGTTTGATTGTCATAATATGGGCCTTAATAAAAATAAAATATAGTGAATTTAAGCATGGATGCTGCTAAAAACAGTCTACTCTCATATGTGTGGCATGTTTTACCAACACTTTTTAAATTATAAGGTAACCATGACGACTTATTGTGACGAAATAGAGGCGGGAATGGCCACTTCATTCAATAATCTATGCAGTGCGACTTTCACAGAAATAAGGCTGATTTTTATGATATCAATGATTTTTCAAAGGGCTCCGAGGGCAACGGTTTTCAATATAATATTTACTAAATTAAAAAAAATTATTGCTCAAAACACCTTGAAACTTCATACCAGGCCAAAAGAAAATGAACAAAAAAATATATATATATGGTCTCACCACCCTAAGTAAGCCGAAATCCAGGGAGGTGTCTACTAATTATGGAGTCATCACGCAAAATATTTTGAATGCGACTGTTCCAGCCTCTAGTGAAACAAAATAAAATACTAGGAAGTAATAATTTTGTGAATATTTAATAAGCACACGTTATCTCCTTTATCAAGGATATCAGATAGAGCTATTTCATAATAACCTCGCAAGGATACAGGGTGTTGAGATGGTGTATGTCTGGTCTGTGAAAGAGGGTACGGATTTTAGCCGAATTTGAACAGTTCTGACATTTTTACACTCCAGGGGGCGTAGCTTAAAATCCGACTGGTCAGCATACCCCTAGCGGGCCTGTTTTTAAACAAGGACATTTCAAGCTTTATCCTGATATGCTGCACTATATGCAGCATAGGGCGAAAAATGGTGAAATCGGCCTGCGGAATTGAGGCAGTTTGCATGTGTTTCAATGGGACTGGCATTTGGGGTGGTGAGACCATAAATGGGAGCGGCATTCAGGGTGGTGAGACCTTGTAGTCATGACTATTAAACTGAGGCTGAATCTATGACATCATAGTCTCCCAACTGTATTGTATTTTTACTGGAATTCATGAATGAAATAACTTCAATCTATGACGTCATAATTTATCATCTGGCTTAGTGGACTGCATATTTTATTAATGAATGTAATACTATCACTATTCTAGACTACTACAGTACCACTGTATCATGCCTATGCCAAGCTAGGGGTATATATTTTTGTACCATGTTTTCTTATCCCATAATATCCCGGTGCATATGAATATAATTAATTTGTATCATGGGAGCGAGCTCTCCCAATACAGTGTCTATTCATATTATATATATAGATATTAAATACCTATTTATATAATGTAATATATTTTCTATGTAGAAAAAGATTTTTAATACGTTTTTTGTCAGTTTATGTATATTATATATTATAGTAATTATCTCGTGTCGTTGAATTGCCCTTGTACAAAATTGTAGATATCATATCTGTCATGTCACACGTAGATGTAAACATTTGCATATAATCTTCGACACTGGTGTCATTAAATTATGATGTGCCAGACTGTAAAGTATCAGTAGAGGACACTGTAAACTATCTAGGTGCGGAGGAGCGGGGCGTTTTGAAATGTGTTCATTTTGAAATTTTATATATTCATAACAACAAAAAGGAGATACAATTTACGTCAGATCAGAAATAAACTTCCCTCATAAGTCTATATTATATCTGATATCTTAAATACACAGTCCTCAGCATCCGTATTCTCATACAATTAGTTACTATATAATCATAGGCTTCGGATTGGTCGTAACTAGTCTGTACGAGGCTTTTGACCCCCGTACAACTATAATAATGATAAAAATAATACTATCTTTATTTAAAGATGGTAAACCCTATCAGCCTTCACCCATTTCCCGTTGGGCCCTTGATTCCTGCTGAAGCATGACTGACAAGCACCGACAAAGGACAATGCTGTGCGACAGCTGATTGCCACCCGCCCATGTTAATAATCCCATGGGAAAGATATGCTCCCTGACAATCTTTAATCAAGCTAATCAGCTTGTTTACTAGCAGTGTTTCTGCTCGCGCTAGTTATCCGATGTATCGCCTATTTGAACAGGCAGCTGGTGAACACGCAATGAGCTCGTACGTTTAAAAGCCCCAATTGCTATCGTTTAGCTGTATCCACATTTGGGACGTTTTATAATATGCATAGGTTTCAGTGTCTCAATTTCTGAATAAATTTCGAAATATCTTTTATCATAGCTAAATATGCGAAACCTCTGAATTACTGGTCGTCATATGAGTTTGTTGACCACTCTTTAGAAAGCAGGACACCATACTAGAAAGAGTATCACGCATGACACCATGGTAGAAAGAGTAGGCCTGGCCGCATGACAAATCATCAACAGAGGATAATTATGAGTGATTAGTAGAAAATAGTAGAAAGGGACCTAAAACTATGATATTTCGAATCGATATTCGTGGTTTATGCAAACATAGCAAGTAAGTTGGCCAAAATATTTGTTTTCGTCAGTTTTCTATCATTATTTTGTTCCACATATGATTAGCATATAATTTCTTGGTTAATGAATCACTGATCAGTTATTCTATTTTGTGCAGATTGAAAGCTGTGATATATAATGTAAATAACTATCTTTCACTTTTAGCGCTGAGCACGACTAGAATCTTCGAATGGTTTTATTAGCAGGTTAAATCACATTTATTGGGAATACAATTACTGTTTAAACATCAAAATTTGCCATTGTTTTGTCTCAAATTAAACAAATAATATGTGTAATTTTCACCCGCTTTAAGTTCTAGGTCGCGGCAGCGAGACACAACTTCAAGTGGGTGAGAGTAACATGGGTATAAATGAAATGAATCGGGCTTTAGGCCACCTATGTGCACATATAGGCTAAACTGGGCCAGGAGAACCTCCTGAGGATGGTGAGATGATTGAGATGACACTGTCCTCCAGACACAGGACTCGAAATTCGAGCCCTGGCGGTATGAGGCCGAGCACGCTACCTCTCGGTCACGGAGGCTCCCCACAATACTGACTTTCACACCTAGATGGGGAAATTTTTTTTTGTTTCTTTCAAACCGCCGGGACCGGGAACCGAACCCCGAACTCTGGCGTGAAAGGCAGCGGTGCTAACCACTACCCTAGGGCTCCCGGCCAACATGGGTATAAGCACAGCAATAATGTAATATAACAAAGGTTATTCTTGAATACGCTATATTAGCATTATTTAGTGCGTAAAATATATAATCTACTTTTTGTAAACCAGTAGCAGCAATTTTGTTGCTGTGCCAACACTTATGTAAAAGGAATAGACATAGACCCACAAAACAACGTTTTAACTGCCCCCTATCGGTTTTAAGTTATAAAAATTAAAATTATATAGTATATATTTCTTAAATTTAAATTTGCTCTATTTCTTCAAAGCGAATTTTCTGCGACAAACCCAATAGTGTTCTGGGGGTCTTCAATTACAATGTCATAAATCTGTTGCAATGTGCTTTGTACTAAATAGCATAACAAAAAGCATTTTCTGTCTGAACTAGGCCTAAAGGCGAATAGTATTAGGTTTTGAATGGGGAAAAATATGTCAAAGCTGAATTTTTCAGGAAACCTTCCAAATACCTTTAGAAACAACATACTAAAACTCCCCGTGATTCCCGCTGGAGCCTTCTTCATTATTCAAGATGGCGTCCAAGATGGCCGCCAAAATGCTAAAACCGCTATATCTCCGTTTCTAATCAACATAACTTCATGATTTTTATATCAAAATGTACTTTTTTTACAAAAGGATTACAATGAAACAGGTTTTGAGTCATGAAATAGTGACAGATAACATTTATTTTTGATTTATGATATGTTAATGATTGCAATAGTATCTAAAATGTCATACATTTAAAATATTTATCAAATATGATATAACTTTATTTGGAAATGTCTTGTGTCTAAATAATAAAATGAATTGTTGTTGAACAGAAGGCCTATATCTGGAGTTCAAGAAACTATTGAGCATAGCCATCTAGCATGTCTAAGAAATGTTTATATCACACACGTTTTTTGAATCATTGAATTCTACTTTCTAGCTCTTCAATTCCAGTGTCATAGCGAGGGGCATTAGGACAGTTTTGTTCACTTTCGGTACATTTACACCCAGGTCCACACAACAAACTAAGTTTTCTACAGCTACAAGCTCTACCACAGTTTCTCTTATCTGTATCACAGCCACAGGTAATCTTTTTTAAGCAGAGTATCGGGTCCTACCGCTTGGTCTGATTTTATAGGCTTCAGCATGTCATCTTCTACATACCAACCCCATTCGGTTGGTTCATGTACACATCCTACCCACTGCTGCACTTGCAGATATGTTCGCATTACATGGAAGTGTGCCGCTCGTGATGTGGGTGGTAGTGACTCAAGTTCGAACGCAGGGGACAGCGATGATCTACGGATGGTTTTGTTGTATGCTATGTATCTGTGTTTATTAAGCTTTTCTACACCTTTCTGTGCCCCATACAGTTTGAGGATGAGCTTTTTGCCAACATTGGCAATTATTTCTTTGGTAGGTGATCCACTAATAAAGACATCAAGAGAATTGTCATTGCTATATTGATCCGGAAAATCAATCGCTTTCTTCTTTTCAAGACCGAACAAAGCAGATGTTGTGTCACATCCTGTCACAGAGTGCGCAAAAAGCAGGTTTTGTTTTTTATGACCAACATCCTCTTGAATTAGTGTTATGTTGTAAATTGATATGGGATTTGTAAAGCAGGGCATATATATGTCAGAGTCAGCAGGTGCGAGAGACGTCAGCATTACCAGTATGTGCGTGACGGTCGCAATTACTACTATTGGATAAGAGTATCTATTATTGTTTCCAAGAAAGCAGTCTCTACTATGAGTCTCGTTTCGCTGTTTTTATCATTGAATTTATTTACCAATATGGTGATCAGTTTTGATTTGTTAGTATTGTTATTCAAGAATGCAGATTGAGATGTAACTGATTTCATTGATTCATCGATCATTATATCTCTTGATGATGATTTAGTAGCTCTTGGTTTTTGCTCAGAAACTTTTGTGTACATTGCGCTATCGTACCCATCAAATACAACTATTGTCTCAAAACCATAATGCCTCACAACGTACGACACATATGAATGACATATTTGTCCATATGTAGGATTCGGGGGCCAAATCACAGCAGATATCCTCCATCTACGATATACATAGCATCATTAGGAAGTCTAGATTCAAGAGGGGCTTTCGACGGAAGAAGCAGAGCTAATGCACTCTTTTGCGATTTTCTCATAAGACCTTCTTGAAATGGAGAAGTTGGTTCTGGTGCCAATTCGTACGACGAATACAACTCCATATCTGAGCTATCACGCAAGATGCATGTTATTCTATTAAAGAGCACCGATGAATTAATTGTAACAAGTTCTTTACGAATACTAACTGTGTTTGTCATACTCGCAATAGTTTTTACTTTGTCATTTAGCTTCAACTTAATGTCAGCACAATTTCCATTGATCATTGAATTACCAGACACGCATCCTAACTCATATGCCTGTTCACAATTAACTGCTTTGTCTGCAATCATTCCTGTCGATATGCAAACTATAGACATTTCTAAACAAAAGGTGAATGTGTTGAGAGCCACACGAAGAAGGTTTCATGATCCCTCTTGTCCTTAGTTTCGTTACTGTTATGGAGGTCCCGATGATGATCTGATGATGTGGTGTTTACGTTTGTGAATTATTCAATACTTTTGCAAATTGGTATTGTGTCTGGCAACGAATAAACCCAATTGGTAATTGTGCTGTCTGTAATTTGACGACCGTGTGCCATTCCTTCAGCGCTTTTAAGCATCCGCATGAGATCTTGATCTATTGTCTGATCGGTGAAATTTCCTGACCAGAAGTGATGTGTCCGTCTTATGGTGAAGTATCCTTGCTTTGTAAAATGATCGTAATCGTTTTCAGACATCATAGGTTTAATAGTTTTTATTGTTTGTATATATAGGCGGGCGCTCTTTGCATATTGGGTATGTCCTGCGACATGTAGGTATGAAATCATCTGGGAGATCAAATATAAATGAAGATCCCAATTGCCACTTCGTTCTGCATGGATGAAAAGTTGTATTAACGTAATCTGTCGGATGTAGTTGATCCATAACTTTCCTGTGCGGAATGCGGCCACATCGGCAGAAGCTCTCTCTATGACAGTAACAATGTCTTTGATCGTTAAATCAACCTGAATATCATGGGAATCAAGATTTTTATCAATCAAAGATGGTTATTTTCGCCGTAACTGATCAACATAAACATCATCTAGATGGGTTCCAGTTAGGAGTAGGGTTGTGAAGGCTGTAGATGTAAGAAAATGGGCCCGCAAAGCCCGAGCATAAGCATTGAGCTTGTGATGTACAGTTGCGTCTGCATAAACTGTTTGCCAGAGAACATCTAAACCACTTCCATTCATAATGTAGCCAATCGCTCCCATGAACGACATTAAAAGGTGAAATCCTCCAAGTCTGGTGAAAAGACATGTTTTCAAGTCGCGAGAGGCTGCAATTATTTCAGATGCTTTGATATGAAGCGGTTGATCAAAGGTTATGGGACATGCTGATTGATTTGATCTCAATATTTGGTCCTTCGCAAAACACAGGGCTGTATAAATGATGCTTTCTTTTGTAGGATCCAAGTTCAGGAAAGGTAGAATGTCAATTCTGGACCTATCAGAGCTCTCTCCATAGTCTAATACTATTCACTTACTATAAGGAGCACAGTTTTCACGATAGCTTATTCTATATCTTTCAAAAACGTCCCCATGATCACTGATAATAATATTATTAAACAGCATACTGAAGAATACTGATCTCACGAGATCGTTTAGTCAAAATGTTTCTATAAATGCTCAGGTTAAACAATGCTTGAAACATCATGTTAGTTGAAAGATGACAACGAAAGATGAATAGGGATTTGTTATATGTTTTTTTTTTATTATCCTTATAATATTTCCTATACCTAGTCGATTTTTTTTCATTGGGGATATACTTTAATAAAATTGATGTTGTCTTAACACATGCCCAACTACAGTTCAAACAAGTCTTGTCTGATTAGATGGTAAACTCCTAGTAAAATAAGTAAAAAATACAAATATTATTTCATTTGAAAAAAAATATTCGTATGAAGCGCATGACCATCCTGTAGCCTGTTGTAGAGCCAAATGTTTTAATTGTGCATTTTTCAAGACATGACTAACAAAGAGTTGTGGACACAAATTGTTCACAAAATAAGATAGCTTAACATTCCAGCTAATGAAGTGACTGTAGATGGCTACCTGCTGCACCAATACACATTTGATTTACATGGTTCGAGTCCCAGCTTGACAATCATCGTTTCTATGCATACTACCCAAATGTAACTGCAATGTTCAATAATAGGCATGGCTTGACATATACAAATCGTTTGGAATCGTTTGTAAAAGAAAGACACAGACTAGATTTTCTGTCCCGATATTTGAAAAAAATGCAAAAAGGGACCTAAAACGCATTCGCAAACTCTACTGTGTTCACATTCTGCAGGATATTGGATTGTACTGTGCTTGATGGTATCACAGATCAGATCTTAATGTGAATCGACGCTTCGTTCGTTCATAGCTTCATTCGTTCATTTGCTCGTTCATTCGTTCGTTCGTTCTGTCATTCATTTATTTTTTCATTTGCTCATTCATTTATTTATTTATTCATGCATTTGTTTGTTTGATTATTCGTTTGTTTTTCACCTTTTTTATTCGTCCATTCGCTCATTCATTCATTTCTTTATTCATTTAATATTCGATTCTTTTATTCATTCGTTCGTGTAATTTGGCATTAATTTTCATTAATTTGTTCATTCATTCATTCATTTATTCATTTATTCATTCATTCATTCATTCATTTATTCATTCATTCATTCATTCATTCATTCATTCATTCATTCATTCATTCATTCATTTATTCATCCATTCATGGTAATCTGGTGCTGTGTGAGAAGGGGTTGCAAATTCACTGGGAACACAACTTTGCATCTACGTTACATGGTTGTTGACGTTTATCGCACGTTGAAACACCGCCGCATACAAGTGTCAAATGAATGAAAAATATCCACCACTGTCTAACAACATATGCTCTTACTTTGTCCCATGTATTATAAAAAAACAACATAATTTTTTATCTTCCATACCATATGATATGCACGGTCTTTACCCTCAGCTTGGCATAAGAAGATTCCATTACAGATGCATAGTGAGTAATGACCTGTAAAATTCCTACAACACCATCAGCCAGCCTATTTCCTCTTAATCTCTTCAAGGTTAGGATGCCCAGCATTGAACCAGTATTGGATCACAACGTTGTGTTTACTGGGAGCATCGGCTGTCTAATGGAACATTGTTTTTAATTTATCATATCCAAGGGCATCTGCGATAAGGGTCTGATAGAATAAAATAGTTCATTACGTGTAATTACATTATTTCGCGTTTAAACACAGCCTGTTAATTTTCATGTTAAGTATACATTTAGTATGAGCACTGACCATGGTATAAGAGGCTTTTAATACTTTCTATTTACTTCTGGAGATTTCTAATTCACTTGACACTTGTATACGGCGGTATTTCTACTACCACTACTACTTCTACTACTACTACTACTACTACTACTACTACTACTACTACTACTACTACTACTACTACTACTGCCACTACTACTACTACTACTACTACTACTACTACTACTACTACTACTACTACTACTACTACTACTACTACTACTACTACTACTACTACTACTACTAATAATAATAATAATAATAATAATAATAATAATGATAACAATAATAATAATAATATTAATACTAATACTCTGCCTAATACTACTACTACTGCTACTATAACCTTAATAATAGTACACGTTGATGCACTGTTCAGTAATATTTTTTTATTAACATATACTTTTGATTGTGACATTGCTGCAGCTTGTAATAAATTCAAAGATGGGCTAAGAGCACTAATTACTACTACTACTACTACTACTACTACTACTACTACTACTACTACTACTACTACTACTACTACTACTACTACTACTACTACTACTACTACTTACAAGGTTTTATAATCTTGTATCAAAGATGGGCTAAGAACACTAAAATATGCGTACAATTCAACCCATGTAAGATTTTTTATATCCATACCATTAATGCAAGAGCAAAATGAAGCATTTAATATTACACTTCACATTGTCATTAATTTTATAGTACATCTACTAATTACAATCTAGTACTACTACTGCTACTACTACTACTACTACTGCTGCTGCTGCTGATACTGCTACTGCTGCTGCTGCTGCTGCAGCTGCTGCTGCTACTGCTGCTGCTACTAATACTCCTACTACTGCTACTACTACTACTACTATTACTACTACTACTACTACTATTACTACTACTACTACTACTACTACTACTACTACTACTACTACTACTACTACTACTACTACTACTACTACTACTACTATAGTCCAGTCAATGTAGGGTCAAAAATGACCCGACCTAGAACAAATTGCAACAAAATTATTTTTTGTGGCAAAGTATTCAGAAAACATTCAGGGATTCCAGAAAAAACGTCTTCAAAAATACAAGTGGGGGAACATTTTCAAAACACCCTTTGAAGTCGACCTCTCATTCAACAAATAAAGATTTCAGGGCAAATGTTCTGCCTGGCTGTAAAATAATTTTATATCTATATTTATCAAATTGTCTTTTTATATAATGCAAGCCCACATCACCATATAAGTCTATATTGCCATATCCAATATCTAGAACACTTTACTGAGAGCGTTCCAGTCAATTAACATATTGAACTCTAGACGCCAGCTGACCACCTTAAGACCCACCAAAAATTGCATAAGTTTTATTTTTTTCAGCTCAGAATCATCAATAGAAAATCAGCTAAAATCCACTCGGTTGAAGGGTACCTAATTTACACGAATCCAAGATGACCGCCATTCCATTTGCAGAGCATAATTTCATATACGATTTTGAATCGAATATAGGAGCAAGATTGTTGATGGTTTTCTGGTAATATTATGATGATTCAAGGTTGTATTCAAGGTCAAAAGGACAATTTGAAGTCAAATGTATGCGAAAATGTGTAATTTAATTTTGGCTGGAGAATCTTTTTTCTTGTATTAGTGAGGTGATATTTGTGTTATTTTGTGTTATTTGTGTTATTTTGATTGGATGAACTATTTCTGGTAGTACTTCAAATAAATCACAACATTTCCTCTAGTTGACAGCATCAAAGAAAAGTCTCACGTGTCTCTTGTAAAACAGACCATGGAGCGTGTTACCAAGAGAAGAATGATAATTATAAACTGGATATATATGTTATGACATATATCTGCATGATATGCAGGCTAATACAACTAATAAACCTACACAGAAACAAATCCTCTTACAGTCACATGATAGAACAAATTAATTGATATCAAATGATACATAAAATTAAAAAAGTGAACAATGCAGAAACATACAGTAGATGCACTGACACAACTAGACAGAAATATTGAAATCTAAGTAAGCAACACCACGGCAAGTAATACGTACTTA
Source organism: Flabesymbios commensalis (assembly GCA_964017125.1). Taxonomy (NCBI): domain Eukaryota; kingdom Metazoa; phylum Annelida; class Polychaeta; order Terebellida; family Flabelligeridae; genus Flabesymbios; species Flabesymbios commensalis. Next base: position 59,472,623 of record OZ024912.1, read on the forward strand.
TATCTGAGAACATAATAATAAGCCTAAGCGACTAGAAGTATTGCACTATTCTGTTACTTGACTGATTGATTTATGGGACATTTGACTGTGTGTTTTAACCTAAGCCCCGAAAGTTTTTATTTCACAGGTGCACACCAAATATGACAGTAGGCCTCTGATGAGTGACGATTGTCAATGCGTAGTGGTAGAAGTAGGAAATTCCTTTCCTTTGAGCATAATGTTAATTGAATAACGATACAAAATAGGTATATACTGCTAAGACATGAATGCATTTAAAAGAACAATGTTTGACCAAGGCACGCCCAGTTATGTACCGCTGACTCTAAAATGACCGGCGGCGACTATCCTGACATCTATTTTCTAGAAACAGTGATTTGGCTGTAATATGTTCCGGATTACAACAGAGAAGCACATAAATTGACTTTATGTTTCAAAGACACAAAATCTTTCATAACTGGTCCACAAAAAAATTGTGGGGAGCATCCATTACGAAAAATAACGTTTCTAGAGGGTGGTGTTAGCAACTTAGCATCCCAACATCCACCTCCGTATATGAGGCAGACACCAGTTGCATAATTTTGTTTGTTTCAAATATAATAAGTACATATTACGTTTACTCTGCTCTACTGGATTGATGTACTTGTTAAAAGTTTAGTGTATATCCATCACTGTGTCATACAGTGTGCTCTTATAACATGCATCCTATTGGTATTTCAATAGACGTTAACAAATTCGAATGTACTATTAACATGATTAAGCCGTTGTCAAATTTCACTTCACTAAATACTGGCTAAGAAGAGGAACTCCAAGCACTTCCAATTTGTTTATGGAAGGTATAATGTATTATACTTGCAATAAATTCTTATCTGTGTTTGTTATAAAATCACAGAAATGCACTTTCCATTCAAAATAAAAAACATTTTCGTATTTATATTATGTAAAAATTACATTCTCATATTTTGTTACATATAACACTTGGTCTTTTGACAATGTAGATGACCTTGAATCATCAAAATAGTATCAGATTTTTTTTAGTTGAAATCACACCAACAAGAGGTATTCATTCGGCTTGTTCCAATTTAGATTTGTTAAAAATCAAATCTTTGCGTACTTGACCTTGAAATTATCATTTGACCCTGAATATTATGAGCTTGAATAATAAAAGTTTTGCTAGAAATGGGATTATCCTGTCAAAAACACCCAAAAACGATGTATTACATTTTGTTTCATTTGTATTTGTTACAATATTTTTATTTTTGGCTTTGAAATTTACCTTTTGACCTTATATATGACCTTGAATCACCGAACTAATAACATAAATAGATTATTGAGGCAAAATTAAATTTAAAAGATGTATTACACTTGTTCCTGATTATATTTGTTAAAAATCCCAATTCCACATTTTACATGTATGTCTTAAAATTGACCTTATGACCTTCAAGATGATCTTAAATCATCATAATATTCCCGGAAAATTATTCTCCTATCACATACATACCAAAAAGAGGTCTTACACTTATTCTCCGCTTTATTTGGTGAAAAATCAAATATAAAAACTATGGTCAACAAATGCAGGCGACCATCTTGGATTTATGGAAAATTGGCGTCTTTCCACCAATTGGATTTTAGAGGATTTTTATTATGTTTTTCTTTTGTTTATTCTGAACTATTTGGTGCTTTGTTTTTGGTCATTCAGTAGATTTTAATAGATTTGATAATTTTTATAATTCAAGTATTTCGTTTTATAATTAAAAATCAGTTTTGGCTTTTAAAAATATGTTCCCCCTATTATATTTTTGTAGACTTTTTATATGTTATGTAGATACCTATATAGAGTCACATGCCATCAAAATAAATTATGTTGCAATTTGTCTAGGTCAAAGTTCAATTTGACTGGACTACTACTACTACTACTACTACTACTACTACTACCTGTTTTACTTTCCACCGTAACAAATACTGAAATGCGACTTTAAGAAGTACCGGATATGAAAATGTTACCACTGACTAACAACCTATGCTCGTACTTTGTCCCATGTATTGGAAAGAAAAAAAATGTATTTTTTATTCTCCATACCATATGCTATGCTTGGTCATTACCCTCAGCATGACATGAGCAGATCCCATTACATATATCATGAGTAATGACATGTACAACTCCTACAGCACCATCAGTCTATTTCCGCTTTATCTCTTCAAGGATGCCCAGCATTGAACCATCATCGACTCATTACCTCGTTTTTACTGGGATCCGAACAAGTCGCACCAGCTGTCTAATGGAAAAAAATATTTTATTGTCATTTATCATATAGAGGGCATCTGCGATAAGGGGCTGATAGAATGAGAAAATGTCATTATAGACGTATATATTATTTCTTTATTGGTTCACAAATAACAGGATTATATATTTCACGCACTAAATAATGTTAATATAGCGTATTCAAGAATAACCTTTGTTATATAAACCCTTAAAGCGCTGAATTATTTGTGTATAAACCATGGAGACCAAGGGGTTTTATTTGATTTGAAACCATCATAAATGGCTTAGTCAGCTCTTTCTGCTTCATTTAAATACATATGTTATGAGTCTACGGCCATTAGAAATATTCTACTTTCGGTGCGGAGACCGTCTTTATAGGCCTACGTCAGAATCTTACGTTTACAGACGTATAAAGACGGTTCCCGCGCTAAAAAGGTTAACATTAATTAGTGCGTAAAATATGTAGTGAACCAGTAGAGCAAGTTGGTTTGTGTCGTCACTTATGTCTCCCTCCCACATACTTCATTTCATTTGACCATGGATAATACACCGGTAAACTTCTAATTAGCATAAATCAGTATATTTATCAAGTCAAAACGGCACCACTTTATTAACTTTGGAACAGTCAACTAATATGTATATTGCTGTGCTTATACCCATGGTACTCAACCTGTGAAGACGTACGTTTAAGAACCTTCGTATTAGCAAAACATTAAGATAATAAGACAAAGAATAAAAATCTGCAACTTTTAACATTACATTTTAACATTTTTTTATTGTCTGCAAATATATACTATTCGTCATAAGAATTTAAATTTAACCGTTAAGTTATCTCATTTAAATTCTCACCCACTTGAAGTTGTGTCTGAAATCTCATATCTGCCGCGACCCACAAGTTCAAGCGGGTGAAAATTACACATATTATCTGTTTGAATTGTGACGAAACATAGGCAAATTTTGATGTTTAAACACTATTTGTATTCCCAATAAATATGATTTACCCTGCTAATAACACCATTTGACGATTTTGGGCGTGCTTAACGCTTAAAGTGTTGATAGTTATATACATTATACATCACAGCTTTTAACCCTTTATCCGCCGGTGCCGCATATATTTGGGTTTTCATTTTTTATTAGCACATAAAGTACCACTTTTTAAACATGTTAAAGATAAAATGTGACATCAATCAGCAATATTTGAAAACAGTTGACCTCCATTTTGTCAAATCTGAATAATTTTCACTCACTTGAAGTTGTAGATCGCGTCAGCGAGACACAACTTCAAGTGGGTGAAAATTCAGATTGAATAATTTGGCAGTTAAAGGGTTAATCAGCATCAAATAGAATAACTGATCAGTGATTCATTAGCCAAGAAATTTTATGCTTATCATATGGAAAACAAAATATTGAAAAAAAAACTGAGGAAAACAATTATTTTTGCCAATTTACTTGCTATGCTCGCATAAACCGCGAATATCGATTTTAAACATCTTACTTTTAGTTCTCGTTCTACTATTTTCTACTAATCACTCATAATCATCCTCTGTAGATTTGTCATGCGGATACTCTTTCTACCATGGTGTCATGCGTGATACTCTTTCTAGTATGGTGTCCTGCTTTCTAGAGAGTGGTCAACAAACACATATGACGACCAGTAATTCAGAGTTTTCGCATATTTAGCTATGCTAAAAGATATTTCTCTACGTGAATCAGAAATTGAGATACTGAAACGTATGCATATTCTAAAACGTCCCAGATGTGGATTCAGCTGAACTATAGTAATCCATCTGACTGGTGTTTTTAAACGTATGAGCTCATTGCGTGTTCATCAGCTGCCGGTTTGAATACGCGATGGATCGGATAACTAGCGCGAGCAGAAACACTGCTCGTAACAAGCTGATAAGCCTGATTAAAGAGTGTCAGGAAGCGTTCCTCTTCTCTGTATGATTAACATGGGTGTGTGGTCACCAGCTGTCGCCGAGTTGTGGCCTTCGTCGTCGACTCGTGTTTTTGTCATTCATGTTCCAGCAGGAAATGTATGGGGGTCCGTACTGGGTCCGTATTCTGGTACAGGCTGTATAGGATATAGCATAGGCATCTGATTGGTCGAGAAGGCCATCTCGACCAATCTGAAGCCTACGATATATAGTAACTTATTACGAGAATACGGCGGCAGGACACTGACCTGGCCATCGCGACCAATCCAAAGCCTACTATATCATATCGTAACTTGTACGAGAATATGGATCCAGAAACGGGTTTCCACTCAACAGTGAAGAAGGAGTCTCTCTTCTTGACACCACTTCTTTACCTATTTACAGTTCTCTGTAGATGTAGCAAAAATAGGACGTATCGGGGGAACATGGGATACTGATATCGAAATCATTCGATGGGAGAGAAAATTCTAAACTGAGCAAATTGATGTTGGCCAATAAGAAACTACACATGTGAGATCAGTGTTCGGGCTACGGGTTCAATTGCTGCCAGGCGGGTGAAGCCGGTGACTCAGAAGTACATGTAGTGTGTTTCACTTCAGTAGCAGGGTTATCGTGCTACCCTTCTTAATTAATTAATTAATTAATTAATTAATTAATTAATTAATTAATTTAGGCAACCATCTTTCATGCAATATTGCCTGTCTGTGTCGTAATTTCAACAAATCATTATGCTTTTATGTGCTTAACTCTATTAATTAATTTACTGAACAGCAATTTATATACTTGATACGAATTTTTCAAGCAACTGTAGCAAAACTTGACAAAAACTATATGTTTTTCAAGTCTAAAACGATCTATGTGGCCATCTTGGATTTTTTTATTTTTGAGCTTGTCTCCTTATTTAATATCAAAGAGTTGCCAAGTTTCATTATTGTAGAAAAAAGTGAACGATTTTTTCCTAAACAGCTCCACTATCTCCATTCTGGTTTCAGATATGATACCGTAGCATGGATTCAAGTTTTATAGATGTTACATTGCTATCATTGGTATATCTTTTGATGGTTATAAACACAGAATAGTGTATTCAAGTTATCGAAGTGAATATAGACATTTGAGGAAAGTATATTTTCTGACCTGACGAAAATCTTATCTGCTTTTTGTTGTTGCGAATCTGTAAAAAAAAATGTATTTCAAAACTGCCCCGCACCTAGTGAGTTCAGTGTTCTCTACTGGTAAACTTTACAGCCTGGCACATAATTTAATGACACTAGTGTCGAAAATAATATGCAAATGTTTACATACATCTACGTGTGGGATGACAGATATGATATCTATATTTGTACAAGGGCTATTCAAGGACACGAGATTATTACCTGCTTACACATAAACTGACAAAAAAACGTATTCAAGATCTATTCAATCTAAAAAGCAATGTCCTTGCTATCGTACATATAATTTTATATTTATATTGAAAATATATGACATTAATATAAATAGGTATTTAATATCTATTATGTATATAATATATATTTTTAAATCAATTGTAAAAGTAAAAACAAATAAGCGTTAAGTGATAGTAAAAAATGTATATAAAAAATGATATGGAACAATAATTGTGGAAACTTGCAAATATTGTTGAAATTGTTTGTACCTACTCTATAGTATAATAAAACACCTTTTTTCGTGTAGATGATGCGGACTGTTCAATAATGTCTAAACATCAAGATTTTAAAATATTTGTGCCCAGATTAAACAAATATCAGTAATTTTCAACCACTTCAGGTTGTGGATCGCGGTAGCGAGACACAACCTCAACTGGTTGAAAATTAAAAAAAATTAACTAAATTAAAAGAGATCAGCTACCCCCCCCCCCCCCGCACGCATATCTCTACGAACTTTACAATGTGCGACAACTGATAATTCGTGAGAGCCCATTTAGCTCGACTGACGATTTTAACTCACAGTCAATTTGAATGCGATGTGAATACCGTTAATAACAGTTGCAGGATAAAAATGGATATCAGTGATATTTCAACCAACACGAAACATTTGTTTAAACGTTTTGTGCTCAATTGGGAATAGAGTGGGGGGGGGGGGGGTTATCACGTATAAAAGTTGAAATAAAGACTTTACACATGTCGAATTGAGAGGACATTAATCATTTCCTTAACCACCAAATTAATTTTTTTTAATAATATCACCCACTTGAAGTTGTGTCTCGCTGATGCGATCCACAACTTCAAGTGAGTGGAAACTATTCAGATTTGACAATTGGAGGTCGGCAGTTTGGAAATCTTGCTTATTGTTGTCATGTTTTATCCTGAACATGGTAAATAAATGAGAAAACAACAAATATAATCGCCATTAAACACCCCCTTTCTTGGTAAGGGAAGCCATCTGAATTGACAATATAGCACAACAGAGCAAAGACAAATGAAAGATAATACATATTTGAATACACGAATACGAAACAAGACAAAACATGTTGCAAGGCAAGCAGCATATATGTGCACAAAGCTGGCCTAAACCCCATGCATTTCATTTTTACAAGGTCAGCATCTAGACAGAATGTTGCATGTGACGCGGTCATTCAAATAAGTCAGGTTGCATCTGGGGACGACATACAAATAATAAGATCATCAATATCTCACGAGTACGATGATGAACATAATGATGGTTCAAAAAAAAACTACGCAGCAAAATCAAATAAGTTACTGAAACTATCTTTAAAATATTTATATATAAAGTCAAGTCCAGCTGTCTCTGTGGGGCATTTGGCGTTGCTGAAATGTCTCATTTTAGACGTAAAACAACAAGATTTATTTTTGTTACTCGTGATATATATATATATATATATATATATATATATATATATATATATATATATATATATAATTATATGTATAAACAGTAAACACAAGACCTTGATCCGATGTCGCATTAATATTGAGCCATTGTCTTAGATGATTGACCATCATTAACTCGACTTTAGAAGAAGGTCATATTTTTTCTGGTTAGTAATATAGCATATTCTGAGAGGAGGGGACATTTGCTTCCTAGCAAACAAGATATGTCAAGCCAATGATGTTTTATTGTTGGGCTTGCGTCTTCGACGCTGGCCTAACATGAAACCTCTACTGGATTCACACCAGCTGTCACGTCATATTCTAATAAAGAATAACTGTCAATCCCACGTTTAATCTGATAAAAAAACACATCCCCTTTCTGATTGGGGGTGGGCGCAGGGGATACTTCACAACGCCCATCTCAGAACTGTATTTAAATGGCTGGACTACCGACTGATAAGTACCACAGGTTCCTGAGAAGTCAACTGTTCACTTAGAAAGTCACCTGAGATGAAGACTCTGATCTACACCGTTTTGGGGCTGGTGCTGCTGGCACACAGGGCGCTCTCTGCTCCTTCTGAGCGTGAGTATAACTACCGCACAGCACGTCTCGAACCCACGACCCCCGAGACCGCGGGTCAAGGTGTCGAGACGTGGGGTAGGGGCAATACTCAGTCCTCTCAGCGGGGGGGGGACGTCTTAATATAAAAAATAATTTACCACTTTGAGAGTTAAGTATAAGATTGTTTGACCCTAAATTATTAGTATGTATCGAAGAAAACATATTATTAGGTTAGCATTTTCACTGGATAATTTTTAATTCACACTGATCCACACTAGTTATGAGGTATAGGGTTCGATGACCTGCATTTAGAATTCGCGCGGACTAAGCTCCAGAGAATGCCGTAAATCGTTCACGAAAGCATAAACCCTTATTCGATACACGTCAGAATCTGACGTCTCTAGACGTCAGATTCTGATACTGGCCGTCAGATTCTGATTTTCACCGTAAACATAGTATTCAAATGTCTACTTTTGATTTTTTCAACATTGTTTAAAATTTTATGCCATTCAGTGGCTATATTGGCGTTCGTGTACATACATGAGACTGTACGCAAAACATTTTACATAATATTTGTACAACGTCAGCGTCCAGCGTTTTCCAATTCTATGTTACAGACATGTTTTGCGTTTACTGGGGTGTGCGCATGCCCCGCGGATGATGACCTCTAAGCGCGACAAAAATCGCTTTAATCCGTTTTATTAGCCATTTAATATGTGAAATCAATCAACAAGATTTCAAAATCCTTGACCTTCATTTTGTCAAATCTGAATAATTTTCACTCAATTGTAGTTTTGAATCGCATAAGCGGGAAACAAGTTCAATTTTTTGAAAATTATAATTAGCTAACTTAACGGTTAACGGGCTTAATTGATTTAACAAAGACTCGAAGGTACGTTCACATGACTATACCACCGTACAAAGCCAAAAGGCAGTATCTAAAGCAGATACTGCCTATTAGCTTTGTAGAGCAGTAAATAATAATTGGCTGTATATATTTTTAAACCCCAATGTTTTAATTTAACAGGAGGTCAGAGTGGTCAAAGTGGTGAAGGTGGCGAGGAGGGTGGTAAGTGAACATTTATTATAATTTAATTTGATCAATTAAAATTATGAATCTTAGTTATTTACACTTAAATGCTTCCCATCATGATAGTAATAATCTACATAGATATGTGTCATAGCATATTAATGCTGTCCTTGCATTTAAAATTACATACCCATTCTTTAGGATGGATTTAAAAATACGTTTTGATCTTTTGCGTGCATTTTTTGTGAAGATGTATTAAATTTAATCTAAGTTAAGTTATTTCGAAAACCTTGTAGAAAGTTCTTGCTTGTAGTAAACTATCATCGTTTAGAGAAGGGGACGTGGCGCAATGGGTAGAGCGCCTGACTGCCTCGCCAGTCATGCATGCGTCCCGGTTTCAGACTGATCCCGCTGTTCATGTGTGGGGTTTTCAGAGAAACAGCATTGTTTCTCCCTTCTCAATGTGACTAGGCGATCACGTTAATGACGGTCTCGTCGAGTTAAGGTTGAGACCAGTGTATCGACGTTAAATTCGCGCTGGGCCCCGCGCTGCGCGCTCCTCACACAAACTATCAACGTTTAAACTAATCAGACAAATTATCTAAATTAACATAATTATTACGAACGTTTATTCATGGTTGGCCTAACGTTTTTGACACTGGCCCAACGGCAAGCAGACGACTAGATCGCCCCTGAGGTTTACCTTTTCCTTTTCACAGATTACGAAGAAGGGGATATTCTGACGCCACCTGAGAGTGTACGTATTGTCAACAATGATTTCGTCCCACGGATTCGAAAAGGTGTATCTGCCACATTGTAAAATGACACCCTTTTAAATCCAAGGGAAAGGTTTATGTCCAGCTTCGCTCGAGATACAATAAGACTTAGTATTATCTAGACAAACCCTTTAATAATTAGCACTATTTATCAACCAGTGACTCCTATACACGTCACACGTAAAAGAAAACCCGAATATCATCGGGACCGGCGGTTAAAGGGTTAACATCCTTTATTATGATTAAAATAAACATATTACGCTTGCATACTTATACAAATATGATGACAGTTTGGATGGGTAAAGTTTATATTTTGATGTTTCTTTTGAAAAACATAAGATAATAATATTTTTTACTGTAGATATTGATTTACTGCATTACTATATTATGTTTTCTACCAACAGGAGGGCTCTAAGTACTCTATGGCGGCACACTCCTTCTATAAATGGCCAAACAACATTGTGTACTTCAAATGGGAGTCTAACATAGGTGAGTGTGTCTGCAGAAGGGGAATTTCCAGTTGTAAATTAAAAAAAAATGTTTATTCAAAAATTGAACTTTGATCGCATACTAAAACTGTCACCATCTGGATATATATCAAATTGCGCTGTTCCAATAAGATAATCCAATGTAATAATTTAAGCCCATCATTCAATCATACAACTTAATGCAGATATCAATGATACGTTGTAAATATATGGCTTCATAGTTGCGCTATAAAGTTTTCTGAAAACTGATTTTCTTTTCAACCAGGCTCTGCGAAGAAATCCGTTGTTCAGGAAGCGATGGCAAACGTAGAAGAAGCCCTGAGAAATGATGATGGATCTTTGTGCATTGATTTCAAGAAGAAGCAATCGGATGACCTCTACTACATCTATGTCCAGGCCAGTACAGGGTAAGGAAATCACCTGGAAAATAAAGGGTGCTTGCAATTGTCGCTATATCACATTATGCTCCAAGGTGAGGATAACTGCAACACAGCAATCACTACGTGTTCACCAAATATTGGTTTTATGTTAATCCATCGTCTGCGTCGCTGGCCCAAAATTAGTTTTTTTTCATTTTGCTTCGGCACTGGGCTGTGTTGCATTGCTCTTAATCTGCATGTGATGTGTTGTTTCGATTTTGTACTGTGCTGTGTTGTATTGCTCTTGTACTGACTGTGCTGTGTTGTATTACTCTTGTACTGTCATATGTTGTATTACTCTTGTATTGTGATGTGTTGTATTGCTCTTGTACTGTGCTGTGTTGTATTGCTCTTATACTGTGTCGTGTTGTATTGCTATTGTAATGTGTTGTGTGCTATTGCTCTTGTACTGTGCTGCGTTGTGTTGCCCTTGTACTGTGCTGTGTTGCATTGCTCTTATACTCTACTGTGTTGTATCGCTCTTGTATTGTATTTTGTTGTGGTGTATTGCTCTTGTACTGTGATGCGCTCTGGTGCCCTTGTGTTGCCCTTGTTTCGTGCCGTGTTGTGTTGTATTACTCTTGTATTGTGCTGTGTTGTATTACTCTTGTACACTGCTGTTGTGTATTGGTCTTGTACTGTGCTGTGTTGTATTACTCTTGTACACTTCTGTGGTGTATTGGTCTTGTACTGTGCTGTGTTGTATTACTCTTGTACACTGCTGTTGTGTATTGCTCTTGTACTGTGCTGTGTTCTATTACTCTTGTACACTTCTGTGATGTATTGGTCATGTACTGTGCTGTGTTGTATTACTCTTGTACACTGCTGTTGTGTATTGGTCTTGTACTGTGCTGTGTTGTATTACTCTTGTACACTTCTCTGGTGTATTGGTCTTGTACTGTGCTGTGTTGTATTACTCTTGTACACTGCTGTTGTGTATTGCTCTTGTACTGTGCTGTGTTCTATCACTCTTGTACACTTCTGTGATGTATTGGTCATGTACTGTGCTGTGTTGTATTACTCTTGTACACTGATGTGGTATTGCAGGTGTGCAGCTGGCATTGGCAGATGGCCTAATTACATCACTCCAATGTACATCTCTTCCTCCTGCTCAGTCGGCAACATGATGCACGAGCTGCTACACACTCTGGGACTGTTCCACGAGCAATCACGTACTGACAGGGATCAGTATGTCACCATCAACACACAGAACATCAGATCGGGTGAGCGTACATTTATTGAACCTTTAACCCCCAAAGCGCTGTTTTTTTTCTAAAAACCTTGGAGACCAAAGGGATTTTTTCAATTTGAAATCATCATAAATGTCTTAGTCAGCTCTTTCTGATTAATTTGAATACCTATGTTATGGGTCTACGGCCAATAGAAATATGTTTACTCTTACAGTGCAGGGATCGCCTTCAGTCGACAGAATTTGACGTCTCTCATATTCTGTCGACTAAAGTCGATCCCCGCACTATAAGGGTTAACCCTTAACCTTTACAACGCTGAATTAATTTTGCTTAAATCATGCAGACCATATATTTTTTTTCAATTTGAAATCATCATAAATGTTTTGGTTAGTTCTTCCATTTGATTACTTATGTGGTCTACGGCCATCAGAAAGATTTTAATTCTTTCAGTGCGGAGATCGTCTTCATACGTCAGAATCTGACGTCTACAGACGTCAGAAAGTATTTGATAACCCTTGCAGCGCGGGGACCGACTTCAGACATTAGATTCTGACGTCTAAAGACGCTCCCCGCACTAAAAGAGTAAAATATCAATAATGGGCATAAACTCATAAAATAGGTATTCAAATGAGCCGGAAAAGCTAACTAAGATATTTATGATGATTTTAAATTGATTTTATTTATTTATTGGTGTATATAAAATATTTCAGCGCTTTTAGGGTTGACCCTTTCAAGCCTGAATTTACTATTGTCATCCTCATCCACTACAAGCCGCGAATTGCTGTCGCAATTCTCGACTTGCAGTGGATGAAGATGACTTGAAGTGGGTGGCATATTACAAAAAAATATTGTTATTGTTAAAACAGTTTCAGGAAAATTTTCGTTATAAAATCCCTAGGTGTAGGAAATTAAGTCATTCTTCAGAGATGTGAAATAATGCTTTGAAGCATTGTGAGGGCTTAAAGGATTACATGTGGTTATTTCTTATTTCACAGGCTACGAAAGTAACTTTGACATCGCCTCTGGTATCTACGACGTGGACACGAGGTACGACTACGGCTCCATCATGCACTACTCTGCTACGTCGTTCACTGCGAACGGTTCACCCACCATATCTGTACCGAACGGAGAGACAATTGGCCAGCGGGCGGCGCTCAGCGACTGTGATGTAGAGAGAATTCAAGTGCATTACGGATGCAAAGAAAAGGTACGCCAGAGAAGACGCAAGGCTCCCAGCAAACACAACACATTTGTATAACATTGGTACAATGTTGGTCCAACGTCGAAGACGTTGGGCCGACGTTGTAAAAATATTATACAAATGTCTTGTGTTTTCTGGGATTGGTTCCATTGTTATGCTGATTTAATGCTGGGCCAGCGTCGTAGACGATGGGCCAGGATTGATACAGCATTGTGTTGACGTATCGGGACCGCTGGGCCATGTGTACTTGAAAAAAATAACTCAGTCCGGCCTATTTTCATCAACCTCATTTCTCAGGTTTGGATTAAAATAATGTTTATTCAGTATGTCACAACGCGCATTCTATGCTTTGATCTAAAACTATGGTCAAGTTATCACTTTGCGGTCGTGTATGGGTCAGTTGAACAGACTCGTCTAAAATCACTATTATAGGGTGTATCTGCCACTTTAGTGGCATATAAACTCTTTCATAGCGAAGGGGGCGAATTGTTTCAATCGTGAGAGACGCTCAAATTGCTACCTACCTAAATTGGAATCCATTTTGGATGTACACATAATAAATTGCACTATTTCGCCATCCTTGGTGATCAAAGTGTCGCATCAGCCACTTGGCAAAGTGGCAGATGTGACACTTTGATTACCAAGGGAAGAGTTTGCCAACCTATAGTATGTCGACTGTTTGTTTTCAGGCTGTCCTATGTGCCAAAACATAGACAACTGAAGCGGAATTCTGTTAACACGGACCTGGAGACACACGATCATTCTGAGAACATGCACGAGGTGCTCGATGTGATCGACTCTCACCTGCTCACTTCCGGACATCCCATCGCTCTATTTCTGCCAGTAGAGATAGTTTTTATAGAATTGTTTTCAATGTATACACAGATGTGAACGGAAATAAAATGATCGCGATCAATCATGGTTCCAATTTGTTTGACTCATCATCTTCTAAATTTTATTGTAGTCACTTATTTGTGATCTAGCCAAGTGATCTTTTTTTTCTTTTTCATCTTTTGCAACGATCATCTCGCCATCCTCAGGAAGTTCTCCTGGCCCAGTTTATCCTATATGTGCACAAAGGAGGCCTAAAGCCCGATTCATTTCATTTCATTTTTTTATCTTTTGCAACGTGTTGGTGGGATTTATTTAGAACCTTTTGATGATGGATTGATATGATGTTGAGTTTCATTACTTTGCTTATTTTGTGTCTGTGAGATCTCAGAATCTACCCGGGCATAATTTCAAGGAGGGTATAATCTGGGCTGTTACACCGGGTATCGGGCATCATATTATTTATAAGCTCTCACACTAGGCCTATGTATACAACTGTGGGTATTGTCAAATATTCCTAGTAAGATTATAAGGGATTTCCTGTGTTTAATTGTGGCATTTTTATTTTTCATAATGATCTTTTATTGTTCTGGTTTCCAGACATCTTCATTCCGGCACAGTTTGTTTTTGTTTGCAATAAAAGCTAAAAGGTTACAAGCTGAAGCGGCTGAAGGCCGCCTAGTTCACGTATAAAATCAACATTATGATAAGTCCCCAATTAAAGGGAAGGCTTTAGATAAGTTTTGCACTTTGCTCTCACCTTAAAACAGTGCATACCACTTTGTTAATATTTCCTCCTGAAATTCACCACAAGTCAGACGCATTACATATGATTTCAAACCGTCTTGTCCCGTATTATATGATACATAGCAGTCTTCGGATTGGTCAGATGGCCATCTCGACCAATCAAGTGAACAAGTGATTATTGCTGTTGTCTTTCAAAGACAAACAGAAGCCTACGATATAGGCCTATCGTAACTTGTATAAGAATATTACAGACCCAGCATATTTAGTGAACATTTCTAAACTCTATCCATCATACATACATGCGCCTACACCACTGCATCATTAATCTTCAGAATAATACTATTATTTCACATACCAATATCATATACTGTTTGTTTTATTTCACATGTTTGGATTACTGGAAAATATATACTGGTATACCAAATTGATATCAATAATTGTATGTGGCGGTTTTCTTACCATACAATAAAAGTAATTAACCTCAACACAATGCTGTAAAGTGACAAGAGATATAACGGAACATGGACACCGACTGAATGCTAATAATTTATTTTGTTTTAATTTACAATTACAAAAAATCTTTTTTAAACACATTTAAGTGTTCATCTTCAGTAAGCCGTGTCTCGCAGGTTGAAAACAGTTCATTCGATGTTTAAGCAGCTTGTTACTTAAGATTCTCAAGACATACAATTGTTGTGCAGTTCGTAGATGTACTGGCAGTAATGTACCCTGATGACATCGCAAGGCTCTGACACAGTGACCTCCATTTTTAAATGTAATAGTTCCAATACGATCACAAGTTTACGCCTGCTGAAAATGGCCTAGTTTTCAGAGGCACCTAAAATATTTGTCTCAATTTCTTAACATCCGAGTTTTTTGGTAGGTAGCGCGAGTGTTGGCTGTGTAAACAAAATGGCGGTCAGTGTGACTGGGCCTCGCGCAGTAAATGGATTAGGTGGCCCGGTCATACCGGGTAGCAGTAATGATTGCTGCTCTATCAAAAAGTGCATATACGATTTTATCGCTCTGTGAAATAGAAAACTCGTGTAGTCCTGGTAGAATACGAGTGACTTTGAGAACTGTTTTTTAAATGGAAATATAAATAATGAGGAGAAGTCACGTGCTATTTGGAAAACCTGAATTAGTTTTAGTTGTTGCACTCTATGACAAACAGGCAGCCATCCCAAAAGTTAAAAATATGTCAAACCAATGTTACATGGTTGTTGACGTTTATCACACGCTGAAACAACGAGGTATACAAGTGTCAAATGAATGAGAAATCTCCAGGAGTAAATGGAAATTATTAAAAGCCTCCTCTGGTATGTGCTCATACTAAATGTACTAACATGGAAATAACACGCTACGTTTAAACGCAAAATAAGATATATAATGACCTATTTCATTCTATCAGCCCATTATCGCAAAGGCCCTTGGATATGATAAATGACATTGAAATAAATTGTTCCCTTAGACAGCTGGTGCTCTAAAAAAAACACGGGGATATCAGCCAATGCTGGTTCAATGTTGGCATCCTTGAAGAGATTAAGAGGAAATAGGCTGGTTGATTATGTTGTGGGAGTTTTACAGGCCATTACTGACCATGCATCTGTAATGATGATGATGTTAAAGCATGTGTACCTGAAATTACTATAAGAAAATCAAGTTTACCACCTTGGTTCGACTCTGAAGTAAGACGTTTTAAAATAAAAAAGAAGCAAGCTTGGACAAAAGCTAAAAAAATAAATAGAGCTCACCATTGGGAAAAATTTAGAAAAGTAAGAAATAAATTTCAGAAATTATTGAAGGTCAAGCACAACCAGTTCATTGCTGATTTGCCTGACATCCTAAAATAAAACCCCACACGATTCTGGTCTTATTTTCGCGCAAAAAACAAAAACTAAATGTCTACCTAGTAAAAATTTGTCATGAAGGTGTAAGTGCCACTAATCCCGAAGATATGGCTTGCATGTTTAACAAATATAAGTTGCTTCCAATAAAAACACTGGTGCGTCATCAGCTGTACCAGATATCGACGAATATAAAAACATGTATTTGTCAAATATATTATCTACACAATCTGACGTCTTAAAGGTGCTCTCCAGTCTGGACGGCAGTAAAGCATGTGGACCAGATGGAATGTCACCAGCTGTATCAAAACATTGTGCTAAAGAATTGGCTCCTTCTCTGGTAACTTTATTTAATTTAAGTATAAAACAGTCTAAAGCTCCCACTTCTTGGAAATTGGCAAACGTTATACCTGTTCATAAAAAAGGTGACAGGGATCCTGTTTCTAATTACAGACCAATTTCTTTATTAAGTATTGTATCAAAAATGATGGAAAAATTTATTCACAACCATGTTAATATAATTACCAATAATCTGATTTGCTCTGAACAACACAGTTTTATAAAAGGCAAATCTTGCAGTACCCAACTAACGGGTGTTTACCATGAAATCGGTTCTTATTTGGACAGTTCAATTCAAACTGACATAATATATTTAGATTTTAGCAAAGCTTTTGACAGTGTATTGCACTGCTACTTCATAAATTAAAAATGTGTAGCCGGGTGTGTGTATGGCGGACTGGAGTAATTACTACTCTGGCCAACGAGTCGACTCTTTGGCTAGACGCGTAGCGCTCAGGCATCACGATCCCCGGGTTCGGCAGTTTCAACACTGTTACAAATGTATGATTTTAATGGTCGATTGCTAGACTGGTTTACCTCTTATTCATCTGATAGGAAACAGCGAGTGGTTGTAGAAGGTATGGAATCAAGTTGGTTGAATGTTTCATCTGGCGTTCCACAAGGTTCAATCCTGGAACCCATGTTATTTTTATTATTTATCAATGATATGCCTAAGGTTGTAAGCTCTAGTAAGTTAAGTTTATTTGCTGATGAGGCAAAATGTTATAGAAAAGTTTTAAGTCACAATGACTGTCAATTACTACAGAACGATATTAATAATTTATATGATTATGGAATTTGTTGGGGATTAAAATTTAGTTTTGAGAAATGGACTATGTTATCTCTCACCAGGAAGAAAGTTACTCTTGATTTTTTTCAACAATAGACTAGTCCGCAATCTATGAAGGATCTTGGTGTTTCTGTAACTAGTGATTTGTCATGGAATTCTCCTATAAATGCATTAGTATCAAAATGTAACAGAATGATGGGGATGATAAAACGTTCAGTGGGTTATAAAACTCATATAAATGTTACTTCTTATCTGTATGGTACACTTGTTCGCAGTAATCTTGAACACTGTTCTACAGTCTGGTCTCCACTTAATTTCAATAAAATGCAAGCTTTAGAATCCATTCAACGAGCAGCTACGCGCTATATACTGCATCAGTGGCGGATCCAGCATTGGGCGTACCCGGCGTACGCCCCCCCCCCCTTCTTGGTGAAAATATTGCATTTTCATGCATTTTTTTGAATAAAGTGAAGCTAATACCCCTTTTTTCAGCCAAAATGTGGCTTACGCCCCCTCCTCTTGCACATTCTGGATCCGCCACTGCTGCATTATCCCGATGTAAAATACAGCGAGAGATGTAGCACACTTAATCTGCTACCGCTGTCATTTCGAAGAGATTATGCAGATCTAATTTTCTTCTTTAAATGTTTACATGGACTATACGCAGTACAATTAGTGGATTTTTTAGACACAAATTTACTCGACAAATCTCTTCGTTCAACCAGCGTAAATTGCATCTTTCGACCTAGGCTCTAAAAAACAACGTCGTTCAGACAATCCTACTTTAACAGAGTTGTGCCCCTGTGGAACAATCTTCCACAGGATATAATAAGTGTTCTTAATCGGGGACATGCAAATGTTACACGTGTATGTGCAACCGGCCATTTTTTGCCCGGTAGATTGTAATTAAGCTCATTTTATTGTTTATTTTATTATTATGATTATTGTTATATTTTATTGAAGTATAATATACATTGTGGAGTATAGACAATACGGTACATGTACTGTATGTCTGTTTCTGGTGGCCCAGCCATCAATTTTTATCAAAACGAGCGATTTGTACTGTTGTTTATGATTATGTGAGACATATAAATTGTAATTTTTTTTTTTTTTTTTGATGGCAAATAAATAAATAAATGGTATCTTTTCATGCCAAGCTGAAGGTAATGACCGTGCATATCATATGGTATGGGAGATCAAAAATTATGTTTTTTCTTTCTAGTTCATGGGACAAAGTACGAGCATAGGTTTCTAGTCAGTGGTGACATTTTCATATTCTGTATTTCTTAAAGTCACGTTTCAGTATTTGTTACCGTGGAAAAGTAAAACAGGCTCCAGAGCTGAACAGAGCCGAACCCATCAGAAAACAACACAACACAACAAAACAAAATAAAGCTGATCTGATCATTATTAATTTTGTACATTTTACATAGTAAGATCAATTATTAAATTTATTACAAGCAGCAGCAATGTCACAATCAAAAGTATATGTTAATAAAAAAAATATTACTGAACAGTGCATCAACGTGTACTATTATTAAGGTAATAGTAGCAGTAGTAGTAGTATTAGGCAGAGTATTAGTATTAATATTATTATTATTATTAATATTATTATTAATATTATTATTATTATTGGTAGTAGTAGTAGTAGTAGTAGTAGTAGTAGTAGTAGTAGTAGTAGTAGTAGTAGTAGTAGTGGCAGTAGTAGTAGTAGTAGTAGTAGTAGTAGTAGTAGTAGTAGTGGTGGTAGTAGTAGTAGTAGTAGTAGTAGTAGTAGTAGTAGTAGTAGTAGTAGTAGTAGTAGTAGTAGTAGTAGTAGTAGTAGTAGTAGTAGTAGTAGTAGTAGTAATAGTAGTAGTAGTAGTAGTAGTAGTAGTACTGTTTCAATGATGCCTCAGTTCATAACTTATTTTGAGTGAATAAGTGTTATAATTTCAAAAATACCATGCAAGCACTCAAACGCCCCTCGGCTGTTGCAGTAACTCAAAATGTTCACAAATCTGACACAACTGCTTCCAATACGTTATGCCAATAACAAAAGATAAATGATAAAATCAAGATGGCCGCTATATCATATATATCCTCGGTTTTTATCGCAAATGAATACGGACAATGCCAATAGACTCGCAGACCCCGAAAACCTATATATGCCAGATTCCAAGGCATTTAACTGAAAATAAGAACGATTTCATAAAAAAAATGATAAAACCAAAATGGCCGTCGGAGCCTCGTTTTCGGTCTCGCATGACAACGGACAATGCTAATAGATATAATATATATGGAGATTTCTGTTAAGAAATGTCTAAGCACCAACACACCATAGTGTCAATGAGGTGATAAATATTATAATTAAATATAAAGATATATCAGACTATCTATATCAACATTGGAGTTCTGATTGGAATAAAAATAAAATGTTATGGAATAAAATTGGTGCGCTGTTCTATTTCTTATATGTTTATTATAATTCACTGACGGTTATTTGCAGAACTATTAGGGTCACTGCTCCATACCCAGACCGCACGAATCTCGTGTTGGTTCAATGATGGTGCACTATCGTGGATGTCGGGCCAACATTAACCCTTAAAGCTTGAAATTAAATCCTTAAATTTTCACCCACTTGAAGTTGTGTCTCGCTGCCGCGATCCACAACTTCAAGTGAGTGAAAATTGCTCGTATTTGTCTAATTTGAGACCAAACATTTGCAAATTTTAATGTTTAAGCGCTGATTTGGTTCCGAACAACAGTGATTTGATCGGATATTAAAATGGACTAAAAAAAACAATAGTCGCGCTCAGCGGTGTAAGGGTTGATCCAACATAAGACGACGTCCGGTGTATTCTGGGTGATATAGTATCCCTCCGTGAGCTCTCACAATTATCCAGAGCGTGCTGTTTTCCACAATGTTGTAGTCACTCAGTTTCTTGCCTGATTGCAAAGTTTTAGCTGAAATCACAATATTCACCATCAGCTGAATAAATTAAAATATTTTTTAGAAATATAAACAAGGATTGGTACAGTGTTCTCAAATATCTCAATATATTTGGAGTCTACATTGTTTCAAAATATTGATGATATTATTATCCGATTATGGCATTTCATAGCAAAGGGTTTTTACTTTGGTATAATATAAGGCTACAATTTCTTGTAGATGACCGTGATATTATCACATAAAGGCAACAGACGCACTTTAGAGAAAAATACCACATTTTGTAATGGTATCTGTGTGTCTAATAAAGAGGTCGTTTTAACATGGTTCATAATAGACCGGCTTCAGATGGAGCAAGGTGCCACCTGGAATGGACATTAATGACATAAGGTTTTTTTAAATCCACATGATGTGTACGAACATAAAAATTCAGGTAAACGTGCATCTCCGGCTGCGTTTGGCTAGAGTAGGCTAATATATTCAAAATGGCCGCCAAATTATCAAATTTGTAAAAAATGATAAATTGGCCATAAACATTCATTGATATATGACTGAAGCCATAATATACCCTTGTCAAACTCGCATAAACATGTTTTTATTATACCAAACCAAAAAAAAATGGCTGCTGAAATACGGACAAAATGGCGGACAAAATGGCAAAAATTGGATGGAAAAATGTGTACTGGCTATATTATGGCTGTCAGTAAGGTGTCACCCGGAAGGGGAATATAGGCCACTATTATTTTTACATAGCTGGACTACTCAGAGGCCAGCATCAACCTGTTGATCAGGTAACTGCCGCTGCTTTACTGAAATATGGCCAAAAATGTACATAACTTATGTGCATCGCCCACCGAGTAGTCAAATTTTGAGCTATATCAATATATTTAAAATCAATAGAAAGCTACTGACACAGGCGTTCCCATAGATTTAAAATATTTTGTGTCCGTTTATTAACAGATGCACAAGAGAGCTTGAAGTTGGTATTTTAACCCTAATTTTACCTATTTTTTAAAACTTTTTCAGTAAATAGTCAAGAAACTTTGCTCTCAGCTGATTTTTGTTAGGTATAAACGTTCAGTTTTGATTCAAACATGTTCTATAACTATTGTTTACTTCACATAAGCCCATTTGGGATACAAATAATGAGCTATGTGAACATATTACACGCGTTTTGGGTTAGACGTAAAAATTGGCGCGCTTTTCTTCAGGCACGGGAAAATTAGCTGTGGCTTACATTTTTGCCCAATGAGTAGCCAAATTTTGAGCTATTTCAATATATTTAATATCAATGCAAAGCTACTGGCACCGGCCTTCGGATGTAAAATATGTTGTGTCTTATCATTGACAAATGCAAAAGAAAGCTTTAAATTTGTATTTTAACCCCTAATTTTACCTATTTTTAATATTTTTTTAGTAAATAGTCAAAATACTTTTATCTCAACGAATTTCTGTATGGTATAAATGTTTAGTGTTGATTCAAACATGTTCTAGAACTATTGTTCACTTAAAATAAACACATTTGGAATAAAAAAAAAAGAGTTATGTGAGCATATTACATGTTTTTGTTTAGACGTAAAAAAAATTTCAGGCTCTGAAAATTGACCATATCTCACATTATTGCCCACTGACACAGGCTTTCACATCGATGTATATAATTGTAGTTATGTGAGCATGTTTTTTGTTCAGACGTAAAATTTGCTCGCTTTTCCTCAGGCTCTGAAAAATTGACCATATCTCATATTATTGCCCACTGAGTAGTCAAATTTTTAGTTATAAGGATATATTTAATATCAATAGAAATCTACTGACACAGACTTTCACATGGATGTAAAAATATGTTTGTTCGAGCATCGACAAATGCACACGAGAGCCTTAAGTTGGTATTAATTTTAACTATTTGTCATACTTTTTCAGTAAGTAGTCAAAATACTTTTCTCTCAGCAGATTTTTGCAGGTAATAAATGTTTAGTTTTAATTCAAACTGTTCTAGAATTATTGTTGACTTAAAATAAACCTATTTGGAATAAAAACTAATGAACCATTTTACCATATTACATATTTTTTTGCTTGGACCTAATATTTGCGCACTTATCTTCCGGCTTTGAATAAATTAGCGTGTTTTCACATTTCTGCCCAATGAGTACCAAAATTTAAAAACTGTACGACATCTTTGATATTAGTTGAAAGTTACTATCAAGGACTTTAGCTTGGATGCATACCATTTTATTTTGGGTAAATACGAAATGTACAATAAAGCGCAAATTTTGTATTTTATCCCTTCATTTGAACAATTTACAACGTTTCTTAGCGAATACCAACAGAACTTTTTGCTCATGTTAATTTTGTAAGCTATTTCAGCCGCTACTAAAATGATCATGGCCACTGAAGATGTGATTTCAGCCACTTCTAAAATTATCTAAGCCACTATTTGGTGATCTTGACCACTGAAGAAGTGATCACAGCCACTTTAAAAGTTATCTCAGCCACTACAAATGTGACCTTGGCCACTAACAAACTGGCGTCAGCAACAAGTTCACTCTTTCAGAGACCGAGCTCACTTTTTTAGGGGCTGGTATAAGATTGTTAGTGACCAAGATCACTTTTGTAGCGGCTGAGATAACTTTGAAAGAGGCTGTAATCACTTCTTCAGTGGCCAATATCACTTTGTAGTGGCTTAGATATTTTTTTCAATGGCTGACACCAGTTTGTTTGTGGCCAAGATCACCTCTGTAATGGCTGGGATAACCTTTAAAGTGGCTGTGATCACTTCTTCATAGGCCAATATCACTTTCCTAGTGGCTGAGACAACGTTTGAAGTCGCTGTGATCACTTCTTCAGTGACCAAGATCACTGTTTTAGTGGATGAGATAACTTTTGAAGTCGCCGTGGTCACTTCTCCAGTGGACAAAAGCACTTCTATAGTGACTGAGATAATTTTTAATGATGTTGTGATCACTTCTTCAGTGGTCAAAATCACTTTTGTAGTTACTGACATAACTTTTAAAGTGTCTGAGAATGCTTTGTTGTACATTTCGTATTCAACAGAAATAAAATATTACATATCCACGTTAAAGCCCTTGATAGTAAATTTCAATTGATATAAAAGATTTTGATACATTTTTTAAACTTGGGCAAAAATGTGAAACACTGTCAATTTTCCCGAGCTGAGAAATAAGTGTGAACATTGTACGTCGAACCAATATGTAATATGTTCACATAACTCATTACTTGTTTTTGTTTTAAATGGGTTTATTTTAAGTAAACAATAGTTCTAGAAAGTTTGAATTAAAATAAACATTTATACCATACAAAAAGCAGCCGAGAGAACAATATTTTAACTATTTACTTGAAAAAAAAGTGAAATTTAAATACCAACTTAAAGTTCTCTTTTGTATTTGTCAATAATCAGACACAAAATATTTTACATCCATGTGAAGGCCTGTGCCAGTAGCTTTCTATTAATATCAAATATATTGATATATATATATAAATTTGACTACTCATTGGGCAAAAATGTTAGATACAGTCTATTTTCCCGAGCCTAAAGACAATCGCGCCGATTTTTAGTCTAACCAAAAAAGTGTGTAATATGTTCACATAACTCATTATTTTTATCCGAAATGGGTTTATTTAAAGTAAACAATAGTTCTGAAACATTTTTGAATTGAAACTAAACATTATACTTTACAAAAATCAGCTGAGAGAAAAGTATTTTGACTATTTACTGGAATAGTATGAAAAATAGGTAAAATTAAGGGGTAAAATACCAACTTAAAGCTCTCTTGTGTGTTTGTCTATGATCGGACACAAAATATTTTATATCCATGTGAGCGCCTGTGTCAGTAGCTTTCTATTGATATTAAATATATTGATATAGCTTAACATTTGACTACTCAGTGTGCGAAAATGTGTTATGCGCTCGATTTCTCAAAATCGCACATAGGTAATGTACATTTTTGGCCATATTCCAGTAAAGCAGCGGCAGTTACCTGATCAACAGGTTGATTCTGTTCTCTGAGTAGTCCAGCTATGTGAAAATAATAGTGGCCTAAATTCCCCTTCCGGGTGACACCTTACCGACAGCCATAATATAGCCAGTAGACATTTTCCCCATTAATTTTAGCCATTTAGGCCGCCATTTTGTCCGTATTTCAGCAGTCATTTTTTTTTTTTTGATCTGTTATAATGAAAACATGTTGATGCAAGTTTGACAAGAGTATATTATGGCTTCAGTCATATATCAATGAATGTTTAAGCCAATATATCATTTTTTTACAAATTTGATAATTTGGCGGCCATTTTGAATATATTAGCCTATTTTAGCCAAACGCAGCCGGAGATGCACGTTTACTAGAATTTTTATGTTCGCACACATCATATGGATTCAAAAAAACCTTATGTCATTAATGTCCATTTCAGGTGGCACCTTGCTCCATCTGAAGCCGGTCTATAAGATGTTTCATATTCACAATAATTAACTCTTCGGGGCCGTATTTAGACATCAGAATCTATGACGACGTCTAAAGTCGGTCCCCGCACTGGAAGAGTGAAATATTCACAATAGCAGTAGGCCCATAACTATAGGCATTCAAATGAAGCGGAAAGATCTAACTAAGACATTTATGATGATTTAAAATTGAAAAAAACTCCTTGGTGTCTTAGTTGATATAACAGTATTTCAGCGCTCTAAGGGTTAATGAACAAATATTACTTACTCAGGAATGCGAGCCTCACATTTTCTACTTGCATCTCAAAATGTGTAATCACCTCTTTGAAGAGGTCGTCCACAGTGGCACCCTGAAAAAGACAACTCGAATGTAGTCGTGATATTCAGTGCCCAGCAGACAGGATACAATGGTGGGTCAATGTTTTGCCAGCGTTGCAGGCGGTGGGCCACATCGAAGCTACATCGGGTGAACGTTTGCTGGGTGATTAACATGGTAAAAATATTGAAGTGTCCTGAACAGAGGTATTAATACAGACAAATATAGGGTGTCCGAATATAGGGGTGTCTGAATATGGGGGTGTCTGAATATAGGGGTGTCTCAATATAGGGGTGTTTGAATATAGGGGTGTCTGAATATAGGGGTGTCTGAGTATAGAGGTGTCTGAATATAGGGGTGTCGCGATGTCTGAATATAGCGGTGTCTGAATATAGGGGTGTCTGAATATAGGGGTGTCTGAATATAGGGGTGTGTGAATATAGGGGTGTCTGAATATAGGGGTATCTGAATATAGGGGTGTCTGAATATAGAGGTGTCTGAATATAGGGGTGTCTGAATATAGGGGTGTCTGAATATAGCGGTGTCTGAATATTGGGTTGTCTGAATATAGGGGTGTCTGAATATAGGGGTGTCTGAATATAGGGGTGTCTGAATATAGGGGTGTCTGAATATAGCAGTGTCTGAATATAGGGGTGTCTGAATATAGGGGTGTCTGAATATAGGGGTGTCTGAATATAGGGGTGTCGGAATATAGGGGTGTCGGAATATAGGGCTTTCGAAATATAGGGCTGTCGAAATATAGGGCTGTCGGAATATAAGGGTGTCGGAATATAGGGCTGTCGGATCATATGGCTGTCTGAATATAGGGCTGTCTGAATATATGGCTGTCGGAATATACATGATATAGGGCTGTCTGAATATAGGTCTATCGGAATATAGAAGTGTCGGAAAATAATATTGTCTGAATATAGGGCTGTCGAAATATAGGATTGTCGGAATATAGGGCCGTCGGATCATAGGGCTGTCGGAATGTAGTACTGTCGGAATATAGGGATGTCGAAATATAGTACTGTCGGAATATAGGGTTGTCGAAATATAGCATTGTCTGGGGCTGTCGGAATATAGGGATGTCGGAATATAGGGTTGTCGGAAAATAGGGCTGTCGGAATAACGGGCCTGATCCCAATTAGAATTAGTCCCTTTGAATGGTACCGATCATCAAAATTTCAGTGCCTGGTTCATGGACTAAATGCGTCAATAATCAGCAGATGTACATCTACAGATGTACCTACGATTCATACAGACCTGTGGTACGTCAACTTCTATGATCTCAGTATTTCTCTGAATCATTATTCTCATTTCGTTTAGGAATGATATTTCTCAAGATGATAAAAAAAGTCACGAAGTTAATCGGGCGATTTGTCTTTGTACTAGCTCTGGGATATTTAACAATGGTTATATAACCTGATAACGTAGCTCAACATTGCACACAAATATATCATGTATATTCTACATAATGTTGATCACCTTATAACCATTTCCAAAACCGAGAGCGTTTTAATACAGACATGTTAGTATGACTCATCAGCTGATCAGTGATCATATGAACAGATGAAGGTCTTAATGGTTATCATGGCAGGCTTTAGGGAACTCCCAGAGTTTCACGACCTGTTTCGACTTTGGTGGGGCAGACGTTGGTACCACGCTAAACCAAATTAGGACTGTTCACCAGGATATAGCAACTTTGTAGTGATTACAATATTAGGCTACTATACCGGTAGTCTACACGCTCAAATCGAAAAAGTGCCACCATTCAGGCTCATATTATATGACATCAGTCTCAAGGGTGGATGCAGTTGTTGAAAGTGTAGCATTTTTCTAAATTATAAAATTCAAAATGGTCGCCAGTATTTAATAAATAATAAATAATGTAAATTTCATGGTGTGTTGGTCATTAATTGGATTGGAAAATAATTTCTTACATATTTTTTACATTACCTTTTATTCGATCTTTAAATATGATATGTTATCGATTTCTAAGGGACATATATAGGCCTAATTATCAGCCTTGAAATGGAGCAGAGTCAACGTTTACAGACGCCATACAGTCAGTAATTGTCACTGTTTAAAGGTGATAGGCCTACTTATCTCGCTTGTCAACAGTACATTTACAAGCATTCTTGACAGAGGGATGATCAGCCAATTCGAGCTTCCCACACACCATGCCTACATTTTCCGACCCAAAAAAACACGTTTTCAACTTTACTGCGAGGATAGAGGTTGGCGCCTCCTTCTCCAACTGACAAAAGTGGAATGATACGCTGGAAAGTTTTAAATCCAACCATCAATAATTAGAGTTCGGTGTTCTCTGCAATGAGAGCATTGTCGCTGCTAATAAAAAGCTATCGCCTCAGGTTGTACATCACC
Source organism: Flabesymbios commensalis (assembly GCA_964017125.1). Lineage (NCBI taxonomy): Eukaryota > Metazoa > Annelida > Polychaeta > Terebellida > Flabelligeridae > Flabesymbios > Flabesymbios commensalis. The sequence continues at coordinate 59,499,969 of OZ024912.1, forward strand.
CAGATAAGATGTGCATAAATACGCATACGCTCGGTATGGTTGTATTCATTCGGGAAGCCGAGGCGCCGAAGCTCGAAGTAAGGCCCTAACTATTATCTACTTATTTTTTAAATTAGCTGATATTGCTTTTTGGCTCAATAAGACATCAACATCCACGACTGACAGGGCATCCCTGTCAATAAGACATCAAACCCATTGCTGACAGATTGACCCTGTCAATAAGACATCAAGATCCAATGCTGACAGGGTGACCATGTCAATAAGACATCAAGATCCACTGCCGACAGGGTAACCCTGTCAATAAGACATCAACACCCTCTACTCACAGGGTGACCCTGTCAATAGGAAATCAACACCCACTGCTGATAGGGTGACTCTGGCAATAAGACATCAACCCCCACTGCTCACAGGATAGCCCTGTCAATAAGACATCAAGATCTACTGCTGAAAGGGTGAGACTAACCTTGTCAATAAGACATTAACACCCTCAGGCTGACAGGGTGACCCTGTCAATAAGACACGAAAATCTTTTGCTGACATGTTAACCATGTCAAAAAGACATCAAGATCCATTGCTGACAGGGAGACGTCAACACACACTGCTGCTATATTAGAGTAACCCTGTCAATAAGACATCAACACCCACTGACTGCTGACAGGGTGACCATGTCAAGAAGACCTCAACACCCACTGACTGTTGAGGGCTGGCCCTGTCAATAAGACATCAACACCCACTGACTGCTGACAGGGTGACCCTGTCAAAAAGACCTCAACACCCACTGACTGCTGACAGGTGACCTTGTCAATAAGATATCAACCCCCACTGACTGTTGACAGGTGACCCTGGCAATGAGATATCAACTCCCACTGACTGTTGACAGGTGACCCTGTCAATAAGATATCAACTCCCACTGACTGTTGACAGGTGACCCTGTCAATAAGACATCAGCACCCACTGCTGAAAGGTGTCCTTGTCAATAAGACATCAACACCCACTGCTGATAGGTGACCTTGTCAATAAGACATCAACACCCACTGCTGACAGGGTGACCCTGTCAATAAGACATAAACACCCACTGACTGCTGACAGGTGATCTTGTCAATAAGACATCAACACCCACTGACTGCTGACATGTGACCCTGTCAATAAGACATCAACTCCCACTGACTGTTGACAAGGTGACCTTGTCAAAAAGACATCAACACCCACTGCTGACAGGTGACCTTGTCAAAAAGACATCAACAACCACTGACTGTTGACAAGGTGACCTTGTCAAAAAAACATCAACACCCTCTGCTGACGGGTGACCCTGTCAATGAGACATAAACACCCACTGACTGTTGACAGGTGACCTTGTCAATAAGACATCAACACCCACTGACTGTTGACAGGTGACCCTGTCAATAAGATATCAACTGCCACTGACTGTTGACAGGGGTCCCTGTCAATAAGACATCAACACCCACTGCTGACAGGGTGACCCTGTCAATAAGATATCAAATCCCACTGACTGTTGACAAGGTGACCCTGCCAATAAGACATCAGCACCCACTGCTAACAGGTGACCTTGTCAAAAAGACATCAACAACCACTGACTGTTGACAGGGGTCCCTGTCAATAAGACATCAACACCCACTGACTGCTGACAGGGTGACCCTGTCAAAAAGACCTCACCACCCACTGACTGCTGATAGGTGACACTGTCAATAAGGCATCAACAACCACTGACTGTTGACAAAGTGACCTTGTTAAAAAGACATCAACACCCACTGACTGTTGACAGGTGGCCTTGTCAATAAGACATCAACACCCACTGACTGTTGACAGGTGACCCTGTCAATAACATATCAACTCCCACTGACTGTTGACAAGGTGACCTTGTCAAAAAGACATCAACACCCACTGCTGACAGGTGACCTTGTTAAAAAGACATCAACAACCACTGACTGTTGACAAGGTGACCTTGTCACAAAAACATCAACACCCACTGCTGACAGGGTGGCCCTGTCAATAAGACATAAACCTACTGTGTGCTGACGGGTGACCCTGTCAATAAGACATAAACACCCACTGACTGTTGACAGGTGACCTTGTGAATAAGACATCAACACCCACTGACTGTTGACAGGGTGACCCTGTCAAAAAGACATCAACACCCACTGACTACTGGCAGGTGACCCGTTCAATAAGATATCAACTCCCACTGCTGACAGGGGACCTTGTCAAAAAGACATCAACACCCACTGCTGACAGGGTGACCCTGTCAATAAGACATCAACACCCACTGCTGACAGGTGAACTTGTCAAAAAGACATCTACAACCACTGACTGTTGACAAGGTGACCTTGTCAAAAAAACATCAACACCCTCTGCTGACAGGGTGACCCTGTCAATAAGACATAAACACCCACTGACTGTTGACAGGTGACCCTGTCAATAAGATATCAACTCCCACTGACTGTTGACAAGGTGACCTTGTCAAAAAGACATCAACACCCACTGCTGACAGGTGACCCTGTCAATTAGGCATCAACACTCCCTGACTGTTGAGGGGTGACCCTGTCAATAAGACATCAACACCCACTGACTGCAGGTGACCCTGTCAATAAGACATCAACACCCACTGACTGTTGATGGGTGACCCTGTCAGTAAGATATCAACTCCAACTGTTTGTTGACAGGGGACCCTGTCAATAAGACATCAACACCTACTGCTGACAGGTGAACTTGTCAAAAAGACATCTACAACCACTGACTGTTGACAAGGTGACCTTGTCAAAAAAACATCAACACCCTCTGCTGACGGGTGACCCTGTCAATGAGACATAAACACCCACTGACTGTTGACAGGTGACCTTGTGAATAGGACATCAACACCCACTGACTGTTGACAGGGTGAACCTGTCAAAAAGACATCAACGCCCACTGACTGCTGACAGGTGACCCTGTCAATAAGACATCAACTCCCACTGCTGACAGGTGACCTTGTCAAAAAGACATCAACACCCACTGCTGACAGGGTGACCCTGTCAATAAGACATCAACACCCACTGACTGCTGACAAGTGACCCTGTCAATAAGACATCAACACCCACTGCTGACAGATGACTTTGTCAAAAAGACATCAACAACCACTGACTGTTGACAATGTGACCTTGTCAAAAAGACATCAACACACACTGCTGACAGGGTGACCCTGTCAATAAGACATCAACACCCACTGACTGATGACGGGTGACCCTGTCAATAAGACATTAACACCCATTGACTGTTGACAAGGTGACATTGACTGTGTTAGCTTCTGACTATTTTTTGCGCCATACCTCAGCTTATCCTAAAGTAAATTCGCTAATAAATTGTTCACCCGGGGAACGATACAAGTTGATGGTTTTTTAGCAGATATACTGACCTTTTGATGCTACATTAACAGCTTCTATGTTTCGTTTAATGACTAAGCGCCATGGCTGGAACTGGTGCATGTTTTGTTGAGAGGTTATGACAAAAATATACATAATGGAGGGTGTATCATAACAAATGAAGGTATTCTGAATACAGCATATTTTGTGGTAATTCGTCGCTCAGAAAGTTAGCGATATATGTGGCAAATGACACATAAATAAAATGAGAAATAAATAACTTAACACCAGATAACCTCTAAATAAGACTTTAATTCGTGAACCAATTTAAGCCATGTGGGTTTTCGTATGTCATTGACGCCAGGTAAGCTTATTAATTCAAGGAAAGTGGCATTCAAATGGCAGTTCAGCATGTCTGCAACAAACTAATCACCTTATATCACTCTCCAGAGGTTTTTTTTAGCAGATTAATTTTAAAGTATGCTGGGTTATGTTGAAGAAAATAGTAGGAAGCATTTGCTTCATCTACTCTCATATTAAAAGACACCAAACACTCAACACAATATTGTCATTAACGCGCTTACGACAGATAGAAGGACAAACAAACAAACAAACAAACAAACAAACAAACAAACAAACAAACAAACAAACAAACAAACAAACAAACAAACAAACAAACAAACAAACAAACAAAAAACAAACAAACAAACAAACAAACAAACAAACAAACAAACAAACAAACAAACAAACAAACAAACTAACACGGGCAAAAACATAACCATCTTCGCAGAGGCTAATTATTACGTAATATAAACATGCTGTTAAAATGGAGACTGAAGAAGAAAACAATCGTCAAACTGTATAAAGATAAAAAATATTACTAATAGGTAGTTTTTGTTTTTGGAAACTGTCAGCAGTTTTTGCTAATACAGTATTGACAAGGTGACCCTGTCAATAGTGTATTATTATTAACAGGGTGACCATGTCAGCGGTAGTTCTAAATGCACTATTGTCACAGGGTCACCCTGTCAGCAGTAGGCCTAGTTGAAATTGCAGTATTAACAGGGTCACCCTGTCAATAGCCTCCGTCTTATTAAAATGCATTTTGACGGTTGTATATACTAGTATTTTAAATCTGATTGTGGCAGCATATTTTTTTTAAATCGCCTCATTTTGTAATTTAAGAAATATTTGAACTGTCAATTTGTAATATCAATACAAGTGAGCTGACATGTCTGTTGTTAACAGGTTAATGAATGGAAAATTTCAAGAGTTAACCCTTTAAGCGTTGAAATATTTTATAAACCAAGAGGTCAAAGGGATTTCCAATTTTAACTCCTTATTAATGTCTTAGTTAGCTTTTTTGTTTCATTTGAATTCCTATGTTATGGGTCTACGGCCATCATAAATATGTTTACTCTTTCAGAGCCTGGACCAACTTTAGACGTCGGGATTTGACGTCTCTAGACGTCAGATTCAGGTCTAAAGTCGATCCCCGCGCTGTAAGGGTTAAACCATGTTTGTGTATGTGAGCTACAATACAACTTAATTGTGTTTGAACTTTTAATGATGTGAAGATAACAAAACATTGCTTGTTGTTTGCGAAAAACTTGTTTTGTCAATACTACACTATAATATTATGCTTCGAATTATCTTAATCACCTGCGGATCTATGCTGGGCTGAAACAATACAACGGCGATCTCTAGTGAGACCGAGAGGCAAGAAGAATGAGAATTGGAATCCCAACAAACGGCAGCAAGAAATCCAGGATCTAATGGACTGCAAAATGAGGACAGGTGGGGTGTCAGCGATAGTTTATTTTTCATTGTGGGGTGTCGGCCGTCCGTCCCCCACTTTTCCATCCTGAAGTAGTGCCACTCGACAAGGATTACATCTACATGGCTGTGGACGTGCGTCGGCCCGGGTACTGCTTTAACATTGGGGCCACGTCGCAGACGTGGGCCCAATGTTGAAGCAGTGTCATACTCTGCTCTCCAGGAAGGACTGACAGCACTTTAGGGATGCCTGTTGAGAAGGGATACTGATCCCGGGTCAAAACAAATAGATATTATTGTGAGAGACATTATCGCCCGGTTCGCCGGGCCGCGTGTACGCTGATCGGTGTGATGCATTCTGGCGGCGGGGTGCCTCCATGCCCACCAGTCGCGTCACTCGTTTATCGATCGAGCATCACTCGCATGTTAGACCTCATCACTTCACTTTTTCAGATTTCACTAGATTTTTCCTAGCAGTGTTGTAATAAAATTTGCTGGCCTACATCAGGGTGTTGACAAAATCATGTGCAGCATGGATGTAGGCTACACATAACACAAATAAATATCCTCACAATTTTATGATAATGCCATATGTTGGAGCTTTTTTAAAATCTGATGGAGCAATAGAGATCAATACGTCGTAATGTTGTCTTTGAACATCAACCAAGCATTTGCATTATCCCTCCAGCCAAACAAGAGAGGTTCAGCCATGTGGGTACAATGTTGGGACAGTTTTGAAGACTACAGGCCAACATTGTACCAACATTGCCTGAACGTTTGGTGCTTGCTCGTGCTTATTTAGCTAAAACAAATAGGCCCTAACTCATTTAATTTTGACAATTCCAACTAATTTTTACCTGTGGTGACTTGCAGTTTAGGTAGTCGATGTTTCGAGACTCAAAGTGGGTAAAAATTGTGATTTTATATGTTGAAAGGTTAAGCGGAAATTGAAGCAGTCGATGCTTTCTTCAAATCCACAAAGCCCATTCAAAGTTAGTAGCTTTCCTACTTGAAATCCGCGAACTGTATAGGCCTACTTCTATAATAGGATATCGTTGTGGTCGATACTTCTATCAAATAGAAGTAATAATTTTATGGTTTATCATGGACGGTTTATTTCTAACCCTTACAACGTTGAAATATCCTAAATAAACCATGAAGACCAAAGTTGTTTTTTTAATTTTAAATCATCATGCATGTCCTCGCTAGCTCTTTCTGCTTTATTTGAATACCTATGTTATGGATCCACGGCCATTATAACTGTTTTATTTCTTTCAGCGCGGGTACCGTCTTTATAGGTCAGAATCTGACGTATAAAGACGGTCCCCGCGTTGAAACAGTTAAGAGAAAATGTGAAAACAAATGTGCTTGTATGAGTAATTTTGTCAAGATAATTAATGAGAAACTTAACCGATAAATTTGACTTTACGTCTACAAAGGAATAATAAACATAATATTGTGTTGTCTCACATCAGTAAAGAATTATTGTAGTTCGAGGGGAGCGATGATCGGGGTCACATAGCCCATATGACCTCTTGGCCGACACTCAAGAGACGTCATCTGGTCTGGAGGAGGGAGGGGGTGCCAGAAAGTGTGAGAAATCCTAGAAACACTCTTCCTGGATCGCGTGGCAACTTTCAATGTTTGGGTTGAGTCCCGTGCATGGAGAATCACCCCGGTATGTGCCTACGTGAGGCCTAATGCAGGGCCAACGCTGGACTAATGGTGGGCCGATGTGGAAGACGTTGATCCACCATTGAACCATCGCCAGGTGAGCATACCGTGCGCCTGCGTCTACACAGTATGTTTGTTTGTCTCGGTCGCTCGCTCACCGACGTCCCTACAATAAACTTCGTTAGTCCTAAATCCGCCAATAAACATGTTATCCAAGCTTAGAACCAAACAGCGCCATCCCAGCAGACACGAGGCATTGTTGGTTCAATGTTGGGCCAGTGTCGTAGACGGTGGACCAACATTAAACCAACAATGTCTTATGTCTGCTAAGTAAAGAGCTGCAGCGCCGGTGACGCGCGCGCCCCCTACCGAATGGGTGGTAAACACTCGCGTTGGAGGGAATCTTCAGCGTAGCACTTCCCCCCCTCCAATTTAGACGGAATGCACAAATCACCTAAATTGGCGGTTTCAGTTACCGATCTCGTAGATTATACTGAACTTTTGTCTGGCAAACTACAGCCTGGATGGACAAGAAGAGTCCACTAATCCCATTTATTTCATTTCCAAAAATTAAAGTGTTTATGTATATAACTGATTTAGCTAAATCGTTACTTTCAAATGTTGTATAGCCTATATTTGTTTGTGTTTGACAGATCAATTTATTTTAAAATAAACACTTTCCTTCAGTTATATAAAAACAAAACTAGCCTTGAAAAAAACGTATACATTTAAAAATAGGCCTAAGTCATATTTAGATAAAAAAAATTGCGCAATCTGTATCGGCGATTGACCCTTCAAATTGCCCACCCATGCGCACATTAAAGGCCCGAGACTTATAGCCAGCTACCAAATATTTCTAATTGCCCTCGGCTATAATGTTAATTGTCGCTAGCCGACTGAGGGTTGACGGCGTTTTAAGGCCCAGCGAGGGGTGGTGTTTCTTTACGCGGCATATTTACACAAACTGGGCAAGGGGTTGACTGCAAACAGCACAGGTTTCAGCCACTCGCTAGGGGGCGCTCCGTCATTTGTCTAGCGCTGGCTTATGATTGTGCCGATGTTAAAGACGTCAGCCCAACCCTAGGCCAACACGCCACCTATGTCTAGCGTAGGATCAGACGATTTATCCTGTCGTGTGGCGAGGGCGGGAAAGTTAGAAAAGTTGACGGCAGGAGGGCGGCCATAGTTATGGAGCGCCATCAGCTCTGTAGTCCATAAGTGTGGTGGAGTATAAGGAGGTGATGGGTTGCCATAAGGCCGGCACGTGCCGATCCCGGGCCCTGTGAGGGTGACATCCCCTGATCCCCCCTCCCAGGATCTCCCCTGTGTGCTGTCGATGTAAAGATAAGACCAGGATCGCTGATCAGAACCTGCTCAATTACTACCGGTTCACTCACGACGACGCATAGGCCTAATCTGTCATTTTTAAATTATATGATTTTGTTTACTTCTCTGTAAATTGTAACTCTTTTTCCTCTTGATAGCCACTGATTGAATAGTTGAGCAGATAAAAAGTTTACGAAAATCGCCACGCATTTTGAAAACTACTGCAAAAACGGAAGTAATAAAAAGAAGTAATAAAAAGAAGACAAATAAAAAGAAGACACATATGATTTAGAAATCGAGAAGGACTACATAACCTAATTTGAAGACATGTTTTCGGCTCCCGATATCAGCTTGGGGTTCCAGCCTTCCGGGTCTGGGGGTCGCGGTGTAGGGGTGACGACAGCAGCTATGGGGCTACACAACCCCTCACTCTACACTCCCGGCGGAAGCTCCCATCCCGGGCATCTGAGCACTCTAGCCATGACGTCACTACCTCGTCCCACACCCCTGCACCCTCGGATGGACACGTTCAGTTTAGCCTCGCTTTGGAGCGGGATCCCGGCAGGGTACACTGCTCTGCATCCGGGGCTTAGAATGATGACATCACCTCCTTGTATGACGTCACATGAGCTGGCGCTGGCCTGTAAGACGTCTGTATCTGGTTTGACTGATGATGACCATGTGTCGTCTGTGACGCAGAGAACCGGACATCCAGCAGTGGTCGCGCAGCCGCAATCACACCGGAACCCTCCCTTGACATCGTCATTACCGGAAGGTCTGCCGCCGTCTAGTGACTACTCCTGGTACTACAATCTCTACCACCCCTACAACCCATATCACCCAGACCTGCTGAGGCAAGTATTTAAAACCCTTAAAGTCCTCACGATAAGCATAATTTTGCATTTATGAAGAATTACCAAATTTCCTGAAATCTAGGGGGTTTCAGTGACAGTGGTAAGTTCAGGCTTGAAAGGGTTGAGAAAAATATGATAATAAAATTTCGAATATATGTATCTCATTGAATATTCGGTCAGCTGTCACTCGCTTGCATTGTGACAGCTGACATACGTATTTTGCTCATAGCTACATGTAGTTTGCGTTGTTTAGTTCCTCCTTCACAGACCTTTGATTTTAGCGCATATCTCGCGAATTATCTTTGTGGCTTTTGTAAAGTAATGTAAGCGACATTATTCTAGCGATCATTCACCAAAAAATCCTAGACAGAAGTATCGTTTTTTTTTAATTCAAACCCAACTTAAACTGATTACAGTATCCAATAGAACTGAGGGATATTAGAATATTAGAGTCAAATATGAACAACGTTCTTTTTCTTGAGACATTTTAATACAATTGGCGGAGTTTGAGCAAATACATAAACCAATTTTTACTTTTTAATATAGTCTCACGCGACATTCGTATCAAGATAAATTATTCCAAATGGACATTACAATATTGTTTAAACACTTTCAAACAACCTTGTGACATATTTGCGTGGAAACAGGTTTGACAGTAGCTTTTAAATATTTATATAGCTAGAAGAACTGAAAGGACAAAATTGACAATGGCCACTACATTCGCTATTAAATATAAACCCTTCCACCTGTCTTTGTACATCAGAGTCTGACGTCCACAAACGTCAGATTCGGACTTGGAAAGACTGAAGAATTAAACTACTGTAGATCTCGTAATATTCGCGAGGTTTTAATTCTCGTGAATCTCGCGAGGAGGACACATGCGCGAATTCAAGAATCTCGTGAAAATTATTTTTATAATAGCGCTAATAAAGAAAAATGAAAGTTCGCGAATTCTAAACTTCGTGAAAAGTCCCAAAATAAAAAAATCGCGAAAATTAAAAACGCGAATATTACCAGATCTACAGTAGTTATGGCCGTAGTCCCATAACATATGTATTTAAATACAGCGGAAGGAGCTAACTAAGACATGTATGGCGATTTCAAATTGAAAAAACCCTTTGGTCTCCATGAAATACAAAAATATTTCAGCGCTTCAAGGATTTGAAAAACTGTATTACGTCCTGATAGAGGAACCAGAGCCATTTTTAAATCAGAGAAAGCCACCAGAAATGTTTACAATTATAAATTAGAATAGCAATTAATTAACCAAATCTTTCTATAAAGGCGAATACACTTAATCTGAAAGGGGGATTGGAGCTCACCGTAGTATGAAGTATGCTGATGACCATCATATTAACTTATTTAATAAAGGCAACATCTCTAAACGTATTTAAGCTGTTTTTTTACATGTACATTAGAAAAATGTACAGAATCCAAATAAATCGCCAATAATATTGTCAATTATAACAGTTTTGTATACTGTGGAGGTATCATTCATAAAATTCTTTACTTGAAGCTGGCAATTGCGAAAGAAAATTAACCCTTACAACGCGGAAATATTTTTGTCTTAGCTATTTCTATTTGTGTCACGTGCACTTTAAAGCAAGGTTTCTTCTGAGTGATATTGTAATGCTTCCAACATAGGGGAGACCGAGGCCAGTTGAAAAGTCGATTTTCAAAAAGTTGCTTTACGAGTCTTAGTTTCATTGTCAGATTAATGACACGAAGCATTGAAAATAATCAATGACGGCGGATTCAGATGAACTAGACACCAATTACAATGTTGTAGGCATTATGGTTTAAATGTGACATGATTGATTCCTTGTCAATTGTTTCAAATAACCCCACATGCGGTCTTAGTTGAAACGAAGCTTGGGGTTTGTTGAAACATCGGTCTATGTGTGGTTATTAGCATTATTGTAGCGATGAGATAGTTATTCAAGTCTACCTATTTACGAAAAATCAGATATCTGGGAAGGTCAATTTATGAAAGTTTTCGGCGGAAGTACAATTAATAATATAATATTAGGAAATATATAATAAATGAAATGAAATGAATTGGGTTTAAGGCCAAAATATCAGAAAATATCAGAGAATTTAAAAATGAGCTATTATCTGCCTAGATTTCTCGAAGCTGATTCTCAGATAAATAATATTATTATCATACTATGTCTTCGATTATTGACAAGAATGAAAACATATGTTTCTCATGTATAAAGATAAAGTTTTATTCTCTAAAACAGAAAAAAAATATTGGATAAGTCATTGTATATTGAAGTTTATTAAATTCCTCAATAAAGTATACAAACAGATGAGAAAAATTGAACCTAACACAAAAGGAATATTATATTATACTATCCCCCAATTTACACACATATAACAAAATATTAAAACGTAGCCTTAGAATTGCAAAAAGAAGATAATATCAAACCATAATTCAATATTTACAGTGGTAATGTAAAGAAAACATGGTTAATGATTAATGATATATATTACAAAAAAATGCCTTTTATTTTAAACAAGGCGAAAAGAAAATTTCAGATAAAAAAGATATAGCAAATAAATTTAATGTGTTGTTCACAAACATAGGCAGTATTATTCAAGACAAAATCAAAGAAGCTCCACATAAACACTTCGCCCCCTTGGATATGAAAGGGTGTATCTGCCACTTTGTGAAGTGGCAGATACACCCTTTCATATCCAAGGGGGCGACTTAGGCCATTACCTGGTGTCTACACCTAATATTAAATTTGAATTCCAATCATTTGAAATAAAAGAAGTGAAGAAAATAATCTCCCAATTAGGTTCTCAAACAATTTAGGTTATGATAGCATTGCTACAATATTACTTAAATCAATAGTGGATACGATATCAAAACCCCTAGCCGCTATAATGAACCTAAAAATTGAATATTTTCAATATTTTCAAATCAGTTGAAAATAGCAAAAGTAGTTTCCATTTTATAAATCAGGAGATGACATAAGACATTCTTTACAAACTATCGACCCGTATCACTGTTACCATCAACATCTAAAATTGTAGAAAAAAATATTTTTAATCAATTGTACACTTATTTTGACACAAATAAACTAGTTGATAAGCTATTAAATATGATGGACAAAGGACTCTGGGAATTTTTCCGGACTTCTCAAAACGTTCGACACATTAGATGACAACATCCTAATAAAAAAGTTAGAATTTGATTGCGTCTCTGGTGGTCAAGGAAAATTGCAATAGAACATAATAGGTAGTTTTGATAACATAAATTCACAGGTTTTTGGAAATAAAAAAAGTTATTCCTCAAGGACCCATGTTAAAGGAGATCCATTAGGACCGCTGTTGTTAATAAGGAACAATAAACTATTATTACATGACTAAAAATCAATAAATTGTTTTTAAATTTTGTCAAAAACAATTTATTATTCATTTCACAAAGTACAAAGTAATATAACAATTCTCTAGTTCTATAATGCACTATTCTCTACACATGCTTGTTAATTATGGCATTTTAGTTTGGGAACATACTTGTGATGGATTCGAGAGAAATTACAAAAGAGAGCAATAAAGTTTATAACACAAAGTAAATATTAAGCACATACGGATCCTATTTTTATAAAACTTAATCTTTAAAAATACAAGATATATTTAAACTTAATGAGTTAAAATTTTACTACAAATAGTTAGTAAATAGCTTACCCGATTATTTCCAAAAAATGATTTTTACCAGGCAGTCCAGATATAGCACTAGAAGCCGTAATGATCAAACTCCAATGAACGTTAATCGTGTATTTGCTACTAAATGTAGCTCTCATAATATTCCTAATGTTATAAATCGGTTAGCGAACGAAATAGTTTTTTCTTATAGTTTTTTCATTTTTTTCATTGTATACCCGTAATTTTATTAAAATGTACCATCCCCAGTGTGAAAATTATCATGTATGTAATCAATGACATTTTAAAATAGAATTATTTTATTTTGTCATATGAGGTCACTAGTCGGGTAAACTACTCTCGGCCTCTCATTTACGAACATAACATGTCCGCATATGAGATGTCGTGGAGTTGCACATATTTTTCGGCACAAATGTCTCGATAAAATATCAGTAGTCTTGTGGTCGAGTGGTATAAATGTGGTATTTTAAATGTGTTTTATGTTTACTGGGAGACGAGGTGACTGAAATTATATTTCTAGGATATAGTCACGTAGGAGATTTCGTCGCCTCGGAACTAAAGGATCCTATCTGCCACTCTAACGAGTGTCAGATAGGATCCTTTAGCTCCGAGGCGACGATTTGACATTCGCCATGAGCATGACGAGTGAACTTTCCGCTGTGTTTCAGAATGATGAGGCCGCCATATTCGTACTCAGCTCTGATAGCGATGTCCATCCAGACGTCACCACAGCGCCGCCTGACGCTGAGCGGCATTTACAGGTACGTGTCCGAGAACTTCCCATTCTACAAGAGAAGCAAGACGGGCTGGCAAAACTCAATACGTCATAACCTCTCTCTCAACGACTGCTTCAAGAAAGTGCCACGACCTGACGACGACCCCGGCAAGGGCAACTACTGGACGGTGGACCCGAACTGCGAGAAAATGTTTGACAACGGCAACTTCCGCCGGAAGCGCAAGACAAAGCGTGAGATGGAGTTGCTGGCTTCCGGTAAAAGTACAGAAATGGCGACAGGTGCACTGCATGACAGTGAGGCTGGGTTCAGACCGCCGAGAAACTACTTGAATCCTAACATGTAAGTGATTATATGGATGGCGTGGGGCACAAAATGCCTAGTTCTCTCTCATATTATATTGATGTATGCCTAGACCCTTTGTGTCCTAAGTCAGCCATATTATCATACTATGACACGGTCAAAACATGTGGAGCTGTCACTTTTGTTTGCCATTTCAGTGCTCTTTATTTCAAAATATATATGACTGAAACGGCGTTGATTGTGCGATTCTTCCACATATTGCTGACAATAATTTTTCCTGAACAAATATTAACCCTTTAACCGCCGTTGCCGCATATATTCGGGTTTTCATTTTTTATTAGCACATTAAATACCACCTTTTAAACATGTTAAATATAAAATGTGACATTAATCAGCAATATTAAAAAAACAGTTGACCTCGTTTTGTCTAATCTGAATAATTTTCACTCACTTGAAGTTGTGGATCGCGTCAGCGAGACACAACTTCAAGTGGGTGAAAATTCAGATTAAATAATTTGGCGGTTAAAGGGTTAAATGATAGAACTAATTATAATTTATACATTATGTCGGACGCACGAAATGTCGCTATAATTGAAAAACTTGTGTTAATTGTATATTTATTTATTATCTAATCTTCATTTAATATGTGACTTGACTGTATTTATTAATAATTTATTTTGTTGATCTTTTAACAAATGTGTACGTGGGTCGTTAGTCGCTGAGTAAGCATTTAGGGCGCCCAATACAACGGCATGCATGTGCAGCATGGTCAACGTCCACAGGAGTGGGGTCTGCCGTAATGTGAATATTATGATTCAGTGAAGCAAATCGTTTATCTTCTCCATCATATCAACATGAGTGACGCGTGGAGAATAGCTTATTGGGTATTGGGGATATTTAGGGAGGGGGGCACCATTCAATATCCGCGGGGGGGGGGGGGTTGTAGTATTTTTGAAATAAATGATTTCGGGCAGACTCTTCATGAAAAGAAAAAATTATATAAAAGTGCTATCAAATTTGAAATTTTCAGCGCGCCGCCGGGCTGGGTGGGAATAAGTAATTTGTCCGCCACGAAATACTTTACCTCCCCTCCGGGAAAATGAATGGTGTCACATGACCAAATAGCTATAGGCCAGTAGACTACGTAGATAATAAAGTTCTTAGCATCTTTTACCTGATGATGTGAATTGCTGCAGCAGTTTTATCTCAAGGTCATTGGAAATTTGGAGAAGAACAAAAGGTATGAGTAGGGTCAGTAGATGTATAACCCTCGAAGCGCTGACATATTTTTTATATAAAGCAAGCGACTAAAGATCTGTTTTCAATTTGTCTTAGTTAGCTCTTTCTGCCTTATTTGAATACCTATGTTATGGGTCTACTGCCATTCTAAATATTTTAATATTTCAGTGCGGGGACCGACTTTGATAGACGACTGAATCTAACGTATCTAGACGTTAGATTCTAAAGTCTAAAGTCGGTCCCCGCAATGAAAGGGTTACAAGATTAAGTGATATTTGTAACAATAATTGTTTCCACCTCCACAAACGTGTTTACAATAATTATTAATAAAAACAAATTGATAATTATTTATATGCTTGGTGTAAATGCAGTTTACTGTTCAATATTGAGTCTACCAAGTGTTTTCTACAAAATAATTAATTTCTATAATATCTATAATATGGAGACAGTTGATATTATTGTTTGCAATTATTGTATTATGTCACTACATCTATCAAACTGTATAACAATAATAACATTTAGCAGTGCATTGATTACCATGTTTTTTTTTCACAAAAAAATTCATAAATAAATTATGCCACTGATAAAAATACATGGATTATATAATGTGCATTGCATTGGGATCGAGCTGGATGCCCCTTGAAACATTTTAACCTTGTTTAATTGATAACTATGATTTTCACACAAGTATGACTAGCAGCCGGGGATGCACTTCTATATAGTCATTTTCGAGTTTCGCAAACCCCTATTAACCCATATTCTCCTAAGTAAAAATAGTTTAAATTTTCAACCACTTGAGGTTGTGTCTCGCTACCGCGAAAATTACTCATATTTGTTCAATTTGAAGTAAAACATTTACAAATCTGGATGTTTAAAAGTTATTTTATTTCAAACAACATCAATTTATTCGGCTAATAAAACATATTAAAAACGACCTTTTTCGTGATCAGCAAGCAAAGGGTTAAAGAACAAATGACCAATATAAGAAAAAAATCTCCGTAATATACGCCTATGGAACCACTTGAAAAGTAAGCAGTTACTGGTTTTTAGTTTTGGGCGATAATACTGCGAGGTGAAAATCTCAACCACTGCCAACTTCATTTCAGTTGATTTAATTACCATTCGCCAGGGGTCATGCCGAAAAGACAGCACGAGTTATTATGAAATGGAAAACCTCAAGAATTTGCGCAAAAAAATGTGAAACCGCTTAATCAAAGGGTGCTGTATCCGAATTTGGCGTATGGCAAGCCGACAGGACATTTGAAAAGCTTCAAATTGACAAAAACAAAATGGCCGCCACGCTAAACATCGTTGCTACAAACATGGCATAAAACTATTTCAATGAAACTGAGACACTTTTATTAATGGGTTTCTGAAACGTGCACCACTCGGCGATCGAATACTCATGACAGATAGAAGTTATTATATGGACAACTCAGCAAACACAAAACATTTGTATAACATTTGTACAATGTTGGACCAACGTCGAAGACGTTGGGCCGACGTTGTACAAATGTTATACAAATGTTTTGTGTTTGCTGGGGAGCGCCACACTGTAACCATTGTGCACGTCCCGTAAATGCATAATGGGGTATCAAGTTACACGATTTGACTTATGTGATCAATTTACAATACAAAATATAGAGTTTCTCAGTACAGATCATAAAATCTAGGTTTAATGCGCATATTCATAAAATTGCGAGATAAAACAGCTTCATTTTCATCTTTAAGTTTTGAGAAATATTTGTGATCTTCATTTTTACAATCTTATGTGTAATAGACAATAACCCGAAACACTTTTAATTAGCCTACATGTCTGAGCCCAAGATTGATTGTCTTTGAATGTACTTTTTGTTCTGGAATATAAATTATAATAAGTTATGTCGCACACACTGTTTTTTAAAAAAAAAATACAAATTCAGACTTTTTACGGGTTAAAACGATTCGTAAAAAAATGGTTTATATAAACATATTTTAGCGCTTTCATGGGCAAAATTATTGATAGATTCAATTACTGTACCTCTGAGAGCTGTCAAATACAAAAATAAATAAAAGTTAAAGGGACATGCTCAGGTGTAAAATCATCAAACAATCGGTGATTTTATTTCAGCTTAATAATATGACCATATGATGTAAACATGTCCATAGACTAGAACGACAAAAGTTTTTTTTTCTACGCTGCCCATTCACCAGTTTCCCATTCACGAAATTCCTGATTTCTAATTATTGACAACCATGTGAAAAATACGAAATACGGGAATTTCGTCTCTATATCTAGCCTAACTGGTAAGTGCGCAGCACAAAAATTAAAAAACGTTTGCAGCTCTAGTCTATGGACATGTTCACATCATATGGTCATAAAAAATATTAAGAAGCTAAAATAAAATAACCGACTTTTTTGATGATTTTGAACCTGGGCATGTCCCTTTAATAATATTATGTATATTTTGCTATTGATCATTATATACGTTAACATGATCTGTTTACGCTAACAGATACAAAAAAATGCCATGAAAACTGCACCTAAGATCATACGTGACCCGATCTGACAAAATGATAATAGTGTTTCAAACGAAAAACATTGTTTAAAGCTGTAATGTGTAAACTACGACTAAATTTAAAACACAGCTTCGGTGAATTTAGTTCACGAGAAATACATTTGTATCACACTTAATGGCATTGTGATCTAGATAAACGTAAAAACCAAGATACAAAGCAAACACAAAACATTTGTATAACATTAATTGTACAACGTCGACGGTCCAACATTGTACAAAAGTTATACAAATGTTTTGTGTTTGTCGGGTAATTTCGAACACCATACTATTCCGAATACAATAAAATTAAATTCCTATCGTGATTGTGAGATATATTTGGATGTGCCACCGACTCGAGATAACAGACTGTTTCATTGTGGAAAATCAGAGCAGTTTGACACGTTAGATCAATGTTAGCCCAGCTTAACCCTTTAACCGCCGGTTCCGATTATATTCGTGTTTTTTATTTATTATTTCTTTCTACCCTAAATACCAGCTTTTGAACATGTTAAAGATAAAACATGACATCAATCAATCAGATTTCAAAATCGTTGACCTCCATTTTGGTAAATCTAGATATATTTCACCCACTTGTAGCTGTGGATCGCGTCAGCGGAACACAACTTCAAGTGGGTGAAAATTCCAACTAAATAATTTGGCGGTTAAAGGGTTGAACTAAAGCTCGCAGATGCATCAAAACGAGACATTGAACCAACACTGGATCAATCTTAAACCAAAATTTATTATTTACGGAAAAAATAAATTACTTCCAGGTAACGTGACAATATTCAGATTGACATGCCTTTATGTAATTAACCACCCAGGCAGGTGCACTTTGCCAGGCAAAAAAATATTTAATCCATACATATTTTACAATGGCAGTATTTCATAAACTTATTGGGGTGAGACGGGTGCAAACGCGCTTTGTAGGATAAACCAATTTCTTTGTAGCACTCGCAGAAAACGCTTAAATGCTGAATTGTGCTGGAAATCAAACGAATATTGATTGCAGCAATGAAAGGGTCAGACAATTAATAAGGCGTGTCCGTCTCGATGCTGCCAATTATTGAAGTGATTAGAAGAGATGTTGAATTTTTCACTACAATCACCTTGGAGTCAGTGTTTGTAATCTTATTTATGAGGCAGAGCACGTGGAATTAATGAGACAGCCTGTCTGGACGACAGACAATAATGAGATAACCACTAGCAATTAAAATTCCAGACCGAGTATACCAAATGCCCTAATAATAAGAATATCACTGTGTAGTCCGGGGGCCGTGAGAACTAAATGTTTATTTTGTCTAAGGTTTATAGATGGCTTCATATGGGTATAAGGAAGCGATTTATCCTTGGCACCAATTTTCTCTAGCTATTTTTATAGCTATTTGCATAAATCCAAAATGGCCGCCAAATATTCATATATTGGTAATATATCTGCACTGCATAGATCTATTTTCGCGAATTAAAGTTCTAAAATGGTGATTTGACTCTACAATTCATTCAAAATATATTTTAGTTTGATCAGATGAATTATTATTTACAAAAATCCAAGATGGCCCGCCAAAATGTGGGAAAATATGTCAAATTTGCCACATTTCATAATATAGTTGTCAAATGAAATTTTAAAAATCAGATTCTATATGTGCACATTATTTTGAAACATATCAGTTCAGTTGGATGATATTACTCAATATAAAACCCAAGAAGTCGGCTTAAGTAAAATGATGGCTTAACATCATTTTTTTGTCGCGGGTGGTGATTTATGTGACTTTGTAATATGATACAAACAGTACCATCCACAGATGAAAATTGAATGATGTACATATGCTGACATGAGGGTAGAACGGTTGGACACAATGGGTATTGAATGTTTTCCTTCATTCATAAAGGGTTCTGGGCATGCAACCACCAAGCATATCTAGAGGGCGCTGGAAACTTAGGTTTCGCTGTGTAATTTAATAGTGACACGCTTCGACCTTTTGCTTAGCTACGCTATCTTTAGTTCAGATAATTTCCGACAGTAGCAATAGTTGTGAGGGGTAGCTCAATTAATCCCACAGGGGAAATATAATGTAAGAAAGATCGAAGAAAGCCACCAAAATTTGATATTTCAAATGAGAGAAGATATGTACTTCGAGTTAAATAATCAATAACATACACACAAAAAATATATTACATATTTTAATAATTTTGCAAATACAGAGAATATTCATGTCATTCTTAGAAAAAACGAGTATGTTTCGCATTAAAGTTTGTCAAGCTGTGGAATATAATGTCACTGGTAGCTCCGTAACTAACTATTTTTTAAAGATTTAAAGATTCATCATCGTCTTCACCATTGTCCTCAGTCATCACATAGAAATTGCGATTTTGACAAGTTTCATCACACAGACTGCACATATCAGTGCAACGCAGGTCATGTTTTCTACACGAATAAGTTTTGGATGATAATTCACAAGGGAGCTGCACATGTCCAGACCCTTATCCGCCAGTCTTTCTTTAACGACTGTATCAAACAATTCTTACGGATCATGTTAAAAAAAATAGTATAATTAGGCCCAAAATTCACAAGCAAGTTGCTTCGGCATGGAGGGATTTTGAGTGTTTTGGGAATGTCTACCTGCCCAAGATTCAGTATAGGATAAAGCCCGAGGAGCTCCACATTCTTAGCTGTGAAAAGGGTTGAGGCCGACGGCCCAGGCCTTTTTCACAGCTAAAAATATAGAACTCCCGAGGGTTTTAACTGACTTAAAACACATCCGAACACAATGAGGATCCCTCATAATCAACAGCTCGGTCACACCTGACTGATTATAATACCATATGCTTACCATGATAATTGGTCTGTACCAGGTCAACTATAACTCTCCATTTCCAGTTCAGAATGTTTGTAGTTGTCGAAAATAATGTAGTGGTGTGTTTTAGCTTGGGTTTCACTGTGCAGTTCAATTCTGAAATGGGTGGCATTTCGCTCAGCTCCACTATCCTCTTGTCGGATGGTCCCCTGGGTGACAATACCTGAGGGGTAACTCCACTCATATGTCTAATTTTGAAATATTGCAGATAGTTTGATGCCCTATCGCGGCCGTATCAGTGATCATTGATGCAAGAGCTGCATTATAATGTAAATATATCAAGTTATAATGTCAAAATACAATGTTACCATAAGACATTAGAACGTTGGGATTTGATATTGCATTATGATTATTATATTAGATCATAATGTTATGCTAGCCAGCTGTGTGTTAATGTGAAGTTATTATTATAAAAACATGACATTAAATTATCAGTATATGGAATTATATTCTGATGATAAGTCATTTTCACGTCTAGATATGGAATTGTATTGAGAGGGTATGCCATTTTAATTTATTGCATTATTATATTATTAACACTATGTGACATTATTATGTATATTAGATTATGATATACTACATTATGGTGCCAGTATCACAGATATATACTAAGTACATATCTATGGTCAGTATATATTGCATTATTATATCAAGAGCGCTAGAATATAGATTTAACGTCACGATATACACAAGTTTAACGTAGCATTCCAAGGCAATAAAATATAAGGATAAGATTGATAATATTATCATATTTTAACACTATAATCATAAAACAATGTATTAAAATGTCAGGATATGATATTATCAGAGTTTGCTCATGAAAGATATATTTTTATTATAAGCAGGATTGGATAATTTTACAGAAAATAAAACAGCACGACTTTATGTCCAGAGGGGAAATAGTTGACAAGAACTTCATAACAGAATACATTATAATTTTTATTCAGCGTCTAATGGAATCACACCAGCTAAAGATATGTAGGCCTATAGGTCAGGAAAGTTAATCAACATCACTCTGTTCCCACCGGCTATGAATATTACAGGGCGATATTTGCACTAGTGGATCCAGAGGTCCCACGTTCATGTCTTTACAAACAAAAAACGATCACATTTGGACATGAATTCATATGCTCTAGAATTCCCCATTTAAAGCCTTGAATTATTTTTTTCCAAGAGATCATGCCCCGACTCCTCTAGAGCAAATAACAGACTGACTGTTCCAACTGTGGTGTGTAAAAATTATTGTAAAACATCGGCGCCCCACCGTTTGTCAATTCCTGGATCCGCCACTGAAATGATGGATAAAGTCAGCCACGTGTTTCCACTTGTATCTAATGCTTTGGTTATATGATGGCTAAAGGGTTAAATATTTACGAGATCAAATAAATATATCACATACATAAATACATACATGTTATTTTTTACTTTTGCATTTTGGCCACATTGAACATGTTGAGCAGGTACCATTGAACTACTTTTATTTATGACGTTGGTACCTGAAGAGTTAATTGTTTTATTTTGTTTCGCAGATGAGAGTCTTGACTAGCGTTATTATTGCTACTTGAGTAATCCAAGGAAAATACATAATTATCTGTACATACGTATTTAAATGTGTTCTTTTACATCGACTTGAACACATTTAATTTTATTTGCTACATTGCTTAGCATAGCAATGTAGGCCATTAGTTTGTTGTATTTATATGACTTTGGGACCTAAATAGTCAACAGTGTTTTTTTCTACAACTAATACATCAATGAAAGACATCAGTATATACATGTAAGTTGTTTTTCTTTTGCTAATTTTAGATACATTATATAGCACAAGAATGGGGTATCATAGAAATCATCAATATATATTTATTTAAGTTTGCTACTTAAAGGGTTGAACCAATATATACAACGTATAGATACAAATATATGTATATAGCATAAAGAAATCTCGACATTAGTTTATCCATGAGATGTTAATCCCATATATTTATTGCAAAATATTGTGATAAATCTAGTCTTGTGGATGGTTCTATATTATCAGACCCCTTGCTCACAAAGGGTTCATCTATCTAATAAAAAAATATCACAAATACCTCAGCTATATTCATATTCCTGATATTCTCACATTTTATTTTGTATATAATGGACTTCAGTATATTTTGTTTTCCATACTGCTGTACTATTACCCTTGCTACCAACAAAATACTTTTTTATGGTTTAAAAAATTGGTACCATGTTTTTTTGGATAGGGTGGGTGAGTGAGTGAGTGAGTGAGTGAGTGAGTGAGTGAGTGAGTGAGTGAGCGAGCGAGTGAGTGAGTGAGTGAGTGAGTGAGTGAGTGAGTGAGTGAGTGAGTGAGTGAGTGAGTGAGTGAGTGAGTGAGTGAGTGAGTGAGTGAGTGAGTGAGTGAGTGAGTGAGTGAGTGAGTGAGTGAGTGAGTGAGTGAGTGAGTGAGTGAGTGAGTGAGTGAGTGAGTGAGTGAGTGAGTGAGTGAGTGAGTGAGTGAGTGAGTGAGTGAGTGAGTGAGTGAGTGAGTGAGTGAGTGAGTGAGTGAGTGAGTGAGTGAGTGAGTGAGTGAGTGAGTGAGTGAGTGAGTGAGTGAGTGAGTGAGTGAGTGAGTGAGTGAGTGAGTGAGTGAGTGAGTGAGTGAGTGAGTGAGTGAGTGAGTGAGTGAGTGAGTGAGTGAGTGAGTGAGTGAGTGAGTGAGTGAGTGAGTGAGTGAGTGAGTGAGTGAGTGAGTGAGCGAGTGAGTGAGCGAGTCAGTCAGTCAGTCAGTCAGTCAGTCAGTCAGTCAGTCAACCAGAATATCTATCAAACCTATTGGTGACACTTAAAAACTGCTCCGATCTATCAAATAAAAAATATCACAAATGCCTCAGCTATATTCATATTCCTGATATTCTCACATTTTATTTTGTATATAATGGACTTCAGTATATTTTGTTTTTCATACTGCTGTACCATTACCCTTGCTACCAGCAAACCCGAGAAATTTTTAGTCAAAATGGACCATTTTTTAATATTTGGTAAAAAATACTTTTTTTACCGTTTAAAAAATTGGTACTATGTTTTTTTGGATCGGGTGAGTGAGTGAGTGAGTGAGTGAGTGAGTGAGTGAGTGAGTGAGTGAGTGAGTGAGTGAGTGAGTGAGTGAGTGAGTGAGTGAGTGAGTGAGTGAGTGAGTGAGTGAGTGAGTGAGTGAGTGAGTGAGTGAGTGAGTGAGTGAGTGAGTGAGTGAGTGAGTGAGTGAGTGAGTGAGTGAGTGAGTGAGTGAGCGAGTGAGTGAGCGAGTCAGTCAGTCAGTCAGTCAGTCAGTCAGTCAGTCAGTCAACCAGAATATCTATCAAACCTATTGGTGACACTTAAAAACTGCTCCGATCTATCAAATAAAAAATATCACAAATGCCTCAGCTATATTCATATTCCTGATATTCTCACATTTTATTTTGTATATAATGGACTTCAGTATATTTTGTTTTTCATACTGCTGTACCATTACCCTTGCTACCAGCAAACCCGAGAAATTTTTAGTCAAAATGGACCATTTTTTAATATTTGGTAAAAAATACTTTTTTTACCGTTTAAAAAATTGGTACTATGTTTTTTTGGATCGGGTGAGTGAGTGAGTGAGTGAGTGAGTGAGTGAGTGAGTGAGTGAGTGAGTGAGTGAGTGAGTGAGTGAGTGAGTGAGTGAGTGAGTGAGTGAGTGAGTGAGTGAGTGAGTGAGTGAGTGAGTGAGTGAGTGAGTGAGTGAGTGAGTGAGTGAGTGAGTGAGTGAGTGAGTGAGTGAGTGAGTGAGTGAGTGAGTGAGTGAGTGAGTGAG
The DNA here is from genome assembly GCA_964017125.1 of Flabesymbios commensalis. NCBI lineage: Eukaryota > Metazoa > Annelida > Polychaeta > Terebellida > Flabelligeridae > Flabesymbios > Flabesymbios commensalis. The sequence goes on from OZ024912.1 coordinate 59,524,109, forward strand.
TGAGTGAGTGAGTGAGTGAGTGAGTGAGTGAGTCAGTCAGTCAGTCAGTCAGTCAGTCAGTCAGTCAGTCAGTCAGTCAGTCGGTCAGTCAGTCAGTCAGTCAGTCAGTCAGTCAGTCAACCAGAATATCTATGAAACCTATTGGTGACACTTAAAAACTGCTCCGATCTTCTTTGAATTGGCTTGTCCTCCCTAGCTTCTCTCATGCCCCGCACTCCGATGATTTAGTCGCTAAAGATGTTTTTAATTGAATTAATCGAATTGAATGATCTCGCCCTGATTTATTTTATACTACAAGAACGAAACATGTATATATGCGCATGCAGAACACCTTACCATTGATGATTAACCTCATATTTTTTACAGATATAGGCTCTGACCTAGGCGCTATCTACAACGGGCCAGCGGGGGTAGGTGGGTGATGATTGTCACGTAGGACACACGCTCAAGAGGAGCGAATATATGGTCAGAGACCGATTATCTGCTTATAAACAAAAAAACAGAAATGGATCGTCACGATTCAATTGATGTACCTGGGATCGTGATTAATCAACCTGGCTTAGACAATCTGCGAGGACAAATTACCGGATTTATTTTATCTCAAGCATTCAATAACATCAATTTCATTGATAACTCTTGATATTATGTTAACTACCTATTAACGTTTGTACATGATCTGATCATAATTTAACATACAGTCCTAGAGACCATGTGATATTTGTTGGTCGATCACTATAATGCATCCAGACCGCTATTGCGGTCAAATAAATCTGGCCCGTAAGTATTGAGCGCATTGGCGGTAGTCTACTGTAGTATGTTCCTATTCAACCAAGTAGGGGCGCATTTATACATTAGGTTTTGACCCTTAAACCGCAAAATTAAATCATTTATTTTTCCAACCACTTAAGGTTATGTCTCGCTACCGCGATCCACAACTTCAAGTGGGTGAAAATAACTCATATTTGTTTAATTTGTGACCAAACTATTGCAAATCTTGATGTTTAAACACTCATTTTGCTCCCAATAACTGTGATTTAACCCTTTAACCGCCGGTGTCGCATATATTCGAGTTTTTATTTTTTATTAGCACATCAAGTACCACATTTTAAACATGTTAAGGATAAAATATGACATCAATCAGCAATATTTAAAAAGAGTTTACCTCCATTTCGTCAAATCTGAATAATTTTCACTAACTTGAAGTTATGGATCACGTCAGCGAGACACAATTTCAAGTGGGTGAAAATTCAGATTGAATAATTTGGCGGTTAAAGGGTTAAACGGCTATAAAACGCATTGAAACGGAAATATAGTCGTGATTAGCGGTTTAACCCTTTCAGCGCGGGGACCATCTTTATACGGCAGAATCTGACGTCATTAGACGTCAGATTCTGAGGTCTAAAGTCGATCCCCGCGCTGTAAAGGGTTAAACCATGTTTGTGTATGGGGCCTATGTGAGCGACAATGTAATTATTAGGCCCGGCCGTAGCCCAGTATCCTAATAAGTTTATTTTGCCCGAGTTTGTGTCCTATTTAGGGGTGCTGTGTGTGGGAAACGGTCGACATTTCTGTACACCAGTCCTTATGAACATGTCCAATATAACGTTTGACGTCCCTAGGTTAAGTACTTTCGTGTTTAAAAATGAAAATAGTTGTAATGGCAGTGGACCCATAACGTATGTATTCAAATGAATAAAAAAAGGAGCTAACTAAGACATCTATGATGATTTCAATTTTTTTTAAACTAGAAACAGACTTCTCCGAACTCCAAGGCCCAGCTTCAGGCTGTATGAGTGCTATAGACAAATATTCAGCTTAATATTTTGTAAACATAACTGTATTGGTCTTCTTCATGGGTCAGAATCCTAAATGTCCAGGATATAATTAAGGAAAGAACCAAGGAGACAAGGTCAAATATATATCTTCGACGTTTATTCATTCCACTACCATCGCTGGTGCTGGCCAACATTCATTCAATACTTGCCAGTGAGTCGTGCTGCCCGTGTCACTACCATACACACAATGTAGACCTACCCACCCAATTTCGGTTCAATGTTGAGCCAGTGTCGCAGCCAATGCTGGGACAATGCCAGCAAATTGTCTACAACGCTGGCCCAACACTACACCAAAACTGGGTCTGCTGTATACTTAGCAGCAGCACCCCAGGAGACACGTGCCATTTACCCAAAACTGTTTCAATGCTGGCCCAACGTCTTGGACGCTGGCCCGGCATTGGTACAGCATTGGGTGATTGTCCCATGTTTGCTTAGACTGCTATGCGGGTGACGCTTTCCACCTCTCGTCGCCAGAAAAGCCACTACCCAGATGACACAATACATTGGCCCAATGCTGATGTAATGCTGGGCCACCGTCTATGACGCTGGGCCAACATTATTCTAACCTTATCCTTTTAAGCCCTAATCACGAATATAATCATGAATACACTTTTTTCTTTGCACTTTTTATAAACGAAAATATTTGACCTAGCGACCTCAAACGTTATATTTGACATCTTCATAAGGACTGTTCCTCAGAAATGTCAACCATTTCCCACACACGATACCACCCTTTCTGCAAATTAGGACACCAAACATTATTGCAATAAACTTAATAGGCTGCTGGCCTTCGGGCAGGCCTAACCATCTAATTGTTACTATCTTAGAGTTTATATAATATTATAATTACATATAACTAGAACAGGAGTTTCCGAACGCCAAGGCCCGCCTTTAGTCTGTTTGCGTGCTAAAGGTAAAAAAACAGCTTGATATTTTCTAAACAAAACAGTGTATTGGTCTTCCTCATCGACCAGAATCCTAAATGTCCAGGATATAATTAGGGAAAGAACATGACCAAGGAGACAAGTTAAAATATATCTTCACCGTATATTCCTTCCACCACCATCGCCAGTGCTGGCCAATATTCATTCAATACCTGCCTACAATGTACATCGTAGAGAGGATGTAGGCCTACCCACCAAATTCCAGTTCAATTATGGGCCAGCGTCGCAGCCCATTGCTGGCTCAATGCCAATCAATCGTCTACGACGCTGGCCCAACACTAAACCATCACTGGGTCTGCTGTATACTTTGCGCAAACACGTGGCATTTACCCAAAGCTGTTTTAATGTTGACCCACAGTCTTCGACGCTGGCCCGACATTGAAACAGCATTGGGTGATTGCATCGTATTTTCTGACTGCTGCATTGGGTGACGCTTTCTATTCCGGCGCCAGAAACACCAGATAACACGATACATTGGCCCAATCCTGATGTAATGCTAGACCACCGTCTGTGACACTGGGACAACATTATACCAACCAAAACCCTTTAAAGCTGCATAACTGTTTTGCTTATTTTATTCAAGATATTAATCCATGGAGAATGGTGTTTTATTTTTTAATTTTACTCCCCCGGTTACTGAGTTATTGAGGATTTAAGTTTGTTGTTTTTTAATATTGTTGCCCCACCAAAACAAACCAGATCACAGTGGAGTAAGACACACTGTCTGTATAATCAGGACATTAAAAGTACCAGCTGGCAGATAACGATCATCATAGAAAAAAAGTGGAAGTTTTTAAATATTATTCTTATTTTTTAAGTGGTCATAGATACAATTCACAGTAAAAAGTGTAATATCTCATGTCATTTAGACATGTCTAGGAGTTATTACTTAGTGTGATATGGGTGATATATGCATATAATATCATGTTTAATTTAGGTACCGGTATGGAGAATGTCACTCACTTGCAAAATAAGGACTCTATTTCAGTATGGTGCTTTTAAGTGTGGGCCAGCATCTGAGCCAATGGCCCACCATTAAGACGCTCTCGCCAGTCCGTGGGAAATTGTTGGCGAAATTAGCGCTAAAATTTATCTTTTTCGCTCTTTGATTTTCGTGATTTTCTTGAAAAACATTTGTATTTCTTTATTCGGTATTTCATGGGCATTTCAATATATATTCAAAATGCTACTAGACAATATCCGACTTTATTTTATTTTATCGTAAATAATCACATACGGTGATATAAATCGCGCTATGCGGTAAAATAAAATAATATTTAAAACATCGGACTTTACTGTAACCGATTCCAAACAGTTTTTTACCTAGTCTCAGGACGTCTACCACTGGTTATTTGGGCTTTATCTTTATCTCAGCTAACAGGAAGCATTGATCCAATGGCAGGCTAATGTCGGCCCATCGTCTGCGGTAATGGCCAAACATTATGCCGATTCAGTTCAACGTCTAGTGCTTGCTATAAGGCGGTTTGGTGTTGTCCAATGTAACATTATATCGGCCCATAACCCTACCACTATTACATACATATTGTACACAAACCGATTCACTACTTAATAATACTTGATGGTGTATCGCATGGTGAACTAATTCCGCTATATTTACGCAGTTTTAGTGCATTTATAAGGCCTTTAAGACAATATGAATGATTGTTTTGTACTTTTCAGGTTATTTTTATTGAAATAAACAAAACAGTTATGCAGCTTTAAGCTCTAATCACTATCTTTAATTGTAAATGTATTTTTTCTGAACACTTTTTAAAGACGAAAGTACTTAACCTAGATACCTCAAACGTTATATTCGACATGTTCATAAGGGCTGCTGTACAGAAATGTCAACCGTACGTTTCCCACACACACACACCCTCTTTTCCCTAAATAGGTCACAAACTCAGGCAACATAAACTTAATAAGCTCCTGGCCTACGGCCGGGCCTAAGAATTGTATCCATGGTTGATACAAAAATAATTCAGCGCTTTACCTGTTTACGGGTTTCGGTTTCACACCGTAGTAAATTCAGCCCATTCACTATGTGACAATTACTTTTCAATGGGCAATTCATCTTTAGAAAACACGCTCAATGTCAATCTGCAGGCGGCACAGCAGAACAGAATACGACGTCACGGCAAGCCTGGGCCAACGTCTCTGACGATGGCCAAGGTTTGGCACAGCGTTGGGCCGTGGACACGTGCTCCTGGTTTTGCATGGGCTGTGAACTGTGAAGAGAATAATGTATGGATGTCACGACCTGCGCCCAGAGGCTCGCCGGCCAATTACACATGCGCAGTATACGTGCGCCGGCCTTTTTTGCACCGCAATGTTGATAGGCCTGTACATTCTGATGGGGTGTTTTATCTCTTGGAGCAGTTATTATCACCCACGTAAACACCTGAACAGTTATCAGGGCAACTGTGTGACTTATCCACAATTTAACAAAAGAAAATACGCTATTAAAAATTACAATATGTTGTGGTAAATGCAATGCGTGCGAAAGCGCACTGGGAGTCCAACAGTACAATCAGATTGAAAAACTGTTCGTAATAATCAGGGTCACTGTAACGTAACGTGTCCAGCGAAGACTATCTCCATTTTAATTTGTTTTGTTTTTTTGGTTTTGAAATTGTACCAATCTTTAGTTGATGATTGTGCTCCATTTCGAACACAGAGATTATAAAAAAAAAATCCTGTCGCAATTTGCAATGCCCTAGGAAAAATAAATAAACACGTTTATAATGGGGTGACATAAGGATTTCGGAGCTCCATCTAATGGCTAAAAATAATAATATAGATATATTATCGTTAACGGAGACCTGGCTTGACCACAGTGTCGCTGACTGTCTTATATCAATACCTGGATATCAGCGACCATTTAAGCGTGATAGACAGGGTAGACGGGGTGGTGGGGTGGCTATATATTGTGCCAATCATATATCAGCTCGTAGAAGACTAGATTTAGAAGATAATTATAATGAAAGTGTTTGGATCGAATGTTTTTTAGATAACATAAAAGTTTTGTTTGGTACGTACTATAGACCTCCCGGTCAATCGGCAGACGAAAGGAATATGTTTTTATCACACTTTGAGTCATCTGACGATCTAGCCAACGATGCGAGCATGGACACAATTATAATAACTGGTGATTTCAACAATAAGTGTACTATATGGGATGATAACCATTATGCCAGCGAGCTGAAACGTAGATTTTATGATATTGTACAAATTAAGGGTATGTCACAGCTTGTAAATCAGCCTAGACGTGTATCAGCTGACGGTCTCATAGCTTGTTAGACTTGATAATAACAAACAGCCCCGGTAAACCTGTAGATTATGATGTACTACCACCTATTTCTAACCTCGACCATTGTAACAAAATATGTAAATTTTCTGTTTCTTCATGTCTTAATCATAACTATAAACGCACAGTGTGGGATTTTAAAAATGCTAACATGGTAGCTCTGAATGATGCTTTGTTAAATGCTCCGTGGGATGTAGGCTTTGATATTTTTAATGATATTAACGATATTGTAATGTATTGGTCGAGCTTGTTGATGCAAGTTGCAGCGGATTTCCTTCCAAATAGAGTTGTAACTGTTCACTCAAAAGAAAAACCTTGGGTTAATACGGATCTTAAAAAGATGATCAGACGTCGCAATTTACTGTGGAGGCGATATAAACGGTCCGGTTCAGCTGATCATTATACAACGTTTAAACTGCTTCGCAACCGAGTGGTTTCTCTGAGTCGGCAGTTACGTAATGTTTATTATAGTGGCCTGGGGGAAGAGTTGAGCAGTCCGACCATGCCAGGTCGAAAATGGTGGAAAACAGTGAAACAAGTCACTGGTGATAAAGTGTACTCGGGCATTCCAACTCTAACTGAGAATGGATCACCTATAATTTATTCGATTGAAAAAGCCAATATTTTCAATGAGTATTTTGCAAGCCAGTGCCAGCTCCCTGACGGTAGTAATGAACACCCACTCCCCCCCCCCCTTTAGATACGAAACCGACGAGCGGTTAGCTAATATTACTTTCTTTCCTTCAGACATTCGGGCGGGGGCCCTAGGGTAGTGGTTAGCACCGCTGCCTTTCACGCCAGAGTTCGAGGTTCGGTTCCCGGTCTCGGCGGTTTGAAACAAACAAAAAATGTTTTTTCCCCATCCATGTGTGAAAGTCAGTATTGTAGGGAGCCTCTGTGACCGAGAGGTAGCGTGCTCGGCCTCAGACCGCCAGGGCTCGAATTTCGAATTCTGTGTCTGGAGGACAGTGTCATCTCAATCATCTCACCATCCTCAGGAGGTTCTCTTGGCCCAGTTTAGCCTATATGTGCACAAAGGTGGCCTAAAGCCCGATTCATTTCATTTCATTTCCTTCAGACATTCATAAAGTTTTAATAAATCTAGATGTAAATAAAGCTACTGGCCAAGACAAAATAGGGAATTGTTTACTTTAAAATGTTTCTGATTCAATATCCGAGCCGCTGTGCAAAATTTTTAATTATTCTATACAAAACAGTAATTTTCCGTCAATGTGGAAGAAAAGTAATATTATTCCGATACACAAAAAGAATGATACAAAAGATAAACAAAATTACTGACCTGTATCTTTACCATGCAACGTGTCTAAAGTTTTTGAGAGATTGATTTACGATAAACTTTACACTTTTTAATATCGAATAATTTATTAACTGACAAAAACTCTGGTTTTCGTTCAGGAGGTGGCACACTTTATCAACTTTTGGCTATGTCACACGAACTTCACGAGGCGCTTGATAATGGTCACGATATGCGTATTGTTTTTATGGACATGTCAAAGGCTTTTGATAAGGTGGGGCATAAAGGTGTTATATTTAAACTAAAAAGGAAAGGGATAGATGGATTATTGTTAAAGTGGTTTATTTCATACTTGAAGAATCGATTTCAGAGGGTTGTTATTGGTGGCCAATCCTCTAATGAACTACCCGTACAAACAGGTGTCCCTCAAGAATCAATCCTTGGACCTCTGTTTTTTCTTATATACATGAATGACATAATAGATAAAATACTGTGTGATATAAGGTTATTTGCAGACGATACATGGCTACTTGAAATTGTGCATAATGCGATAGAGTCTGCGCGACGTCTAAATTCAGACTTAAGAACTTTACATAATGTGGTCCATTCAGTGGTTAATGCTTTTAATTTCATTAAAACAGTAATCTTTACAATATCAAGAAGAAAAAAGTCACTGCATAATCCGGAGCTGGTAATGGATTGCTCAAATCTCCAGGAAGTTGATCAACACCGTCATCTCGGTGTAGTTTTCAACAAATCCCTCACTTGGGATTCCCACATAGAATATATATTTTAAAAAAACTTATAAAACTTTAAATGTAATGAAGCGAATAAAATACTCTCTACCATGTAAAGCTTTAGAGAAATTGTTTACTTGTCGAATCAGACCTATAATTGTATATGTTAATTTTATCTATGATAACTGTCCTAAATGCCCCCATTATACTGTACAAAGGACTGAGCTACTGGTCGCCATACGCGACTTGATCACGCCAAACACACACCATTCACTCTTGCCTACGCTTGCTGCAAACAGACTGACTATTATTTTGTTAAAAGGATCTGATGATTTAGTTACCATAGAAAATGCTTTTATATTTAGATTTGTTCAAAAATTCATCAAATCGTCTAATAGATTTAGCTAAATTTAGCAATATTTTACTTATTACATATAAACTTGTATTCTCTTTTTCCTATCTAACCTTCCTGTGATTTAAAACTATCTTGTTTGTCTTGTATACATAATGTGATTGTATGTTTCACTTATATTTTTGAGAGCCCCTTGACTAGCGCTAATAGTGCTATCTGGGTCATCCAATTTAAATAAATATGTTTACAATAAAAACAAAGTTCATTTATTCTCTATATGCTACAGTGATCATTTTATAGTAAAAACATGATTTAATGACACTACTTTGGAATCGAAAATAGCTTTCGATTCAGCGGTAGCTTGAAATTCTCAATTAAAGGCACAATCATTTATTTTCAAGGAGACGACATTGCAGGCCTACTCCGTCATTTTATAGTGACGAGTGCGTCCGTGTATTTGGATTTCAATGGGGGTAATTTGGGGCCCGATTTGATACTTTTTAGCACTATCAGCCCGAGAGGACACAAATTGATCAATTATTTAATAATGGGCGAGCGTCGTAGACGGTGGCCCATTATTAAATAAATGGTCAATTTTAGTCCTCTCGGGGTGATGGGGCTACAACGTAGTAATCAACATAGTTCAACGTCTCGTGTCAGCTTAACCCTTTGCCTGCTAATCACGACAATAGTCGTTTTTAATCCGTTTTATTAAATCACTGCTATTGGGAATGAAATAACTGTTTAAACATAAAGATTTGTAACTTTTTTGTTTCGAATTAAAAAAAATATGAGTAATTTTCAACCACTTGAGGTTGTGGATCGCGGTAGCGATCCACAACCGCAAATGGTTGAAAATCCAAATAAATTAACTTAGCAGGATAAGGGTTTAACAAGTAAATTGCTAACTAAAGCTATTAAGTCATAGACTATGTCTCATTTATTGCTGACGCAGTGCTCTGGTTTAAATAATTTAAAAGTGGTTATTAATCAAATAAACTACACACGACGTGACGCTCGGACCTGACGACGTGGTATAAATGGGATTTAATAAAATAAGAACATTTATTTTGAATAACACATGGATTTTGTATCATTTAAAAGCGTTAGATGTAACTATGTATCCGATATTCAATATTGTGGGGGAGCATCCATGACCGAAAACTAGCGAGCTCGGCCTCAAACCGCTAGGGTTCGACAGGTAGTGTCATCTCATTCATCTCCCCATCTTCAGCAGGTTCTCCTGGCCCAGTTTATCCTATACGTGCACAAAAGTGGCCTAAAACCCCATTCATTTCATTTAGTTTGTCCCGATAATTAATTGGGAGAACGTCTCGTGTTTGCCGGATAGCAAGCAGGACGTTGAGATCAGTCCTTGTCCCACGTCTATAATTTGGACCGAGGATACTAGTAGTAGTGTCCTTGTTCAGACCAAAAACATTCAAGTAACACGAACTCAACGTTTCGAGTTTGCTGGGTAGACGTTGTACCCCCTCCCTTCCCTGGGTACCGATACTAGCACAGGCGGAATACAGACGAGCTGGTAGCCACAGACAAGAACAAACACTGCACCCCTGTTTGAGGACATACATATTTTATTGGAATAAGACTTGTCACGCCAGCGTCAAGCGCACTCTCATACAATCATGTACGTGTCCAAAAATTTGCTGTAAATATAAGTAATTTGCACGAAGTGGGTCATTTTCGTGAATTGAGAGACATTCGTCGCAAGAGACGAGCTCCTATTTGTTATATAATTGTAAACAAGCATTTTAACCCTTTCCGCGCGGGGACCGTCTTTATACGTCAGAATCTGACGTCTGTGGGGACCGTCTTTATACGTCAGAGTCTGACGTCTGTGGACGTCAGATTCTGACGTATAAAGCCGGTCCCCGCACTGAAAGAAGTAAAAATAAATCTAATGGCCGTATATACCTATAACATAGGTATTGAAATGAACCGGAGAGAGCTAACTAAAACATTTATGATGTTTTCAAATTGAAAAAACCTTTGGTTTTTATGGTTTATACAAAAATACTTCAGCGTTATGAGGGTTAAATTACATATATATATATATATATATGGGGATGGCTCCGATAGTAATATAAGGAGTAAATTCGCTCCATATTCTACTTGAGAAAATTACTTATTTACCTACGTTATTTACCATGTTTACAGTAAGTAATACAATCATACATTCATACATGTGATATAGCCATGCTGAAATCACAGCCAGGCGTATAATTTATAATGATTGCCAGTCTACAAAGTGAAGCAAGCCAAAAACATTTGTATTACATTTGTACAATGTTGGACCAACGTCGAAGACGTTGGGCCGGCGTTGTACAAATAATATACAAATGTTTTGTGTTTGCTGGTATGCGGCTAGCTAAAAACATAGAGAGATTCTTGCTAATACCCATATATCATTAGTGTGAAAACATCTTTCCATTTCGTCTTAACTATCCCATGGTGTGTTAAGTACTTGCACTTAGTGGACATTATCATTTTAGGACATAATAGCATTCATGGTAATGTAATTAGATCCTGATGTAAATATTATAATTATCCAATTTAAATTTGACATTAAAGTGAACGCCCGGAAATAAAATAACGTTTTACTGTAAGTGGTTTCAACATACCTCATTTTCATGACCATACATTTATGTATGTGACTCTTATCTTTAATGATTTTCGTATTTTCGTATGATCTTTGTATGATTTTAAGTGAATGTGAAATACACATAACAACTATTAATAATTAATAATGTGAGTATTTATATGGCGTAGGCCTACATATCCAGCCTAGGGCTGCTCATGCCGCCTTACATCATATTATCCCTGGTCATTGGATCTGTTCGTTCATGTACCATTTCAACTCCCCGGGGAGCATACAACACTGCAGCCATGTGGAGCTATTAGCGTATCTCACCAGGTATACATTTACATCTGAGTGAAGTGAAGCACTCGAGGGTAAAGTGCTTTGCCCAAGGATACAACCTTGATACAACAATATTCCAAGTTCACAAGTTCTTATATACCCTATGTTGTACCAAGGACTTTCTGTCTAACTGGTTGTACAAAAGAGCAATGCTTCACATTATAATTATGTGGATGCTGTCTCTATTAGCTCATACACAAGTACATTGAAACTCGTAGAACCCGTTAAATTTCGCATAGTAAAGTATGTTGTTGAGTTATATAATTTAGAAATGTAACCTAAACCCTTGTGCTGCTGAATTATTCATTCATAGTTTTCATTCATTTTAAGCTGTAATTGCGTTAGCAATTCCAGCCTTAAATGATGAAAAATAGTATTACCTTTTATGAAAAATAAACATCTGAAAAAGTGAATTATTTTCCCTATCTGAGCTTCTCTCACAAACTACTTTATGGATTTCAGTGGCATTTAATTTTCTCCGGAACTTGATTGAAACCGTATATATATATATACGGTCTCAGGGCTAATCGAAAAACGTTCTTATGTAGGCCTAAATAATAGAAATAACAATAATATATGAAAGCTCCACCTTTTTAATATCTAAATTCAGCTGCAGATAATTAATGAAATAAATATATATAGTAAATAATTTATAATAACAAATATATTTGTTAAATATACGTCTCGATTATTGGCTAAGATATATGAGACCAAGAATACATAACATATTCTTGATATGACTGTATCACAAAAGTATATTTTCAGCCCTGAATCACGGCTTCTGTGTATTATAATTATACACATAACATTGAAGCTACACTGAGTGTACGTGGGTACATTCTAGTTAATATTGAGCAATTACTACTAGTCTTGATAATAAATTCAGCACCAGGCACTGCATTTTCCCAGAAGGCATGCGGATGAAGTGAGCAGTCAACCATGTCAATTAGACCTGCGTAGTAGGCCTATATTTATGAGGTCACCTAGTAAAAGACACATCAAATGCACATACTCATCCATACGCCTCGTACATCATGCATGTATATCCAATTATACCACCTTGTGCATACCATTATAGTAAGAAATTGTGCGTTTCCTCTTGCTGTGAACGATAAAATACTAGATGTTAATTAGAACAGCAAAGTTCTGCATAATAATTGTTGCGTATTGTGGCACGGCATGTTATCACTGGTTATTTTGGTTTTCATGTCTGTACTTTATAGCAAATACATATCACAGGAATATCTTGTAGAATAATAGTTAGTATCTATAATTACAATAAAATATAAATCACTGCAATTTACCATCCAGTAATCGCTTTGTGTATAAATAATTCAGTCAAAAAAATCTTTAACAAACTGAATTTAAAATAAAAATAATTAAAAACAAAATTATGACGTTCTACCTTGCATTAATATATTTTAATATGTTTTGTTTCTAACTCTGATAGTGAATGATATTCATTTACGTCCATCGTTTGAATATTACATCGTTTGAATATTATTTAACTGAAATGCTTACAAAAAATTGTGAGGTGTAGAATTACTGTGAATTCGCCCACAATAATCACCGTTCATGTTTGCGATGACTGCCATGATATCTAACCTGACAGGAACTCATAAGACACTAGCCAGTGCTCAAATGTCTCAACGATCACCCAGTTTTGAGCACAGATGCGAGATGAAGACGTAGATCTCACAGCCAAAGTTGGAACACCTTGAGTGAAGCCCTGTCAGCCCCGCCTTCAGTAATTACCAAGTTCTTGGTGATGCTTATAGCCACTGCGTAAGGATCTTTAATTCCATCTCTGGATGTAAGCAGGTTCTGTATAAAGGTGCCGTTCATACTGAACTGACAAACCCTGTCATTGTTTCTGTCAGCCACAATAATGTTCCCATCATAGTCGGTACACACACCACGTGGGAATTTTAGCTGGCCGTCGCCAGAACCCTCGGTTCCGATTTTCCTCAAGAACTTCCCAGAGCTGTCAAATACCTTCAGACAGTGGTTGTTGGAGTCTGACACGATGACCTCGTTGTAGGGTCCTGTAGTGACGTAGAGAGGGTTGTCAAACTGGTCACTTTTCTTTCCCCGGGAGCCCACCCTCTTCACGCAGCGGCTCTCACTTTGAAATATACTCAGTGAGTGTTCTGATATATCAGTAACTACTATGTTTCCATTGCCAGCCACGGCAACTCCGCACGGGTTGTAGAATTTGCCCAGGCCCCACTTAGCGATACTATCTCCTCTAGGACTGAATACCTGGAGACGCTTATGGTTAGCATCCGAGACAAGTACATTGCCTTTCAGAGTTACTCCTACACCCTGTGGACCTACCAGCTTGGAAGCGATCACACAGAGACTTTTACCAACATTATCAAAAAGATGAAGACGTTTATTTCCCCATTCAGCTACTACGATGTGTCCATTCAAGAGGCATGCCACCCCGAGGGGATCTTTAATTTCACTGGGGCCGTCGCCATATTTGTGAACGTTAACAAGCATGGTGGGTCTACCAGACTGACCAATATGATTGCTTATATCCGTGCCTGTAGTACTTGCCTGGCGTCGTGGTGGCAGAGGATGGGCTGCCAAAGGACTGCGTATCATCGTGGCTACACTGCCAGAAAACTCCTCAATCCTGCCAATGAGAGGTTCCTGTCTTCCAGGTAGGAATGTTACCACTGACATTACTTCAGAATTACTCAGTGAGGTCTCTGCATCAGTCACTGTCCTCATACGTTTGATCAGCTCGTCGTGTATGGCCATTACCTGGATTGACTTCTTCTTTATTGTATCCGACACATAAGCCTGCATAGTACCAGCCTTGTTAAGTCTCTGAGAAATGCGTCGTTTCTCTTCTTCGATCATTTTTAGCTTGTCGTCTCTTTTAGCCTTCAACTCTTCAAGTAGCTCAGCCTCCTGAAGGTGCAGCATCTCCAGCAGCTGCTTGGTCCTGTCCTTGATGGTAATCTCAGCCTGTTGACACGAGTTGAGATTCATCTGGCGCAGACTCTCAAGGTCACCGGTCTGTTTACGCAGGTCTTCCATCTTGGTCTGTACCACATTGTGAAGGTTACGTATGTCATCCTGCTGCTGGTGAAAGGCGTCAGTGATCTCCTGCACATCATGCTCCTCATGATCGTTCATCACACAAATAGTACACAGGATAGTCTCACACGTACGACAAAAATATTTCCCCTGTTCCTTACTGTGGACTTTACATATAAAATCCGATGCTCCACCCCCAGTGGATTTGTCTATTATTTTGTGATCTTTAAACAGAGGGTTTCTATCATGCCTGATAAAGCAGTCCTCACAATAGTTCATGTTGCATGTAGAGCAGAAAGCTTTGGCCGCAGCGTGCTTCTTATTCGCTCTACACGGGTCGCACCTCTTCGATCCCGCTCTGTCACGAATGTTGATCGTCTTGAACATTTCTTCCATCTTCTGCACCTTAAAGTCGTTCTTCAGGGCGGCGACACCTCCAGGAGGTAGTGTTGTTAGATCTCTACATGTGGGGCAAGGTAGCTTACCTTTGTGGGCTCTCTTCTGCTGCTGGTAGGTATTATAGTAACCCTGAATACACTCCTGACAAAACGTATGTCCACATCGCAGCATTTTAGGATTGTTAAAGGAATCAAAGCAGATCATGCAGTGCAACAAATCCTCAAAGTGGAACGATTTCACAGAATTGCCGTGGCCCGCCATTTTTAGGATACAGGTCCGTCTAGTGTTTAAAAACGTTCAGATTGCAATTTGTGTAATTGAAGGACCTTCTGTCGACCACACTGTGGTATTAAATGAAGGCCATCGCACCAGAGGCAACGTATTACCGTACAGTTGTCTCCCTAATGGGCTTGTCCCCCGGAGAGTCAATGTTACAAAAGATGACAGTACAGCGCCATGCACCCATACGTAGCTGGGAGTATATTGATGTAGGAGTTACTTGTGTAGTGTCTATGTATGTATACAGCGACACAGTCTACTGCTCTCAACCGGAAATCATACATGTGTGACGAAAAACATCCTCCTTCGACGAATACTTCACTCACTCACCATCGGTTGCATATCGGTCCAGCCATGCACGGTTGGCTCGCCATTGAGTAGCTGTTGTGCCAATGATAACTGGCGGGCCCACGTATACAGTGACTCAGACTAAGAAGCCCTAAGTGTCTGCTAATCGTGTGCTTCCATTCTACTAAAGCTCACCCAAGGGTGTCTTACGCCTTCAACATATCCTTCTCATCAACATACGTCTTGTGTATTTCAGAAAATAAAACGATTTTTTAAATATGCAATATTTATTAAATTGTCAGGAATAATATACAATATCCACCTCTTTGAATAGCTATTTTATGGATAGCCAATTATTTTACTGTTGAAAATAATCATCAAACAAAAATGTTTAATTTTTAATAGCGCAATAGCGTAAAAACATATTATTTTACACAAAAAAATTACAAATGGCTGATTTCTATCTTCTCATTATTTCACTCACCCTGCCAATGTCGGCGCCTTTGTCATCCGGACTCGATAGAAGTTATTATTTAAATTAATCAAAGGTGCTAGTGAAAATCTCAAATAAAGCCGACATTGTAAATTATATCGCTCCTCCTTTGCAAACAGTATTTTTTATTCACGCAATTGTCAGCTCTAAGTGAATGAAAAATGTGATACATTAATGCAACAGTTAAAGAGTTGATATTATTCTCTGAGAAAATGCAATTATTCAATAAGTGTGTGAAAGCCTACTTCGAGTTGAACATGTAGAAATCAAATTTTATCTTACAACATATGTCACCAAAACCACTGTGAGTTGAACATGTATAAATCAGATATTATCTTACAACACCTGACATATAGTAACTTCAGTCGGTATCGCAGATCGTGTTATTAAAGAGGCGAACAAGGAGGTATTAAATTCAACGGACACGCTATAGAAATTGTATGTCCCCCACCCTCACCACCGAGGTCATCCCAACTTTTATCCAACGTCGAAGCAAATTGTTTAGGATGACTAATTTTAGCATGGGTACACTCGTATAGTGGAGCGATACAGTCAGTCTGCTGAAATAAAAATTTGAAAACGATCGTCAAATGACCGGAAATGTCTGCACTCAGGCGGCAACCCCACCCACTCATTAAGTAGTCCCCGATAGAACTGGGGCCCGTTAGATATATGCCTATGGCTTCAGGTATATATGGCTGCATTAGACACACTCATACAGCGTTGAGTTTTCACAATCGATTCTACACTGTAAGTCGAATACAATTAGGTCGTTCTAACGTTAGATCTTTATTCGCAATTATGTCATTTTATTCTCGCTCCTTTAATCCTTGCCTTGCTGAATTGGATGTATTGTAGTTTACATTCACTTGAAGCTGGAATCGCTAACGCAATTCCCAGCTTCTAATGACGAAAAATATATCTTTATATGACAAACAGATATATTCCAAATCCAATTATTTTATTAACTGTCACAGCCTAATTTATCAGTTTCAGTGGCATTTTATTCGGGTTTAAACTAGCTTCAACCCATGTATATACGGGTATAGACAGACAGACAAATATTTTATTGACAGGAAGAAAATCATTACAGACTCATTTATTACAGAAATGAGAGAGATATATGTACATCTATATACAAGATTGTTTATTCATATGACAATATACATAGTATGACATATATAACTAATATCATGTTGAGTGGCATTAATAATGTAATAATAGCAGTAATAATGGCGGATGATACTTATTTGTGCCATTCACACAGGACATGGCCCTCGCAGAAAAACATTACAGCTTATTTGAATGCACTATTTTGTTTAATTCATACCATTTCAATCACGACCTAGCTAACAGTACCACATATTCGGATTTACAATCGAAGAAAAACATTCCCGACGTCATAGAGAAATCAGTTGACTTAAAACTTTGAAATCCTCCATTTGTTTTAACAATCATTAGTCTCTGCTAAAAAGCTAATAATGTAGGTGATTTGAAAATCCTAACCCCCTAAATTTGCTGTTTTTTTATTGTCGTGTTTCTAAAGGGAAGATCACTATATGTGTTGTACCAGTATTTCACATGTATATAGATTTGATATTCATTTGAAATGTGACAAATGAAATTTTGCAATACACTCAAGTATGAATTGTACAGCATATACACATATATAAATATACACATATAGCCTGAATAATATACATGACATATTTTGTGCATGTTTACAGTGCTTTTTCATAAGAATCCTCTGCACAATTATATGTATGACAATTTTTTTAACGGTTGAAATAACAACATCACAAGTGCTATGAATGCTCACTTTAGATCAGAAAAACATGATATGTTGCTCAACATTTCATATTTTAATTTTGCTCCAATATATATTGTTATTAATCAACATTTTGTTTTCAAATTGAGCTGAAGTAGCATAATTGTATAAACTATGCTAAAATAAAATGATGTTTAAGTGGTTTATCACGGGTACAGGCCGCAACTATTTGTCTGCATCGTGTTAAACACCATCAAGGAAAAACAATGGAAAATAGTTATGATTTTTGTGACATAACTTGGACAATGTCACGGTGTTCAAGCTAATAGCATTAAATGTACTGGAGAGGACATATTTTTTTTAACAACAATAACAAACCTGTAAGCATGAATGATCACTCAATAATTCAACTTAATAACAAGTACACTACTAAAAAGCGATAAAATAGCATCATCAGTCATAGTTTACATACATCTACATTACTATTATTCCATTATAACCACAGAGACAGTTAGTGTAAAGTCTAAAGTCTAGAAAGCATGTTGTTGGCACATCCTTCCCTCAAACCTGACATTTTGTTTTACACTATAAAACAAAATGTGAGGTTTATGGTATAAAACAAAATGTGAGGTTTGAGGGAGGGATATATATGCCAACAAAATACTTTCCGGACTTTCATGAGGGGAGTTGGATAAATTACAGTACTGGTCTAGGTAAACGGGATGCTTTGCCTGAAATCAAGCATATAGTAAATAATGGGCAATAGTCAGCCATCTTGCATTTGATAGAGTTGAAATTTGTCAAGGTATATAAATGGAAACAACCATTTTCAAGGCATATTCCTCCCTTATCTTCACTTCATCATGGCTGTTTGGAGCATAAGCTTGTTGTAGGGTCTAGCTAGCTAACATACCGTAGTTTGCCCGATATCGGGCATATTCAATAATTAAATAATTGCCACAAGTCTGCTATTTTGAATGTGATCAAGTTCAAATTTGTTAGGTCCCAGCTGTCACTCCTTAAAATCTAGCATTTTCTTTTTACATTGTTACTTAGTTGTAGTGTAACAGTTTCATTATGCTAATGTACCGTACACAATATATTTAAGTACAGTGGTTTAAAAATAATATTAGCTCCAGCCGATCTTGAGGCTATATAATTGGATACAAAGTTTTGTATGTACCGGTACATATAATTTTAAAAAAAATAACACATACCCCAAACTGACAAATTTACATGCATGTAGCAGTAGCCCTACCATTATTTTACACCAGGCTACGTTTTTACTACGGTAAAGCAATTACTGGTTAACTATTTTAGTATGGTACAAATAATAATGTATCATGTTTATATAACAATACAGCTCTCTCACTCCAGCCTAGGCCTATATCTACAAATCTGGGATATATTTGTATTCATAACAGGACCTATTAAATTTGATTTTTTTCATATATTCCGATAATCGGCTATTTTTAATTTGATGAGTTAATATATGCCAAAATATCTCCCTCAAAACTTACATTTTGTTTTAGTATAATGACCTTTGAACTATCTGGCACATTTTAGCAGATATCACATATATTAAAGTAGGCCTAAACATGACGTCATTAGGCCAATTCCTATTTTATACCGGATGCTATCGACAGTAACAGCGGTTAAAATCCAGTATTCAGCCGTTGTTATTATGCGACTACATTTTTTGCTTTTATTGGCCCATTACTGGTCCAATGCAGAATATAGATCATAAACTGTATTGGCTGAAAACAGCACCAATGTTCAAGACATAATGATAATCAGGCCCAATAAAACCATTTTATTGGGACAATACTGTGATGTTATCAGGGTAATTTTGAAATTGATGGGCATTTCCCTCAATCCTTAAAACCTCACATTTAGTTTTCTTATTCTATGGTCTAGCTGTCTGGCAATATTTGCTAGATATATCAGACATAATATATATTTTTTAAAGTAGATAATAAATGGAAGATAGCTGGC
This sequence comes from Flabesymbios commensalis, assembly GCA_964017125.1. NCBI lineage: Eukaryota > Metazoa > Annelida > Polychaeta > Terebellida > Flabelligeridae > Flabesymbios > Flabesymbios commensalis. The sequence goes on from OZ024912.1 coordinate 59,543,753, forward strand.
AATTTTGAATGTGATCTGAGTTGAAATAAGGTCTATCCCTCCCGGAAACCTCACATTTTCTTTTATAACAATTGTCTAGTTATCTGGCACTGGATATGAAGCATGTTAAGTTAAATAATAGACACCAGTTGGCCATTTTGAACCTGATAGATTTGGAAGTTTTTCGAGGCATACATGTATATTTTCTGAATATAACTGCCAGTGCGCTGGTAACACTTTCTTAAACTTCACAATTTTTTATAGTTATAGTCTAGCTATATCAAAAGATATGCCTAGCCTTGTTGTGGAGAAGATGCCCTCCTTAAAATCTCACATTTTATATTATATCATTTAATTGTCTGGCTATTTGGCATGGTTTGGCAGATATCACTATCAGGCATAGTAAATTTAGGCCATACAACGCAGCGCAAACTTGAGCATTGTAAGATCCGACATCATGTACCAGTACCATGTGCGCTATCAACTATTATATATCTGGGGGCTGGGGCCATGTTATAAGACATGACATAATTTTATATCCTGGCATATAACCTGTAGTGAAACCACCTCCTGGGTGGATCATGAACAGGGGCATTAGATAGTATGTAGTTCTCATTTCTGGTCATATTTTAAAAGTCAACAAGACATTTAAACTCATTTTTTGCAATAGAAAATGTATATGACAATCATACATTTAAAATAATAAATCCATTTTAAAGTAGGCGGGTCATCATGGTTCGCTGAGCAAACATTATCCACCCATCCGCATGTGCAGCATCGTTAAGGTCCACAGGAGTGTGGCCGCCAAAGCGAAACTATTATGGTTTGGTGAAGCAAAAGGACCCAGCTGCTACAAACACATTTATTTTTGAATTCGAGTAGTCTAGTAGATTGTGTATTGGTACAGACCGCTTAAATCGCTTGACAAGCATGAAAAATACCACAAGTTCTATCTCTGAGTAAATGCACTTTTAGTGTTACATACGTTCTGTCCCCTCCAGTACGCAGTGTACTGGCAGCCTATTATAGACAATATATAGCACATTTGTTTGATGATATATACGCCATAAATGTATATATATTGTACTAGTAGGTCTTGTAAAGTTGTAAGTCAGAACAGTGAAGAAATTACATTTACATGCTAATATTGATTTAAAAATGAACAAAGGAAACACCCACAAATATGTTTTGGTTACAACTTATCCATCAATGAAATACATATATATGTATTT